>OZ024907.1:14890951-15163392 GCA_964017125.1 Flabesymbios commensalis
AAACCAGTTTCATGGAAATTATCCTTAAAAAAACAGTATAAGTTGTTGGAAATTTAAGTCTGTTTACAGGGATGTAAAATGATGTTTTAATGCATCGTGAGGGCTTAACGGGTTAATGCATCATGAGATCTTAAAAGGCTAAGTGTTGCGTTACTCGCTTTTTACATTTATTTTAAGCTGATATTGCTGCCACGATTGCCAAATTCAAGAGAATGAAAAATATCTATACTTTTTGAAAACGGGCCCGATATAATTTAATTGATTATTCGCGGTCTTTATTTGTTTTTGTTTTTTTATTCCACTTAACCGTTTCAGCTAACTAAGACATTTATGTTAATTCCAAATTAAAGATAACCCTTTGCTCTCTTGGTTTATATACAAATATTTCAGCGCTTTAACCATTACAGCGCGGGGATATACTTGAGTCGTCAGAATCTGACGTCTGTAGACGTCAGATTCTGACGACTAAAGTCTATCCCCGCGCTGTAAGAGTAAAAATATTTCTAATGCTCGTAATCCCATACCATATGTATTCAAACGAATCAGAAAGAGCTGACTAAGACATTAATGATGATTTCGAATTGATTAAAACCCTTTGGTCTCTATGGTTTATGCAAAATTAATTCAGCGTTGTAAGGGTCAAGGGTTAAATCTGACATTACTGGCGCATATGCCATCTTCAAATGAGGGAACAATACCTCTATTTTTTTTAGAAAACAGACATCTAGTCACAAATATCTTTTCAATTGATATCTCCATCCAACAAGACCTTTCATCAGATTCAGTCAATATTTTTGTAGTTAAAAAACGGTTAGAAAAAAACATTTGAAATGCGCCTAACATCGTCTCTCGCACTTAGAGGGACAAGCACGGGAGGGAATATAACCGGGTATTATTGCAGCCAGACATAAGACAGAGATCTCTGGATGCAGACATTGATCGTCTTTTAATGGGATATGCCACCAGGATCATTTTCCTAGTAGCCTCGTCATAAATAATGACTGATGGAAGATTAGAGAAAAATAACACTTTGCTAGCGAGGACACAGTTCTGCTCTGCAAAGCCAAAAGGCAGTATCTGCTTAATTGTAAAGTAAGCAGATACTGCATTTTGGCTTTGCACGGCAGAGTAGGCCATAGCATCCTCGCTCAGCCAGGGGATTTACGACAATGCATGCATGTGTCAGATAAGTCAGAATGGGTCATACTGACACAAATTGATATTCTGCAGATGCAGAAGAAAGTGATGTAAATATTGAAAAAAAACTTGGATTTATAATTTTCATTACATCGACCCGAATCACTCAGCTTTTAACGCTTTTGATTGTATATGACTTAAGTGTATATTTCGTTACAGAATCATTGGTTCTTGAAGATATAAAACTAAGAAATGTTCCACACACATCCCAGATATGTGTGGCACACCCCCACCCCATTTTTAAAGTGTTATTTAAGCTCGTGAAATATATGCCATGACGAGAATATATAGATTGTGTATGAAACACACCTGTCTTACATATATGCTTTAAATGAACCAATGAATAAAATAGGCCGTTGGCAAGTTGACTAAAATAGAATCGAATGACAGAACATATTTATCAATAAAAAGCGCTGAAGATATAAATAGCTGATGGTAATTTGACAATGACACAGCTTCTGACATTAAGGAGTGACCATTTCATCCTTGAGGGGGGGGGGGGGGTGCTGCAGATTATTTTTAGCTGTTTGTTTGCGCAAGATTGTTATACTTATTTATTTGCGATACACAATACCGTACGATGCATAACCTACCCAATTTGTCCAATCGAATTTATTTTTTCTGAAGCTGCAGGAAGCGAGATTTTTCTTTTTCGCAAAATATCGCACTATTTTTTCCTAAAATCTTCAGGTTTTTCCAACAAATACGACTAGCTTACCCAGTTGTGTCGAAGACGTGGGCCAACATCAAAACAACATTTGGTCAACGTTTTATGTTTGCTTTTTGGACATTTGGACATTTTGCATATATTCTGCATGTGTATCGCAAGTTAGTTTATATTTATCATGGACAATTAATATCTGGTGCAAATTTTCGTGATATCAGCTAGTTACTATCAAAAATAAATCAATGCCTATGAGTAAATATCCACGAGTAAATATTTGGTTGATCACTGAACCTATATACATGTATTTTCTGTAAGACATTATATTAATCAATGCATACACCGCCTTCGTTATTATATGAAAATATTTATTTGATTTATAAATAAAATGCTCTGTAGTGTTAGATATAATTTGGTTAGAAAACCTAAACTGTGCATCCCACAGTTAAGCGATGAAACGCTTTCTGGAAAGTTGTATTATAAAAATGTATACACTGTTATCAATTTTGAATTTAAACTTAAAGTGGGTGAAAATTACTCAGATCTGTTTAATTTGAGACCAAATATTTAAATATTTGCCAATTTTGATTCCTAAAGGACCATTTATTCTGAATATTAGTGATTTTATCGACTAATAAAACAGATTTAAGCGGCTTTAGTCGTGCTCGGTGGGTTAAGTAAGGGTTGACCCTTTCAAGACTGAATTTACCATTGTTATCTTCATACACTACAACCCGCAAATTGCTGTCGCTATTCTCGATTTGCAGTGGATGAAGATGATTTGAAGTGGGTGAAAAATGTTATTATTAAACAGTTCCATGAACATTTTCGTTCTAAAAAACCCAGATTTTAGGAAATTTAGTCATTCTCCAGAGATGGAAAATGATGCTTTTATGCATCATGAGGGTCTAAAGGGTTAACCCTTATCCTGCTGATCACGACTATTGTCATTTTCAATCATTTTTATTAGTCGATCAAATCATTGTTATTGGGAATGAAATGCGTGTTTAAACATCAAGATTTGTAAATATTTCGTCTCAAATTAGACAAATATGAGTAATTGTCACCCACTTGAAGTTGTGGGTTGCGGTAGCGAGACACAACTTCAAGTGGGTGACAATTTAAATATTTAACTTAGCAGGACAAGGGTTAACAGACCTCGCCATCAGGTCACTTTGCCCTCAGGCAGTACTCAGCTGTCCTCAGTCACAAAACACTTCATAATGTCGTAAAAAAAACGTCCCAAGATAATACAATAGTCAAATAACCAGACTGTGGCTAGAAAATCAATGTAATAATTAAGATGGTGAGTAGGGCTGTTGTAGTATTGACTGTTCGTTCCACAAGGAATTATATTTATCCTTCCTATTACCCACCCATATAGGTATGAATATTTTTCTTTTACAATAATTGGTGGATAGTTGGTGAAGATTTGACGTTGAAGAAGAGGATGGTAAATTATATTAGTGGGTTTACAAGGGTGAGAAACTATGTGAAATACAACAATAACCAGTGTATAATGGTCTAAGTTATCATAATTTTATTGAGAGATGATGATGAATAAAGGGACTCCGTGGGATGACATGTAAATTTGGAAATTTAGTTTGGTATTAAGTAGTATATCCCTCAGATCATGATTTCATTTTTTTTATTTTTTTTTCGATTTTAAAAATATTTTTTATAAACATCCAGAGAAAACCCAAACAGACTATTTGTACACCTAAAGGATGGTTGAATGCTAGCACAGCATTCGGCTACATGTTGATGTCGTCGGCCCAGCATTGCTGCAATTTAATCCCCCCAATCCCACACTGTCCACACGCTAATTAACGTGGGTAGCTTTAAAATTCCCTTGATCCCACGTTCTGAGATGGTGAATATCTGTGGTATAAAGTGTTGTATAATGCACACAGTTTTGTTTATATGCCAATATATGACTTGGAAATAAAATTAATTTAGTCTTGTTCATTGCTTTGGAATATTTTTTATGATTTCTTCGCATTTTTATTCATGTTCAATAGGCTATATAACTTAACATAAATTTATTTTTCAAAATTGATATTTCAGCAAATGGAGTCTTTTTAATACATATTAATAAATCACGATCATAGGGTTTTATCTACTTAACTCATATCCATATCGTTGAATTTGATTAAGGAAAATGACATTTTCATGGTTTTTTACCATGTTAGCCCTATTATTTTTCTGAAGGCAAAACGACGGATATGGCTAAGAACTCAGGCATGAAAAAATAGCAGAGCTGAATGCATCTTGAGATTATCAACGTGGGATCTCCCTCACGGACTCTGCACACACTCAACAATATGCAAAAAAACACGAGAACCAATGTTGGTTTAATGTTGGTACAGCGTCACAGACGCTGGACCAACATTACACCAACATTGGCTCCGTGTATCGTGTTCGCTGGAGCAGTGAGCATGCTGGAACACGCGCAGTTCGGTATCTGTGGATTTCGCTCTGGGATAATCCGGCCACGGGATGTCGAGTATTTAGATTGTGGCTATCCGTCATCTCCGCGCATGCGCTCGTGCGTCCACGTGTCTGCTTACATAACACAGACTAGAAATGGCAAAAACAGGCAACCACTCATCACTACTCAACCGTGCTTACGGCATGCACTCCCTCCTGTAATTTATTATGACTGAAAAATGTTTTGTGTTATCACGAGTAATTGCTGTAGATACGGCGTTCATATTTAGTTATTGTTTGGCCTTATATTGTATTACAACTGTTACCTTTGATTATCTCAATTCATGAATAGCAGGGTTCTGAAGTGTAGCATTAGGTAATAATATTATGTACAACTGCAAAAGAATAAAAGCTATTATCAAATTATTTCGTGGTTTAATATGATGTACAACTAGGTCCACACCTTATTTATTTGACGAGTGCTGTATTTGCCCAAATCGCACTCAAATGAACACCGCTTGTATATTTTATTATTCTGTCCCTTGCAAATAAAAGTCATAAAAATGAGAAAAATACTTATGTAAAAAAATGTACAAAGACTGCAGCCCTCTGCCTAATCTGTCTGGTCGCCAGATGGCGCGCGTGTGGCAGTGATCACACGGAACAGGATGTAGAAAACGCCATGTGCTTTAATTAGCTTCAGCGAAACGCATGCGAGAAAATCCATAATAGTGAACAAGGGAAATAAATTAAGCTTTTATGCCATGAACATATCTAGTGAGTCTACAGTGTCGGTATTTTTGCGGTATGTTTTTATTTTCTATCGCCTGTAGCATACAGATGGTAAATTTAGTAATTCCTGACATACAGAGTAGACGAGAGTCTGACTCTTTGATCGCCATCATCATTCCATTCCAGATAAATCACCAGATTATTGTCTATTTGTTTCGGGGAAATACGCGGCCGCTCAAGCTGTATATATCTCTTTATCTTTATTTATGTAGGATCATTTGGTTACACCTCTAGTTATCCTGACTTCAAAGTCATTTAGAATGGAGTCTAAAATACTGTCTAATCCATTTGGAGTTTGTGGATATGATCATATATTATTATGCAGGCAGGCAGGCCACACGCCTCTATGGGAGCGAACATATTGTGAACGACATGTTATCTAGTATATTTCAAATATAAGAGCTTAAACAATAATTTTTATTGTTCATATTCTTAAATTCACCAGTTGTAATATTTGAAATAACTGTACATTTTCAGGATCTAGAGTTGTATCTCGCCAGCATGGGGGCAGACATTTCTTAGTTCAAGAAAATATCACACACATTAATAATAGTACACCTGACCCGCATAAAAAGTTCCTGTTGAGATCTAGCAATCATTTGAAAAAGTTCTGTACTTCAGTCACATATTGAAAATTTATTTTGATATTACCTTTTCAGTTTTTTATGTCTATATTATTATCTTAAAATAGAAAGATCAGGATAATAATTATGCCGAGACTATGAAGGAATATAAAATAATACAACTCACTGTATTGGATCCCAATCTACGAGTTTCCAGATACATCTCAATTTGTTGCCATGCAACAGCGGAAACTCGCAGTGGAATTTATATTGTCGTTGGTTTTATCAAGCACTTTGTTTTTTTACCAGCGGTGATCAGACAAGCAGGAGCATAAATCCTGATATGAATAATATATCGTTATTGATGGGCTCAGAAACAGATGTCATTCACTGATAGTCACCACAGCAGATACGAAGTGTTGAACAAGTGCTGGTTTAATGTTGGGTCAGCGTCGCAGTTCAGTTTAACGTTCAGTGTCTGCTGTTGAAGAGAGATTAACCCTGTCCATAATAAAGAGAACAATCACATTTCTGTGACTAAAATGGATGTAAATCAGTAGTGAAACATTACAGCTGCATACATATGTGAACATACCTGCATTAACCCTTCCAGTGCAAATTACTTTCTCATTTTAAAAATATAAATACATAATTGTAGGCCCATCTATAATATTATCACTTATTATGAATTATAGCATGTCCAAATTTAAACTTAAAGGCATTTTTCATTCATTTGAAGTTGGAATTTGTGTTAAAAATCCAAGCTCAAATGAATGAAAAATGTCAATGAGTAACGCAGTTATTAAGGAATTTGTGTGCACATTTGTGTGCATCATTATACACACTATGAAACACACAAAACATCAGCCTTCACTCAATAAGCACCATTGTAGGTGCATGGACTTTTAGATCAAACTAATTTAACTTAAAGGGACCCCTTAGGATGAGACATTTTCAATGTTGTCAATTTTGAAAATTTCACTTATTTAAAGCTATATAGCCTACTGATCTGAACTAAAAATACAAAAAATTCAAAAAACAATTTTAAAGCACCAAAAAAGAGTGAAATAGTTATATACCCAGGTCGTATATTGACATGCAAACAAAACAAGTCAACAATATAAAGCACTTCACACCACATATTCCCACGTCTTGGCCGAGAAGATCAAAGCAATCGCCGCTAATTGGTGTTTGATTGGGGTCTTATAGTCAGGACATGAAGTGATACACCTGCAACACTGATTGTCTGCCCAACGCTGGGCCGACGGCATCAACATGTGGCCCAGTGCTGCAGGAACATTTAATCGTCCTTCAGCATGTGTTTAGGTATACAAAAAGTTAGTTTGGGTTTTAAGCGGTTTCATAGAAATATTAATAAGAAATATTTTTAAAAATCTTAAAACTCTGAAAAAAATAAAATCATGATCTGGGGGATACACTACTTCACTACAAAACTAAAAACGAAAATTGATGTCATCCCAAGGGGCTGCTTTAATTAACTTAATTAAATAAAAATGGTGTAATTAATAATGACGTTCATTTGGTATTCCCATACCATGCATATTTGGTCATTTTATAATGTCAGCTCATTTTCATTTTGCGGCAGCAATACCCATCTAAATATGAACGAGAATGACACCAACAAACCGAATTTCAAGGAGGCTACATGGTCATAGGGCAGGACATTGCCCATAAAAGCTATCAAATTTCTGTGTTATTTTATTGAGAAATATAGCAGCTACAAATTCAAATGTTAGCGTAGATAGCTTCCATAACTTATCAAGACTTGAAGAGAACTAATCAAGCATTTTTTTTATTTTTGCTAAATTTGAATACAGTAAGAGACGTGAACATTCAGTAAATGAACTAGAACACAGTGCTAATGCCCCACAAGACAGAGTCAGATGTGTTCAGAGCAGATGACTCTCCCACTACACACCACTAAACATAGCAGATCTGTGTTTATTGCATTTCCCGGACATAAAATACGGGATCAAAAACTCCTACGTCTAGGCCTGGATCTAGGTGGATCCTGTTATACGGCATCCAAAAATATCACCCTGTTAGTAACATATTCAGACCGATTATTCTACACCAGATTGGCCTAGTTCTCAGGCATTTGATTGGCCGAGATATCCATCTCGACCAATCATATACCTGAGAACTAGGCCTCGACCAATGAGAATCGTCCGATCCAGGTGAGCTTGATGGTGAATATCTGCCCTGATCGGGTGGTACCCCCTGGATCTACTGTAATATCATCTCTATCAGTATCAGTATCAGTCAGTGGTTTATCTCTATGCCACCCACTGCCTCACAGTGATTTATACAATACTTATATCTAGCACAATGCTGGACAAACGTTGGCAAGACATTCTGGTTAATTTACTGCCACATGCCCAGCAAACACGAGGCGTTGGTCCAATGTTGGGCTGATGTTGGGCCAGCGTCGTACCACCCACTGCCTCACAGTGATTTATACAATAATTATATCTAGCACAATGCTGGGCAAACGTTGGCAAGACATTTTGGTTGACTTACTGCTGCATGCAGCGTATTTATCCATTTATATGGAGCTGAGGTTTGTTTCTAACCTGTACCATGGAGGTACAAAGGTATATGCCTGTACTAATAAAGTACAATCTAGTACTAATGGTGTTAGCATTCACTACGAGATCAGCCCATTTCACAGTCTTTCCTATATGCTATAATTCACTTACAGTTTGATAGATATTCGTACGAGAAATGCATGCTGCATCGTTGGTACGGCGAGATGGGCTGATCTTAGCACAAGCTGATTTCAACATCAAACCCTCGCCTAAAGGCTCATGCTTGATGTGGTGGTGACTTGTGTTGAGATCAGCCCATCTCGCCTTCCCAACGATGTCGTATGCATATATTCTCATTTTAACACATAAACCCATCTACCCAGCAAACATAAAACATTTGTATAATATTTTTACAACGTCGGCCCAACGTCTTCGACGTTGGACCAACATTGTATAAATGTTATACACATATTTTGTGTTTAATGGGTATGTACCGCATGGCATATCAAGTTAATCTAATATAACATGCTTCATCCATCACAATATTATTCAGTGCTGAGCTTTCGTTTGAGATATTTAGGCCAGCTAAAAGCTAAGTCTTTTTGAGTGACTTCGACATGGTAAGTGCGGAAGTAATACACGTCAAGGCAAAGAAAAAATGATCAGAGATATACTGTTCTAAGACGATTAAACATGGTGAAGTTACCTGGTTACACTTTATTAACCGTTGTCGTGCTACGCCCGGATTCAAATATGATTTTAGAATTTAATGAATCGGATAACACAATACGGACTCTGCAACTAGAAATGCAATGTTCCCTGATCATTCGCTAGGCGGCGACACTTATGAAACAGGGCTCGCGAGACGCAGAACTTATTCTATTATATGTTTTCATTGTCAATTTCGATATACTCATCCAGGTTCGTTTTTTACATATTTCATTCGTCTAGACCTGGTGCTGGATCAAGGTTATCATATTTTATATCGTGATGTGCATGCAAAAAAATAAAATATTTTGCTATTAGTAAATTAAACAACTTCAAATTGGCTGATATATATTGCTGCATTTTTTTAATTTGAGACACTTAAACAGCTATTTTATCTTTAAAAACGATTATAACGCTATCAAGGGAATTCATAGTCATCACTTGTATATATTGGGCTGGTCAGTCAATCTGAATTATGCTTGCCACCTCAGTGAGAATTGGGTTAAATTAAATTATCGGCAGCCTTACCATGCTTACTGGAGTATGTCCTACCCGTTAAGCTGTTTATCTTACTTTGATTGTATAATTACACATCGCAGTCGTTAATTACAATGGTGGCTGATGACTAAGACAATACGCTTTTCTTCGCCACGGGGGGGGGAGGGTATGGGTGTATTTTATCTGCTTTCATCTCCGACTTATATATTTTCCTTTGTTCCAGATAAATAGACACTGGAGGCGAACAACTCCTTAAGAAATAAGGCCATAGTTGGTAATGTGATGCATCTATCCAAGAAAAATAAATATAATCTGTGAGCTTTCTATTAACTCTTACAGCGCGGGGATCGACTTTAAACGTCAGATTATGACGTCTAAAGACGATTCACACACCAAGAGTAAAAGATTTATAATCATCGTAGACCCATAATATAGGTATTCAAATTAAGCGTTAAGTGCTAACTGAGCCATTTATGATGATTTCAAATTGAAAAAAAATTAGTCTCCATTGATTATAAAAAATATTTCAGCGCTTTAAGGGTTAAAGGGCAATAATACTCATTCAAATAGTGATATTTTCCACTGATAAAATAACTGGGACATTCACAAATTAAAGTGGTGGTATACAGTGGTATACTTAGAACTAATTCTATTTAGCAAATATGCACTTGACCGATGCACAACTTAAAGTTAAACTTAAAGTTTAAAAGGGTGTCAAACAGCCTTTCCCATTAATTTTAAAGCTACATATCAAGTCTACAATTTTATCTTTAAATTAATGGCCAAATGGTAGACCAACATAGTCCGTAATCAATTAGTGGCAAATAAAAACTACTCGCTTTGTTAAATGCTGGTCAAATTCAATTTACAATATTGATACATGTTAGTATTCGTTCTGTAATTTACATTAATATACTATAACGTCTATCTGTTAACATTTCTGAAACTAACCGTATTGCTAATTTTAATGAATGAATGTAAAATAATGTGTGTTTTTCAAACATTGATTTAAATACATTGATTGCAAACCGAGAAGAAATGAACACATATTCACTTCAAAAGATCACAATCAGTTACTTTCTCTTTTTAAATCGCTGGGTGTAATCACTTTATCAGGCTCTGATTTCTTCACAAAAGAAATCAATTAATAATGGTTGATCTAAAAACGCGCCTCGGGGGGATTAGGGCCCTGTGCGGGGGTAACCACGATGTATGACGTCACGATAAGAGTGAAAAATAACAACAATAAGGTCGCCATCTCACGGCGAACAAATAAACAGGGAGCGGGGCCGCTAAAAGCACCCGGAGACTTCAAAGCTCTTTTGAAGGTTGAACCGGCCAAGGTCTTAATCGTCTTGAGCGTATCGGCGACAATTGAAGTCGGCCGTCAATTAGAGTTAATTTGCATTTAAAACACAATTCCACGTGTGTGTGTTAGCTGAACAGGTGTGCTTGGTTGACCAGAATGTATACACTATACTGATGTTCAAAGTCAAACAGCAGTAACTGCTTACTTAAAAAGTGAGCAGTTACTGCTGTTTACCTTTGCACGATACCGTGATATTGAACAGCCTGGAATAGCTTTGATGACGATGACCTTTAATATGCTGCACATTATTTACGTGACGTTTAAATTTAGATTTATTTCTTCAGATTAAAAGACTATGCATGCGTCTATATTTAGAAAAGTTCATCGAGAAGTAATTCTGCATGATAAATTCGCGAAATGTTAAGTGACAAAAATATATTGTAGTTTAACGATGCACAAACTATAGATAAAACATACAGAAATAGTACATGTTTATATATGCCTTTATGTTTAAATGTTTATTTTGAAAATCTGTTTTTTTACATGTTCGTTCACACGTTGGATTTTTACAGATATTCATTGACGAACATATATTTAAAATACACGTCCGTGTCAATTCCGTGAAAGGTAAATATACGAAATATTTTATATAACATACGTGATTAAAATATCAAATGAATTATGTATTTAAAATATGCTACAGCACATTTTAACAAACACATATCTGGGCATTATTTTTTGTAATGGAACATAAATTTAGACGTTATAAAATTTCAACATTTAGTTAAGTTTTTACTTGGTGCCGCGTGTATTACTGAAAGTTGAAAAGTGAAACGATTTTCCTCACATGGAATATAATTTACAGATAGGCAGTTAAAAGCTTACAGATAATAATTGTTTTTATCTAAGTATACATCTATTAGATATAGCTGGTAGTTTAATCATTCATAATCGAGGATATGTTAGCAATTCTAAGGATATCAGATGTGCATTAAAGAATTACAAAATCTAAAACATACAAGATAGTTAGATAATCACACTGCTAATGGAGCTTACTCAATTTTCTATACCAGAAATACATGCTCCGATGAACTTCAAAGCGCAGTGAAAAGCATCCAGAGTTTAAATTAACTATTTGATATTTCTGTGGTCCAAGAGGTTCGTGAGCACATATATAACCCTTAAAGCGCTAAATTAAATAATTTAAATTTTCACCCACTTGAAGCTGTGTCTCGCTACCGCGACCCACAACTTCAAGTGGGTGTAAATTACTCATATTTGTGATAATTTGAGACTAAACATTTGCAAACATTGATGTTTAAACACTCATTTCATTCCCAACAACTGTAATTTAACTTGCTAATAAAACCGATTAAAAACGACTATATAAGGGTTAATAGGTGACCCTTTGGGTTCTGATGGTTAGTGATGATAATTTAATGAATGAATACAATTAATGTTAATACGCAACGATAATCTAGGATATATGTATAATATTAAATGACATTTCCATTCACCTGTTCCAATGATGAATAAATCGACCTATGTTTTCTATTCTCATCATGCACCTACTGGTCCACAAAAGTTTACTGCTGTAATAAATTGAATTAAAATGTTATTATCGGCACACCTAAAATGTCAATTAGACATTTATTTTTTGTTGGAATTTCTGACGCAACTTTAGGCTACTAATGAAAGAAAAAGGTTTATTTGCAATTACAGCTATACTAGCTGGCATTCAGGACGTTACATCTGTTATATTTTTAGAATAAGTTTGTTAATTGACACTTTGGCGGCACAGGGGTTAAATCTGTCTAGTCTATGATTTACGTCTAATAAAGTCGTCACCCTCCTTGGATGACCCAGCACACATGACACATTGAGCCAATGTTGCTTTAATGTTGGCCCGACGTCGTAGACGTTGGCCCAACATTAATTCAACATTTGGCTCAATGTGTCGTGTTTTCCAGGGGGGGGGGGGCTGGGGTATTTCGTGACAGTCGCTTGTATTACCCTGTGAGGTGAGTTATTCTCCCATCTCACCAGGTGGGGCCTCAGCCTGGGGTGTTACTCCGTGGGAGCTCCCCGCTGGGAGTGGGTCACAAATGCTCTCTGGTTGACCACAGGGGAGGCAGACAGGGGTGGTTAAGGCGCCCTTATGATCTAATATGATTACCTTGCGCAATGGTAAGTTCCCGCGCTTTTTTGTCGTCTGCCACCAAATGACATTCAGGCCATCTGGAATGACACCCCTTCATTTCTAGAACTTTAAATCCGTGGTATTGTACTTTTAATTTTCTCCCAAGACTATCCCCCCACTCTTCACGCAGAATTTTTTCTCATTTTCATTCGGACGGGGATATATTATATGCACAACTTCATTTCTCTGAAATATTAAAATCTTTTTTTGTACAGTTTGGAAAAAGTTTTCAAAAGGGAGAAAGAAATTAATAACAAAGGGAAAAGAATATTGAAAGACATAATTATACGTATCATTATATCAGTACATCCAGTAGCAGAAACAATTGTGAAACACGCCTCGCAATAAGAAAAGCCTAGACGACTACTTTTTCAGAAGCACTTAGGATATTTTAAAGTAAATGCACGTACCCTCTTACTTCTAAGTGCAGAGGGTCAGCTATGAAGTGGACGTTTAATCTTTTAGCCGCCAAATTATCTGATTTAAATATGGCGCGGCACAACTTAAAGTGGGTAAAAAAAATAAGTTAGATGAAAAAACAAACAAGAGATCACGTTTAGTAATGATTCCTGGTGATTGAAAAAAACGCTTCACATTCAAAGGGAACTATTTAAGTGCTGATAAAAAAACCTAAAACGCATAATTGTCATTGGCGCTCAAGGAGTTAGCATGTTAAGATAATGACCTAGAGATTATTCCTCCCTGAATGCACACAGACTGTCAGATCTGTGAATCTAAGTTAACTCAATAAGCCATTGAGCATAAAGTGTCAGGAATAGGCTACGGTTCGGTGAAATTCAAAGCGAATAATGCCGCAGGAAAGCGAGATGAAATATTTCAATCTACTCCTATAATTTGAATTCTTTGAAGATATCTCAAGGGATGTTATCTAATATTATTGTTAAATCCTTATTGTTGTCTTCCTAAAGTAACAACCTTGTGTGTAAAATCCATGTTTTATTACATATATTTTTAGGTGAACTTATCGTTCAAATGAATGGGATAAAAAAGATAAGCCGATAAAGCAAAAATACACCAAGGAGGTTATACAACAACGTCCTACCATACACCGACTTACAAGTAAATACAAAAATACCAATGTCCCAAAACTGACAGTTAAAGCTCATTATATATTTTGATAATATTGAAGTGATTTGTTTATCTGCTACATAACATATTACAGGGCTCCGTGGGATGCTATCAGTTTCGTATTTAGTTTTCTATAAGGTATTATATTCTGCCGATCATGATTTTAATTTTTTAAAACTATGTGTGTACCCAAGAAATAATTCGGCCGCAGGATGTGAACCCGATACCCCATGCTCAGAGACAATCATCAAACCAGGTGCCACACTATGTATCTGATATTCTATGCTATATGGATCGCAGAGCACGTTAACTACTAACCTATCAACAGCCAAGTTATTGAATTGGAATTTTCACCCACTTGAAGTTGTGCCTCGCTAACGCGATCCACAACTTCAAGGGAGTGAAAATTATTCAGATTGTCAACGATTTTGAAATCTTGTTGATTTATTTCACGTTTGATTTCTAACATGTTTAAAGGCAGGTATTAATTGTCTTAATAAAAATGAGAAAAAAAATATATAGTCGGGACCGATGGTTAAAGTGTTAACGAAATAACCGAGTGGGCGTGGTTTGGCGTAGAATACTATACTTTCACTGATCAGAGTTGTATGAACAAGCGACTACAACAGGACAATACAATAATAATGAGTATCGTCATGCCTTATACATACATAGGAAATAACATAGACAGAATAACGAGATGTATATCGTGTGATTACTCTCATTGTTAACATCTCGTCCCTATGGAATAGTAGGGTGCATGTCCCACTTGGGGAAGTAAAGGACATACCCCCTATCAATTTTAACTGACCTTTATACATTAGTATTCTGTAGAATAACCTTTAAAGCGCTAAATTAAATTATTTAAATTTTCACCGACTTGAAGTTGTGTCTCGCTGACGCGATCCACAACTTCAATTGAGTGGAAATTAATAATTTTGTTTAATTTGAGACGAAACATTTGCAAATGTTGATATTTAAACACACATTTAATTTCGAATAACTGCGACTTAGACGGATAATACAACAGAATAAAAACACCTATAGTCGTGATTAGCGGTGTAAGGTTTCGACCCCTAACCCTTGTCGCACAAGACTCGTATCTATTTGTTTCAAAGCAAATCAACATGATAAAATAGCACTGAAAGCAAATTAGTTTGTGATCCATGGCCAGCTAACTAAATAAGCCAAATTTTAGAGAAATCTGGGGGGTTTTTCATGAGAGGAAAGTAATAACTGATAATTCAGTAGCACAAAAGTCAACTGGATTACTAGACTTTACAATTCAGAAGCACAAAAGTCAAGTGGAATAAGTAATAAAGTAACAAAATACTCCAGCACCAGATTTGGATTATTTGCCAAAGTTTTTTATGTCCATTAGTGTTATGTGGGAGACGGGACCTGGTGCAGTGGCTAAAACTGTCTGCTTGGAAAGTCGGAGATCGCGAGTTCGTCCCCTGCTCTTGCATTCAAGTTTCAAAAAAGCAAAATGTTTCTTCTCCGTTCAGTCGTAAAGATTCAATATTATGGGGAACCTCTGTGCCCGAGATGTAGCGGGCTCGGCCTCAGACCGCCAGGGCTTGAATTTCAAATCCTGTGTCTGGAGCGGGGTGTCGTCTCATTCATTTCACCATCCCCAGGAGGTTCTCCTGGCCCAGTTTAGCCCATTTGTGCACAAAGGTGGCTTAAAACCCCATCCTTCTTATTTATTTCATTTGTTATGTGGGCCAAACCTATGTGACTAAAATCAAGAGGCGGTAAACAATGGTACAAATTAGGTGATAGTAGGTATGTTGTTGTTACATTATTCTGGGATGGATGGATGACAGCAGTTCCATCAGATGACGAGTAGTGTTGGCAGCTGTCACGAATATAGTGTCACGAGTTTACAAATATAAGTATATATATATATAGGCCGATATATATGTAAACATCATATAACATCTAAACAATGTCGATGTGCATAGACCAAACATAGAAACCACAGACATGATAAAACATTAGACGAATGTCTCGTCATTGATCCGCGTAATGATAAATAGGCCAGATATACTCATTTTCTCCGCGTTCTGTGATAAAATTGAGTCAACTCAAGGATACTAGAATGTGTTGTAGTATCCTTGGTCAACTTAATTATGTTAATATCCTGAAATGTCAGGGGGATACCAGGGGGATACCACTATCAATCCATTGTAATGCAGAGTTATTCATCAGTGTTGGAGCTTCCATTTTAATTAAACTTGAATATCATAGTTTGTAATACTTTTTAATCCATTTTATTGGTCGATCAAATCACTGCTTATTGGGAACGTAATGAACGTTTAAACATCAATATTTAGCAGGAAATACAACAAAATATATCGATGATTTTTAGAGTTTCACCCTTTAGCTATCGGATATATGAACATATTTTCTAAAGACTGTCCCCGCGCGGGATCAATAATATTATACATCTGCAATGTATCAAAATTAATGCTTCAAATACCCTGACTTCATAGGGTTGTTGTATTTTTCCAAGAAATAATTTTATTAAAGAAATGACAAATGACAATTTTATTAAAGAAATGACAAATGCCGTCAAATTAAAAATGATCAACCAGGATCGCATGTTTTATGGCAATTTCTCCGTCAATTATAAACCGATTTCCTTCAATTTTTGCAAAGGCCATTTTCTATTCAAATCCTAACAGCCTTGAAAATTTCGTAAAAAATATATAGCGTATTTGAAAAGCTAGACCATTTGACATGTAGTAGATTGAAATTACGACGTCCCTCTATAACCCCATTGAACTAATTTTACTATACGGCAAATGGTCTAACTTTTGAAATATTAAATATAATTTTTTACCGCTGTGAGGATTTTAAGAGAAAATAGCCTTTGCTATTCAAGAAAATCGGTTCAAAATTGATGGAGAAATCGCCGAAAATCATGCGATCCTGGTTAATTTGACGGCGAGTTTAGCCGGTAAAGGGTTAATTTGAGAAGTAACCCTTTCAGTGCGGGGATAGAATATATAGTGCTCTGAAAGTGGCTAAAATGTATAAATAGTCGTAGACCCGTAAAATTCAAATAAAACGGGCACAGCTAACTAAGCCATTGCCAGCAAACACGACACGGTGAAACGATTATGTTTCAATGTTGGCCAAACGTCTGCGACGCTGGCCCAACATTAAAACATCACTGTTTCAATGTGTCGTGTTTGCTGGAATTTATGGTGTTTATAACCGTTTGGTGTATCAAAGTGATTCTGCACTGTAAGGGCAAGATAAGGGTGATGCCTAATCCAGATAAAGCAGGGATCAGGAGATGTGATGAATTATTGAACACGCCACTCATTAACACCCCCAATTAGAGGATCCACATGCGTCTGCCGGTATGTGAGGATTCTCTAGTGAGAAGGCTGGAAATTATCACTTTAACCCTTGAAGCGCTGAATTTTTTTTCATAAAATTCTTGGAAACCAAAGGGTTTATTTCGATTTGAAATTATCATAAATGTCTTATTCAGCTTTTTCCGATTCATTTGAATACCTATGTTATGGGACTACGGCCATTAGAAATATTTTTAATGTTTCAGTGCGGGGATCGACTTTAGGCGTCAGAATCTGACGTCCACAGACGTCAGATTTTGACGACTAAAGTCGATCCCCGCGCTTCAAGGGTTTAGTAAGAGAGTAGGTCTATATATATGTGTCTGCTGGTATGTGTTGATGATCTATGAGAGGAAACTAGAAATTAAAACATTAGGTACGCGGATATCTGTTATTTATTATTTTAATATACTTTTTTTTTCAGAATTATTTAACTAGCCCGAGTTATCAGTTAACCCTTTCAAGCCTGAATTTACCATTGTAATCTTCATCCACTACAAGCCGCGAATTGCTGTCGCAATTCTCCACTTGTAGGGGATGAAGATGACTTGAAGTGGGTGGAAAATATATTCTTATTATTGAAAGAGTTCCATGATTTTTCATGTTCTAAAACCCCTAGGTGTAGAAAATTAAATCATTCTTCAGAGATTATGCTTACACGATACAATGAACCGTCATGTTGACCCATTACATCGTCTATGATGTCAACATTAAGCCAACATTGGTTCAATGCTGGGATACGGCTGGCATGCAATGGTAAACAGCAGTAGCTGCATAGTAGTTAATAATAGGAGTAAGAGGGACACCATTCAATATCCAGGGGGGGGGGGGGGGGTTGGAGTTTTTGTCGCGGGGAAATTATTTATTTCAACCGGGCTTGGCGGCGCACAGAAAATTTCACATTTTATTACATGTTTATATATAGAAGAGTTCTGGAAGTAAATTATTTATTTCACGCAGTCCGCCGAAATTATTTATTTCAAAAAAACTCCAGCCCCCCCCCCCCCGCCCCCTGGAAATCGAATTGTGGCCCCCTAATAAGTAATAAGAGTTACTGCTGTTTGAAATGAGAGTTTGCTAAGAGGAGCTGACCTGATAAATGGATGATTGCATTATCTCAGGCAGCAAGATAAATTAAACCAATATCAAGCTAATGTTGGACGAGAGTGTACGAAGCTGGCCCAACATTACCCCAGCTATGGGCCAATGTGTCGTATGTGGATATTAAGGGAGAGAGCTGGACCAGTGGCATTTCATCAGATGAGTGGACTTTACTGTTATCCTTAGATATTAACCTTTTGATGGCTGAATATTGGTTTTAATTACTAAAGTCAAGCAAAAGAGATAGTGATGTTTAATCCGACACTTCTACCATTATAATAATATTATTACATTCCATATATATATATATTATATCATACTATATCAATATATTTCCCCTTACACTTGTTTTTTGTAATGGTTATTACAGAATAGTGTTGAGACCCGGATAATGCTTGTTATGTATCATTTCTATTCGAGGTATTAGTAAAATGATACTTTATACCATAATTAATTTATAACATCATTAAAAAATGATATAAATTATACCATCATTTAAAAAACTCGATATATTATTCTGATTATGGTTATTATTCTCTCGCAGGAAGCAATTACGTTATCTTTATTAAAAAAATCAGGATGATATTGCCTAACATTAATCACTCATCATGGGATTGGAGAAACTAGGTTATTATTCAAGGACGCGTGTGCCGACACTATAAGCCCAAGCAGTCTGCTGGAACAGGGATATCATTACACTTCCCTGGCTAGAGCAAGCAGCCCTTCTGACGTATTGCTGGCAAGAGAGGAGCACATGATACGATAAACCAATGTTGTTTTAATGCTGGGCCAGCGTCGTAGACGGTGGCACAGCATTCAATCAACATTGGTCTAACGTCTCTTGTTTGCTGATTGCTGTTGTTGCTGACTCGGTGCAAGCAGCACCGGCTACAAATGCGATTTTCTATAACAGCGCGGCAATGCGCCCCTTCCTGTACGGGACGTGCAATGCTGTCAATTAGAATATTTCAGTGAGTGAAATCTTGCGAATTTTTTGTTGAGGCAATATTTTTGTTCTTTCAAAACATTCGCAACATTTTGAGAATCTACCGGTACAATGCGTGAACTTGAACCTAAAATGAGTGATGAATTAGGTTATTTCAGCGAGTAAAAATGTTGCGAATTTAGTTCAGGCTATATTTTTCTTGCTAAAAGCATTCGGTGAAAACGTTTTTTTCGTGTATACTTATATACTTATATACTTATCAACATCATCTGAAAACGTTGGGGATGTATATGACAGAAATATACAGTATTGTTTTAAATAACCATCTGTAGCCATAGAAGAGCATAGAAGCAAAGCGTTGTCCAACGAATAAGCTCAAATGTGCAGATTTCGCGATTTCGTGAAAACACCATAGTGTAGGCCTACCGTAATACAATTCGGGATGTGTGCTAGCCTCCAGAACGGCAAACACGAGACAATGCCGCAAAGCTGGTTTAATGTTGGCACGGCGTCGCAGACGGCCGGCCAACATTAACCCAACATTGTACCCACGTATCTGATGTTCTCTTGGATGCAGACGCGCATGTTGGCAGCATCTGCTGCAGGGGGCCGCTAATACAGGACTTTACGCCCCACAGTGAAGGTGACGGAGATGCTGGTGTTGACGCTCCTAGAATTGTCATGAAAAATTCATGGCACGATGCTCTAGTCCTGTACCTCCACAGAGTGTCCTGTACCTCTAGAGAGACGATTTGTCCCGGGACCACCCCCTTAACATTTACAGTGTGCTCAAATTATTTCCAATTATCGCCCAAATTTAAGTTTTTATATTAGTTTTCTTATATGCATACTTATATTCTACTGAATTTAGCATGCGTATAATTTTAGAAAGAAGATATCGTATAGTCCTTAAAGTAGTGAAAAGGTAAACAAAAGTATCTGCAATTTGCCTACTTGAAATGTACGCATCATCCAAATAATTGTCAATTTTTAGTGATTGATGATTGCATTTTAATCAAAAATCATCAACAATAGAAGCTGTTCTTTGAATTGTTCATGTAGGTCTAAGCAAGGGGGTGCTATATAACCTACTTGGTCTAAGGACTACTTTTATCGCACCAATTACATATGGGCTTAAACAAGGAGCTTGTATATAACCTCCTTAGGCTTAAATATCCGCTTTGCAATTGTAAATCATTATTATAACGTACATATGTACTCCATGTCTCTAATTCCGCTCTACATCTCTGTCTTATATCAGAGATTATACTCGCCGTCAAATTAACCAGGATCGCATGATTTTCGGCGATTTCTCTGTCAATTGTGAACTGATTTTCTTGAAATTTTGCACAGGCCATTTTCTATTCAAATCCTAACAGCGGGAAAAATTATATTGAATATTTCAAAAATTGGACCATTTGACATGTAATAAAATTCTAGAATTAGTTTAATGGGTTTATAGAGGGACGTCGTAATTTCAATTTATGACATTTCAATTGGTCTAACTTTTGAAATACGATGTATAATTTTATGAAATTTTCAGGGATATTAGGATTCTGTTAAAATATGATTGTTACCAAATTTCATAAAAATCGGTTGACAATTGACCGAGAAATTAACGAAAAACATGCGATCCTGATTGATCACTTTTAATGTGACTTTGGGTATAGTCTACTCGTTTCATCCCGGCTGACGGATCTGATGCATCTCAAGCATGGACGCCTCGTGTGGACCATGTATGATGCGGAGATCCAGGGCCTACACTCTGTCAAGGCAAAATACAGTCACCGTTTAGTTCAACCCTTAACCCTTTAACCGCTGGTGTCGCATATATTCGGGTTTTCGTTTTTATTAGCACATTAAGTACCACATTTCAAATATGTTAAAGATAAAATGTGACATCAACCAGCAAGATTTGAAAAGAGTTGACCTCCATTTTGTCAAATCTGAACAATTTTCACCCAGTTGAAGTTGTGGATCGCGTCAGCGAGACACAACTTCAAGTGGGTGAAAATTCAAATTGAATAATTGGCGGTTAAAGGGTTAAAACGCTGAAATAGTTTTATACAAGCCATAGAGACCAAAATTTAAAATCATCATGATAGCTTAGCTAGCTATTTCTGCTTCACTTGAACACCTATGTTATGGGTCTGCGGCCATTGTCGATATTTTTAATCTCACAGTGCGAGAATCGACTCGATCCCCGCACTGTAAAGGCTAAAAATCAGCAGTTATTATATTCTGGGCTTTGCACGGCAGTAGACCGGTCAACTCTATTCGGATGGGGCAAGGACGAGTTGCAACGCGAAAACAGATTTAGAAAAGAGCGGCTGTCTCGACCTGTTCTGTGTACCGGGGTCACCTTGTCTCACTCTCACCATGCAATGTAGATTATCTACCCTCTACTGATTGACATGTGAGGTTTTATAGTCTTCTTGTTCATCTGGAGTGTTACACCATAGAGGTAGCGTGATCACACTATGTGTTTTTTCTTTTGAATCTGGAAGCCAGCGACTTCTGACAATTTTTTAAACATGTAAGGTAACGTTGCGACCATATTACTTCATTTATTTGTAGCTGGCATTGCTGGTGCAATTGTAGCCACAAATAAATGAAACATATTTCTAAAATAATTTAAAAAATACATCTACGCTGAAAAATTACATCTTTTATCAATTACAATTGGTGATTTACTTGAATTTTGTGGTGAAAAATCAGTTAAAAACACTTTAATTCTTTGCGCGACGATATATTTTTAAAAAAAATGGAAATCCCCGAGTTCCCCAAAACTCATCGTGCTTGATATTGGTTTTAAAGCTCACTCAAATATTAATAAAACCTAGCTATATACGTCATCTGATCCAGATTTGTTCGCACGTCCCACAAATCCTGATCAACGAGCATATGTCTTCCATGATTGGTCTCAAACAGTCAGGTTTGAGTTCTAATCATGTTCTTGAAGACAATTAATGTGCTACAATATATTATTTTATTCTTTAGACTATTCTTTTGTCTTAGTTATCCATCTATACACTAGTATGACCCATTTCTTAGTTAGTTATACTATCTTATATCTTATATTTTGAATTCAAAATAATACCAGTAATTATAAAATAATTATTGAAACAGAATCTTGTTCTATTTTAAAATGAATCTGTATTATACTAAATTAAAGCCAGGTTATTTGTGAATGGCAAAAATAGGTCTACTAGAGTTTCACTACTATTATTGCAGGTTTCACATGAGTTATACAATTTTTTTCCTCTTTGTATGGTCTGTGAGGACAGGCATACCATCGGCCTACTAATCATCTATTTCTTGTCAAGACAAATTGTCCAGCCTGGGGAGTTCATCTTATGAAGGTCATGTCGTGACCTTGGTAACTTCTTGGGAATCAATCTCGAATGTGTAAAAATAGCTGTTTACGCCGCGTTCTGCTTTCTGGCCAAATATTGCAGCACACAGAAATATTAGGTCAGAGTAAGTTGACCTACTCTGTGTATTGTAAATGTAAAACGTGCGACCCCTCTCATCTGAGTGGCTCTTATTATAATATCACATGATCAATTTGACTCATCATTATGACTTAACTGTGTAGGTGCCAATAACGATTCTAATCCTTATTTTTGATGTTTAAATCGTTTGGATGTTTAAAACTCTTTAAATGTAAAATGTGTCTTGTTTGGTTTTTAAGAAATCTATATAATTTTCACTCGCATGAAATTGGGTATCGCGTCAACGACATACACATTCAAGTGAGTAAAAAATTAAACTAGAAAACTTAGTGCTCATAGTGTTAACCCTTTACCAGCTAAGTTATTTCATTCAATTTTCACGTATTTGAAGTTGTGTCTCGCTACAGGGATCCACAACCTCAAGTGGTTGAAAAGGATAAAGCCGCCTGGTAGGAATGTCGGAAATCGCGCATTCATCCCCAGCTCTGGCAATCAAGTTTCAAAGAAACAAAATGTTTCTTCTCCGCTGCTCAATCGTAAAGATTTAGTGTTGTGCGGAGCCTCCATCACCGAGAGGTAACGTTCTCGGCCTCATACCACAAGGGTTCTAATTTTGAATTCTGTGTCTGGAGGGCAGTGTCATGTCATTCATTTCACCATCCTTAAGAGGTTCCCCTGGTCCAGTTTAGCATATATACATAGGGGCAGAAAGGTAGATTAAAACCCATTCATTCATTTTTTACCGCGACCCAAGCAAAACAAATTAAAAACGCCTATAGTTCAGCGACTAAAGCGTTAATCCTTGTAAAAAGCCAGCCTGCACGGAGGTGACCCCCTCCCTGTGGATTCGCACTTGATCAAGCAATAACTCTGACGTGAGATTCTGACGACTAAAGTCGATCCCCGCACTGTTAGAGTAAAAATATTCATAGTGGTCGTAGACCCAAAACATAGGTATTGAAATGAATCGGAAATAGCTAACTTAGAGACATTTTTGAAGATTACAAATTGAAAATTGCTGGTGGTGAGAAGGTGTCTGATTTGGATGAATCCTAATTCCAAGGATTCACAGGATTTACAAATCTTGATGTTTAAGCAATCATTTTATTCCCAAAAACTGTGATTCACCCTGATAATAAAACAAATAAAAACGACTATAGTCGACTATAGTCGTGCTCAGCGGTTAATCCTGCATGGAGGTGACCCCCTCCCTGTGGATGGGCACTTGATCAAGCATTAAATGAGGATGTAGTGGTGAGAATGTGTCTGATTTAGATGAATCCTGATTCCAGGGATTCTCGAGACTCTGATTTACGTCGGGATTTGATGGCGTCCCTGCTGGGATCTGCAGAGCCAAACGGTGGTAACTACTCACTTGTCAAGTAAGCAGTTACTGCCTTTAGGATTTGCGTGGTAGAGCTAGGATCTGCAAAGCCAAAAGACGGTAACTACTTACTTGTAAAGAAAGCAGTTACTGCCTTTAGTTTACTGCTAGGATCTGCAAAGCCAAAATGTGGTAACTAAGCAGTTACTGCCTTTAGTTTACTGCTAGGATCTGCAAAGCCAAAAGGCAGTACCTGCTTACTTGTAAAGTAAGCAGTTACTGCCTATTGGTTTTGCGCGACAGTGCTGGGATCTGCTCTACTGTTATACATGATGATCCACTGATCACAGTAGACCATAATGTATCTGATCATCGTATTATCTCATTAGTTGTTCAGCTCTTTTTTTCCGGATATTCTGAGAGTGAAATTTCTGCCAGCTTCAAGCCATCTATGAGACAGTGATTTAGAACAGGATTTGATTACATTCCAGTCCTGATGTACTGCTTTGCTCCACATAATAAATGAATGAATGGGGTTTTAGGCCACCTTTGTTCACATATAGGCTAGACTGGGCCAGGAGAACCTCCTGAGGATGGTGAGATGAATAAGATGACACTACCCTCCAGATACAGGATTCGAAATTCGAGCCAAGGCAGTCTGAGGGGGATGAACACACGATCTCCGACTTTCCCTGCGGCACTTTGTCATATATATATACGTCATGTAAAAAATAATATACGATATCTATTGATTTATTATTTATGATTTATGACAAAAAAGATTTTTATTTTTATCAATAAAACATCTGTCTGTCTGGTCTCTCTATGTTTCATTATTGCTAATTGGCCAGGTATGTCATGTACACGCTCTTATTGGTCACACAATGCCACATCTTTACGATCTAATGGGAAAAACTTGTTCACTATTCAGGTGTTAAGTTAAGATTGCCTGTAAGCACCGGGACTACCTGTCAAGGTGTGGCTATTACAGTCTTTCTCATCGAATCCCTCTAGGCTACCTTTTATAGCAAACATTTTATCTTGCAAAACATTGGTCACTGTTTAAAATATTAACATTTTTCAGTTTTGTGTGACTTACTTTTTTATTCCTTGTTTTTGTGTTGCTGTAGAAAATAATTCCTAGATCTCAAAATGACAGATTTCCACTTCCAGTTGTGGCGTTTTTCTAGATCATTTTTTAAAATTTAGATTCCTACTGTTATAAATAACATGACTTGCATTTTGATGTTTACTATTAATATCCCAGCAAACACAACACATTTTTATAACATTACACAACGTTGGGCCAACGTCGAAGACGTTGACCCAACATTGTATAAATGTTATACAAATGTTTTGTGTTTACTGGGATGTGACTGCATAGCAGCGACCAACTTGTACTATTTTAGTCCTACCGTTGTCATTTAATCCAGAGTCCACTTCATCCCTCGAAACTGCCTCGAGATCAAATTTTGAAAATTGGACTTCAAATGAGGACTTGGTCCTCCAAACACACGATATTATATTGTCATATTACAATATGTTCATTATATCTATTATATTCCCCATACAAATTTCGTTTAAAGACGGTGTGGTTTTCATCGTTATTTTTCAACACACTACGTTACACTTAAATAAATGAGTGTGGTGATACAGAATTTCACTTTTTCCTCGTCAATATATCGTTACGCTCATAGAAAAACGTTAACAGCAGTACATCGAAATATTATAGAAAAACCTTGCTGGTTATTGGCGTCTGTTTTCCTGGCGTAGCGTCCCCTATCATTATGCTACCCCATGACATGTGATCTATCAGCCATGGCACAGATAAGTCACCAAACAAACAGAGATGGCGGCTCAATACTGGGCCTACGTCTCTGATTTTGTCCCAGCATTGAGACGGCATTGAGTCTGAGTCTGTCGTAGATCACTCTTATGACCTTGGTAGTCTCCTGAGACACACAGTCTCTCCAGGCTGCATATGGATCCTAATTGGTTAAACGTCACCGGAATGTGGACAATATGGATCAGCGACAATGGCTGATTTAACAATAACGTTGTATAACTCTTAAAAGCGCTGGAATACATTCGTGTAAACCATAGAAACCAGTGTTTTTTTTTCAAATTGAAATCATCATAAATGTCTTAGTTAGCTCTTTCTGATTCATTTGATTACCTATGGTATGGGTCTACGGCCATTATAAATATTTTTTTATTCTTACAGTGCGGGGATCGGCTTTAGTTGTCAGAATATGTTGTCTGCAGACGTCAGATTATGACGACTAAAGGCGATTGCCGCACTGTAAGGGTTGAGCCCTGTCTCGCAAGTAGAATCATGCTGACCAACGGCGCTCGCTTTCAAAATTAGGCAATCCAACTCCATCTTGGTGTCATTACACGTATAGCTATAAACACATCTCCTTTCTCTTGGACAGCCACGTATAGAATGTAATGCTTACTATTTTTCTGGGGGCGTCACAGAGTTCATATGACCAGGTGACTTATAACTGCTCACGTTAAATTCTTTCTAAAAAAATGTCATTAAAAAATATTATTAGAATAGATTTTAATATGAATATGTTATTTCCCAATTTTTTTCTCCTCGATATCAGGTGTATCTGGTATTTTATCAGTAGATTATTTGAATAATATTTGAATAAATTTCATTCATGCAAGTGCCAACGTTCGAAGCGACTTGTCGAGCATTGATCGGTAACACGAGTTTTGTCAACCCCCCCCCCTCTACTTCAAATGACCGACAAATATTTGATATACATTATGAAGAAGGTGAATGTGACGGTCTACACATAGTTTTTAAATCCGTATGTTTCGATGAATATTATATATTCAGAAGCACATTCTCGTGTTTCTTGAATAATTGGAGAATCACGTCAATGTCTCTGTATACTGAGGCAATAACTTAAAACATTGACTATCGATCTTATTAGTGACTAGACAGTCAGTCTGTAAACCTCCGCCGAAATTAAGGATCGTAATGATATTAAAACTATATATGGCCTGGTAGCAGTATTGCATTCATTCATAAAGTGGGTCTATAGTAAAACTTAACTGTAGATGATCGATTATGATGACATAGATTCAACCTATTTCATTGATTCAGGTATAGGTCTAGTAACCATACACAACAGTTGTGAGACTATGCCGTCATATGCAGTTTAATCTATGCAGTTTAATCAAAATAGTATTTTACTATCAATCCATGTGATTCAATCATAATGCGGTTTCTGCATACGGATCGTAATCTGGATGATCCCCCGAAAAACACCTCTGGTGAAAGTTTAATGCAAATCCGCTAATTACTTTTTGAGTAATCAGGAGGACAGACAGGCAAAAAATAACGAACAAGACCAAAAACCTAACCCCCTCGCGGAGGTAACTAAAGTTATATGACATTAAGATAACAGGGTGAAAAATATGTGAGAACATGGCTTAATTTGTAAATTCAGCTGATTTGTAACCTAAAATATGTGTAATGGGTTTTAGAAAATATAACAACTGACAATAATAATACGTTTCAAGCCGACAACAAAGTGTCATCATTGATTCTGCGTCCTCTATTGTACTTTCAGAGGTATGTAAATACATAAAGCTGTACATTATATACAGACATCGTATATCATTACTTTTATAATCAGGACATTTTTGTACTTTGGTCATCCGTGATAAAATGGATCAAGTTGTCATCCAGGGATGCAGGGCATGGAGCCCCAGCAAACATGAAACGTTGACCCAACGTTGGTTTCTTGTTGGGCTGACGTCGTAGACGGTGGGCCAACGGTAAACCAACGTTGGGTCAACGTCTCATGTTTTACTGGAATGTGTATCATAACAAGATGATAGGTTTATCTCCACAAACCACGACTCACAATAAACACGTATTTGTGATACTATTTCACGCACGGAATGTTGTTCATAGATAAATAACCTCCGATTACTTTATATTTTCTGCATGTGAAATATTTAAAATATGGTATACTCGGACATTGATTTTTAACACCTCGCTGCTACGATCGAAATGGATGGTGATTCACAACTGAACTGTTGGCTAAAATTCATCAAAACAAAGATAAATATTAAAATATAACAAATTGTATATTATACCAGTTCCCTATTCTTTTTAACGCATAATTGTTTTTATTTATTTAAAGCTTACAATAATGTATCAGACATGTCAGTTTTATATAAATAAAAAATGTTAAGTGCTAATGCAGGTGGTAATAAGGTGGTAATAATGTATTTCTGTTGTCCGATTGCTTTGTTGTATTACATCAACAAAAAGAAGTAGGTCAGCAAATAAATTAAATATTAATGGATCTGATTAAAGATGTAATAAAATGTATTGTGCATTTCTGATCTGATATGTCTAATCAAACGGGTTCGACACCACAGTCTCCTACTTAATTTATTATTTTTATTATTATCAAATAAACGAATAAAGTGTCAGGTAGTACCACAGGGCAGTGCAAGGGGCGACTTTAGGCGTCAAAATCTGACGTCTGTGGACATCAGATCTACGTCTTAAGAAGATCCCCGCACTGAAAGAATTAAAATATTTTTAATGGCCGTGGACCCATAACATGGGTATTCAAATGACGCAGAAAGAGCTAACTAAATTATTTATAATGTTTTCAAATTGAAAAACCCTTTGGTCTCCGTGTTTTACATAAAAATATTTCAGCGTTGCTAATCGGATCAGTGATGTGTGATCCACACATATAGCTGAGAGACTGGATGTTTTGTGTCTGAGTGACATCCGTCCATTGTAGCAAATACGGGACGTTGATTTAATGTTGTTTTAATAATTGGCCAGCGTCGCAGACGCTGGCCAATCATTAAAACAAAATTGGGTCAACGTTTCGTGAAAAAAGGCGTGGCTCCTGTCTTTATGTTTGGAGGGTATTTTGCCCACAGATAATGGGTATTGTGCTCAGCAAATACGAGGCGTTGACCCAATGCTGGTTTGATGTTGGGCCAGCGTCGCAGGCAATGTGGCAACATTAAACCCGCGATAGGTCAACGTATCGTGTCAGCTGGGCGATCTCTAACATACATTGTGGCAGATATGAATAATAAAATGTATTCTACAATTCTGATCATAGTGATCATTTATTATGATCACTAATTCACATACATCACAATTGGATTTAAATATCATTTTCTTCATGTTGCAAATTACCATATATTTTTCTTCGTCAATAGAAAATGTACATGTTTCCTCTCCATCGTTTTTTTTTCTTGTGGGATTAGGCTGCATTTGACTTTTATGTGTTTTATTCTACTATATTACGACAGTTATAGCCACATTTTTGTCACTGTTCGTTCATTTCTCAAGCGGAAAATTATCAAGTTCCGGGTGACTGAAAATTCAGTTACCATTCGGTTACATGCTGGGCTGTAATTTTCAGACTGAAAAAGTTTAATGATGCTGTTAATTTACTTTGATTGAATTCTTTTGTCCGCCACATTCCCGCCACCATTTCACGAATCAATGACGTCATATTAGTGTAATAACTGGTCACTAGGCGGAGTCACCCGTCACTGGTTCCCGCCATTCTGAAGGTCATCATTAGGTCATTAGTATGTTAATGTCTGAGGGGAGATACAGGAAGGGGTGTCACATTTATTGTAATGTTCCTGTCCTTTTCAAAACAGTTTCACTTTCTGTTATTCTAATAAACAATCTGCGACACCTGGAATGTCATTATTATATATTTCACGCTGAAACATAACGTCTATATAATTACTATTATTATTTGCGCCAGTGATTTATTTATTTGATACATGGGTTTAATTTTATGTCCAAAAATATATATTACTCAAGAGATTATTTTCAGAACGAGACTTTATTATAATTATACGATTATTTATATACAAAATGATCGTGGTATCATATTGTACACTGCTTCTAGTTCACTTCTGTTTTATGGGGAATATAATTTTAAAAATATTCAAAACAAAGTAACGATTTTTTCCCTTTCTCAAAGTGAAATTTAATATATAATGTCACCGTGAAATTATGTCATGCTTCAGCAAACACCAGACATTGGCCCAATATGGGATAAGTATTGATCCACCGTCAACGTCTCTGGCCCAACATTGACCCAACATTGATACAAAACTGGCTCAGCGGCTCGTGTCTGCTGGGGCACATTACGCAACAGGAATGTTTTATTTTAAGATTGTGCAGCGAACCGCTAAATTATGTCCGCCCTGGGGGGTAGGGCTCGCATCTCACCTGTCCTGAAGGTGGTACACTATGATGTGACAGGAGGCTACGTAATCTACCCTGGTGAATACCTGAATACGCGCTAATTACAGAATACCCTCATCAAATAAACAGTATTTACTGTACCTCCACCAAACAAAAACAACAGTGAGACTGTAAATGAACAAAAAGAACAATGCTACATTGTGACTGAACCATTAAACGTACACTGACCCTGTGCTAACAAAAAGAAATAGGTCCATTTTTATTCCATCAGATTTTAGCAAATATTATTTTCACCAGTGAATATAAATTTATACATCCTTCAAGTATTACACAAATCATATCCCATAAATCTGATTGATAATACATACTGAATATCAAAGTGTAGTGCCTGACTGTTGTTAGGATCGTTATTGTGATGGTCCCAGGCTGTTTTTTTTATTTAATCGCCTGAAGTAAACAAAAATATATTGCAATACGCTTACTTTCCACTCGAATTTCACAATATAGACACATCTGCAATAAATGCAATTCAACGAGAAATAACACATTTTAAGTGTACAAGTAGCAAATTTGTTAAAAACATTTTAAAACATTTTAAAAACATTATACTATGTTCGCGTACAAACAAGATCAAATGTTATTTTAATGCTGGACCACAATTTGGTCCAACATTGAAATAATATTGGGTCGACGACTCGTATTTGTGAGGAACACGTAACGAGGCCGTTTGCTTTATTGGCTTCAATGGGATTCTTTTAAACACCTCAGAGATCCCTCTATGTGTTTAATTAGCGTGACTTAGAAGACGATTTGGCTAATTTAGGGCTATTACAGTCTTAGTCCCGTCACCTTTGTCTCCGCAGATAAATATTAGCAATGCCTCGATAAAGGCATTACGTCATAGTAACCATCAACAACTAAACAGTAACATAGTGAGTGCACATTTGCCCAGATGGAATGACACAATTTGTTCATCAATATTTTTCTACTTCAGCGGCAGGAAAAAACAGCGGAATTACTACTATAAAATAATGCAAATATTCCATTTCTAAGCATTTTACATCACTATTTAAAACATAATACATGAGTTGCGATATGGCTGTGGATCTTTATCCAGTTTCATGTACAAGAATAAAATTATATTCTAATAATCACTATTTTTCATCTATTTGGAGCTGGAAATTTCTGGTGTCAAAGAGATGACAAAATGTTAATAACTATTTAGAATTTCAAAGTCTCATTTATTGAACTACTTAATATTTTCCATAATGTACTTTTTTTTATCAGAGCCAGTTTGGGTGCTTCTCTACAAATGTCCTAACCGGAGCAGGTTCACCCTTTCAATTGTTCTAATATATCGACTTAATAGCGAGATGAGTAATGATATGAATAATTAATATCGTAAACTAATGTACAGAAAATGTATATAGTTAAAATTCGTATTAATATAAAAAATAAAATTGATATAGTCCTGGACGTAAACAGAATAAAATTGAAATCATTTTAAAACAGGTGAATTGCGTTTAAAATAAATATTAAAAAAACCTAAAAGCCATCAGTTCATAAAGCGTTAGAATATGTATCGAATTTCTTAAAAGATCTAGATTCACATAACAGGTAATTCCCATCCTAACGTGTCGCATGGCCGCAGAAATGTGATGCCCTAAAACGTAACATAGGTGACACTGGTTCTTTGTAGTTGAGGGTTAAAACAGATGTTACATCACATACAAAACATGGTGTCAGTCTTAACAAGAACGTTTCCGACACTCTTTAGCAAATAAGAGATGTGTGTTCTTTAATACAAGCCCCACTGACCTATTGATATTTGACCCAATAACATTGCCATTGTTGGACTATGGAAATCCAAAACACAATAATCACTGTTGAAAGAGTGAGATTTTTTACAATGATTACACCGCTCACTCACTCACTCACTCACTCACTCACTCACTCACTCACTCACTCACTCACTCACTCACTCACTCACTCACTCACTCACTCACTCACTCACTCACTCACTCACTCACTCACTCACTCACTCACTCACTCACTCACTCACTCACTCACTCACTCACTCACTCACTCACTCACTCACTCACTCACTCACTCACTCACTCACTCACTCACTCACTCACTCGCTCGCTCGCTCGCTCGCTCGCTCGCTCGCTCACTCACTCACTCACTCACTCACTCACTCACTCACTCACTCACTCACTCACTCACTCACTCACTCACTCACTCGCTCGCTCGCTCGCTCACTCACTCACTCACTCACTCACTCACTCACTCACTCACTCACTCACAGGCTGATCGTTGAGGATAATTTATCCTTCATCAGTTCAGATATGAGAGTCACTTGTTGATGGACGTAAGGTTTATTTGATGTAAGCTTCTAACGTAAACAGAGGTATGTTCTGGCTCCAGCCACCTGTCTATCTGGACAGTGGGCGGAGATAAACTCAACGATGAACACCTTACTAGCAGGGGACGGCTTTCACGAATCACATTTATTTGTCAAGAATTCTGGTTATGATATTATATATTTCAACAACAATTTTTTTTACGTATTTTACGTATTTAAATACGTCATGGCTTAACATTTGATTGATTAGTGATGAAAGGGTTAAATAATTTCCTCGCCAGTTTAAAAATTCGATGGAAAATTAATGGACTGAAAAGATTTGATGGTTGGCTAATTATCTGAAAAACTCTAAATGCATCATGCTTCTCAAAACCAGAAGGCATATCTGTCCTTCTGATCTGAAACCATTATACCATAACCATGATAACGGCAACGTTTAATAAATATAATATACACCCTTTAATCGCTAGAATATCATACATGGTATATTACACTGGATAAATTAATCTATAGTATTTTACTGTGTATACTAATAAGTATTTGTTAAAATATGTATATGTTATTTGGTAATATAATTGAATGCCCCGGGGCGACAAGCGTGGTGAATTATTCCTGCCAACCGTTATATGTCTGCCGGTATAACGTGTATATACTAGCACATACGGCTGACCCTCTGGGCTAACTATATCACATATTCTCGCCCCATGAGAGCCTAAATTGCGATATTTTAGATTGAATAGCAGCATAATTTCCTATAGAAAAAGTGATGTAAAAAAAAATCTTAATTCAGTCCTTATCTATAAAAAAAGGACAAATATAACTTTGAGATGAATTATACCCGTTTCCCGGCGTCTAGCGTTCAGAATGTCGGGGTGACGGGGTGCCGCCAGCTCGCGTGTCAGATCACTGAAATTCCGCTACGTTCCGCTACGACCGTCTGTCCGCAATCGCCAACTCACCGAACATAGAGATTTCCCGCGCAAATTCCCTCTCCCTGTATTATGACACAAATTGGAAAATATAATAAAAATTAATGCTATTAAATGGCTAACTTTACTATGTTATTGTTCTGGCCATAGACAATTTCATCAGTAGTAAAAATTAAACTATTTTTGAGAATATTTAAATTGTGTTATTTGTAGAATGGTGATATTTTTGTGACTGTAGCATTGAGAGTGTTCTCCATTTTGCCAGGTGCGTATGTTGATCATCATCAGCGGACATGACAACGCCCCTCCCCTCTACCCCCACCCTCCCACTGCACCCCTTTTTGACACAACAGAATGGACTGGCGCGCGCGGGGAATTCAAATTTCTAGGCAAAGGGGGTCCTGGTTTTAAACTTGTGAAAAATAACCCCTCGATCTCTAGAGATGTTAATTTCTGCGTCTATTCAAAACTGGAACAGGGTCTTATTATAAATATATGCACATTATTAAAGTGAGATTTTTTACAATGATTACACCAGGCACAGCAGCTTTCACACCACAGGTGTGAAAGCTGCTGTGCCTGGTGTAATTTAGTTTTAGAATTTCTGGGGGTGGTAGTGGCAGTGAGAGGGTGGCGGGCCTTTATGATGGGTTGAGTTCGCGGGCCCGGGTACAGGGCCTTGTCTAATCAGCCAGGGCCACAGCTGGCATCGACCAAGGAGGTGGTCAATTCTCAAGATGACACCACGCTAATTTCATTCAAATTCAATGACTGTGCAATTTTCACAAATTCGAGATGAATCTGAATATTTAATGGCCGAAAATAAAATTGTCAGACCCCCACCCCCCCCCCCCCGCCCGCATCTCTTCCGTGACTGTTAGCATATATATGACTATTTATTGTACTTTTATCAATTTGAATCGTTCCCAGAATGTGACTCCATTTTGAGTTTCCATACGGTGACATATTTAATGATTTATTACTTTAGCGATATTCAATAGAATTCGAGTTATTATTAGATTGAAATGAGTGAATTCTGTTTTATTTTTCTAGAAAATGATGATTTTCAAAAATATATACATTCTCTCTTACTTCTTTTTATTTATGATTTATTTCGTTAAAAATGTGTACCGTAGGTGTATTTTATATGCATAACCTTAAGTGCATAATATGTTTCTGATATAGCATAAAGTATAGATAGATATTTAAGTTATTGCTACATAGTTCGATAGAATATTTAGATTAGTATTAAGTCGTTTCTATGCACCCATCACGTTTTGGCTTTTCCTATATCACTCCATCTCCTACTCTGAGCACATGCACCCCGCCGTCTGAAGCAGTTATTGAGACGGTATCCTGTCATATCACGTCACTTAACTGACAAAATGACTCAATGACCCCTTATGCCTGTCACCATCCTCAATAGTTCATATACATCCATATTATCTACAGCTCAATATTTATTAGTTGGTGCGTCAGTGTTGTATTATGATTACTAGTGATTAGTCTCATTATTATCCATAACAAATACAAATATATCACACTTATTGAAAATTTAATACATGATGTGATTTGTAAAAGGTTGACCCTTCAAGCCCCACGATTCATCAAAGTTTCATTTTACATCCCTAAGAACAGACCTTATTTCCTCAAACAGAGGGGTTTGAGAAGGAACATTTCAATGAAATTGTTTTATCAACACATGAATTTTTTTTTAATTTATCACCCACTCCAAGTCATCTTCATCCACTACAAGTCGAGAATTGCGACAGCAATTCGCGGCTTGTAGTGGATGAAGATGTCAATGGTAAATACAGGCTTGAAAGGGTTAAAGATGATGTGAACTATTTTTAAAATAAATCTGGCACGGACCAGTGGACCGAACGTGAAGTGCTGTGATGAGTGCAGCTGAAGTCTCCCACAATGACATGATGGCGAGCTGACCAGATTGAACTCTTCATCGAGAGGTTAAACAGCAAGCGTGAGGCGCTAACCCTCACAGGAAACACGAAGGAACGAAACAATGCTGAGCCAGATTCGTAGACGGTGATCCAACATTAGCCCAACGTCTTTGCATGCTGGACCAGTTCCCAAACCATTATTTTTGTTGTAGAAATGAAATAGGCATAGTGATTACAACTATTCACATGCACACAGAAAGAGATGCAGATAAGGCTACATTGATTATAGCGGGAAACAAAATGATAGACCTTATGTTACCCTGGCAATGCCTTTCAATCTTATTTTAAGTATATACCCAGTGTTTCTTATGGCAATGCCAGTTAACGTGATTTTAGTTATGTATGTCATACTATGTATATTGTCATATGATTTTAACAAATTAACAATGTTGTATATACATGTACATATCTTTATTTCTATGACAAATAAGTCTGGATTGACTTTCTTTCTGTCAATAAAATATCTGTCTGTCTGATTATATACATCAGAAGAGATCATATCGTTTTCAATTTAAGCTGAATATGAATCCCTTTACTAAATTAGTCCTTTCATTTTCATAATCGATCGAGTTTTAAATTATAAAAATATTAATTTGATCAATTAAATTTGAGAAATTGTTCATTAAAACTAACCTTAAAAAAAACCTTTTGCAGTTCTAGTTTGTGGACATGTTTATATCATATGGTCATATTAAGCCAAAATAAAATCACTGATTTTTTATGATTTTAGCATGAGCCAATTCACTTTAATCAGAAACGATGCGTATTCAAGATTTCAAGTCGTAAAAAAACACTACAGATAAAACAAAACGGATAAAACAAAACAGATGAGAATGGGTGCCCTAAGTCTAGTATTCCTGGAAGTGTAATATTACTGATATGGATGGAGCTATAGATTGATCCTGACAGAGAGAGCATCCAGATCAATTTGTTCAGTGTTAGATAAGATCCCCATAGCACACATGGCTACTGGTGTCACGACAACCATGCAGATATAATGCCTGGACACTGGGCTGACCCATACAGACAGCGATGCTGGCTAGATGCCGGCTCAAAATCTACTATTCTTGGCCACTATTGAACCACATTAGCTTAAATATGTTCTCAAAAAATTCGAATGGTATTTATTAGGCTATTTATTAATCAAAATGTCTAGGTTCATGACAGGTAAACGTTAATATCTTGAATTCCACTTGAAACGTATATAATATGAATTCAGGGGAATAAAAAAATATTTCTCACTAACTTCACATCCATACTGCTCTGCAAAGAGGAAAGGCAGTATCTGCTTACTTTACAAATAAGCAGATCCTGTCTATTGGCTTTGCACGGCAGTATACTTTTAGATTAGTATTATCACAATTGACCTTCAACATTGACTACAATATTCTGGCATCTCGTCTGTAGTGGCACTTCTATATTCCGGAACCTTAAATCTGGGGATGGTAACTTCCGGACAGAGCAGAGCAGGTTTCCTGATCCCATGATTTGACGGTTTTTCCCCTATCCCAATCTTTATGATCCAGCCATTTCAGGCACCCACAGAGATACTATATCCTCAAGTGTAAGCGAATCAGACACGAAACTAGTGGAGCAAGCAGGATGCAATAACCCTATACATTCTAGAGCGAGCAATAAACATGTAATATATACATCTATTGATCCTTCCCTTACATTGTGGTAGTCTACACCACCATAGCAAAAATATAAAGCTCAAATGCTAGTATCTAGTTTAGTAATCGACAATCCTGCAAATGAGCTTGGGCATAACAATTACCTAATAATATTATAAACCATTAAAGCGCTGATTTTTTTTTTTTTAATTTGCTATCATCATAAACGTCTTATAGCTACCTCTTTCTGCTTCATTTGAATACATATTTTATGCTATGGGTCTACGGCCATCATAAATATTTTGACTCTTTCAGTGCGTGCCGTGATCTACTTCAGATGAGAAAATAATGACTTATCGGATGAACAGAGCATCTACCAAGAAGTATTTTATCAAATTTAGTGACATTTCTATCGATCTAAAACATACTTGAAACCGTTCCAGCAGACAATAGTTAAGATCATCTTAGATCAACATTCCCACTCCCATCACACTTTACAAGTGATCCAGTAAGCAGACACAAGCCGCACTGGTTAACAGCGGCTGGCAGTTTATGCTTCCTTCGCACCTGCCACAGAGCATTGTTTTAAGTACTGTTTTGGGAGTAGTTTTCAGTAGGCTGTACATCAGTCCCTCGTGGCACATACACAGGCCACACACGTGCTAACAGTCTACTCTGATGCCTCTCATGTGGCTTGGTAGACATTCACCCAATGGTCGGGCAATGTTGGGCCAGCGTTGTAGACGGTCGATCAATTTTGACCCGGCATTGTGTTCATTTCTTGTATTTGCCGGGTTGGCAGTGCTTAAGTACACTTTTTTTCCTCGTTTGCCATGTAAATCCTCACAGAGCAAAGTATTACAGTAAAATATTTTTTTCAAAGAGTGGTTTTAATAGTACATATGTTTTATTAAGTTCAGTATTTCCTAGAAGTTGTCGACTTAAAATAAACCGCGTCATACAGTGAATATTATCAAGACATATCTGATCCTTAAAGTTATCATAGGATTGTGACATTGTGACATGTCAGATAGGTATAGGCTAAAATTTTAGTCCGAACAAAAGTTGTATGCTTAAGTTTCTTAAATACGGATGTAACTGGATAATGCACTAATCATCAAGACGATAAATACAACTATTTGTACAGATAGTGAATTTGAAATAAATTTTCTAATTTTGCTTTCTGGAAGCGTTCACTGACATTTTGTGGAGTGAAGCCTTGAAATTGCATCATATTTATAAGCTCGCTCGCGTAGAAATCCAAGAAAGAAAATGTACGTTAAGGCAATGCAGCTGCATGTATTGGTAGGGCCTATGTGTGGTTTCCAAATGTTGACTCAAGAATGAACCATTATACACGCACAAAATAGACAGCACGCTGGGCCAACACTTTGTGATTTCAGATGGTTTATTGCTCAAGATGAATCACCATCACGATCCGGCATTTTTCTGTGTAACTCGCCCAGAAAACACAATATCTCATTCTAACACTGACTCAATGATCACGATTCGTCAAATGCATAGTGTTTGCTTGGATGTGGGTAACCTGACACAGTGATTCATTGAAAAAAACTTAAATGGTATAATAAATTTAAGAGTAGATAAGTCGTTAAAACGTCAAAAATAGAAAATACTAACGCTATAGTTAAATGAAGATACCGTGTGTACAGGTTTGCCATAATTAGCCGACCAAAACAGGGACAAAATATCAATGATCTTCTAAGCAAATATATCGTTGCTGTGATCATTGTGCCTTCCTCGAACAACATGAACAAGCATTCTGGCATTATCGGGCGTCATGAGAGTCCACTGAGCAAAAGCTCAGCCATCTGCCTATCTCCCCTGAGCAAGCTACGACAGTTTGGTAGCGTCGTTTGTTGTCTCAGAGGAGACAGGCAGGTGGCTGAGCACCTTCAAAATTAAAAAAATCACATGTCAAAAAGTGTAATTTCAAGCAAAAGAGGGGTTCGTTTGCTGGAAATTATACTTTTTGACATGTTATTTTTTTAATTTTGAAGTTCTGAACCACCCCTAGCAATACATTCACATGTGACCCGAAACCCCCTTGGCTACGATACGCTGCAGAGGCGAACCCTGAGCAAAACACGAGCCGCCATTGAGCAATGTGGAGACTCCTCTGATTTCCAGCCTACATGTGCTACCATCTGTGACTAACGGCGACTAACGGTGATCACTGAGCAACCGTATTAACCAGTTAACAGCCAGCACGAGATGTCCACCCAATGTTGACTTAACGTTGGTCCAGCGTCGTAAAGGATGGGCCAACGTTAAGCCAACACTGGGTGGACATCTCGTGTTTGCTGGTATTCAGCGTATCACATGGCCTATATATATATATGTTTATCCAAAGTTGGTTTAATATTGGGCCAGCGTCGCCGGCGGCGTACCAACGTAAACGTTTCGTGTCTTCTGAGGCGTGCACTTATTCTGCTATTATACCACACGGCCACAATTCCTTCTGCCTCTTTTTGGGTAAACAAACTCATCCACGACCATTGTAGATTGTTTTGAATATGGTAAAATATCCCCCCCCCCAAGATAATTTCGTGTATAGCGTTGTCTATACCTCGTGTGTTCTAATTTGAGCGACCTGCTTATTTCGCCCGAAGTTTAATATGGAATGTGCTTCAATTTAGCAAATGCGGCCTAATTATCATGATTATCAAATTCAAATATTTTCACCAACAAACTAAGGCTAAATAAAAGGATCCATACTAATTACTGCTGGTGCTTTCAACACACAATCAATTGCAAATAACAAACAGGTATGTCATGAAGTATCCACTTCACATATATATATATAATAGGATGAGTAGAAATTTCATAGGCTATAGTGGGGTTTTGTACTTGAAAATTGCAGATTTTTCTATTCATCAGCATCTGACTGTGAGAACAGGGATGTGACAGACGACTCCGGATTATGTCCTCCACATCACAATCCTATCGTCTCAGATGATGACGTATTACTTTCCGGTTTCCGGCTTCTTGTTTTGCAGACGCCATTTTGTGTAGTGGGGGAATTCGGAATACACATGATGGAGAGCCCTCAAACCAGTTATTTGTAAATCAATAGGTACTTTCCACATACACAATGAAAATCACTAGCGTGAAACATATTATACTAAAAAAAAATATTGTAAGATTATAGATGCATACACAAGAGCTTCTTGTTGGGTTACTTATATATACAGCTTGAATTATTTAATTATTTCAAATCGTTAAGTGGTAGCCAAAGTGTATATGTGGCACTAAAATGTGTTATTTGTGGCACTCATTTGAGTGCCACATATAACTCTTTGGCTGGTATAACACAGAAGCTCGGAGACCCCTTTCTTACAGTTCACAGTGAGACGTCAGAATGGGTTCCTTTACCAGGACAGACACGTCCCATACACGGATCAGTCACAGTCTGTGCCCACGTAACTAACTACATGGAGAAGAGAACAGATCCCTGGAGCTCCTGCTACAAGGGAAGCTCCATCGCTAAAAACAGGATGCAGCAGGACAGACCACCCTTTCGGACTTGAAATCAAAATGTTCCGTTTTTATGTTGGGGATGCACCTTGTGTTATGCTAGATTAAACCATACATATATTAGTATAAACCATAGAGACCGAAGGGGTTTTATCAATTTTAAATTTTCATAAATGTCATAGTTAGCTCTTTCTGCTTCATTTGAATACCTATGTTATGGGTCCACGGCCATTATAAATTGTTAATTCTTTCAGTCAACATTTGTAGACGTCAGATTCTGAAGTCTAAAAACGGTCCCCGCGCTGAAAGGGTTAATAGCCTTCAGGAATTGTATGTTAACAAAAAAAAAAAAATACAATTTTAGTCGAATTTCCATCCTAAGGTAAAGTGAAAAGATAAATGGATATTCTGAGGCACGGTAAAACATATTTACTGTATGTACGCAAGAATCCTGGGGTTTTGACGGCAAACACAATACATGATAGCAAGACAATTATTATAGAGCAAGTAGATAAAACAGCGACATGGTTCTATCCCAGCAAGCACGATACTCTGAACCATGTTGGGCCAACGTCTGAGGCGTTGCCTCAGCATTATCCCAACATTGGCTGAATGTATTTGTTAGGATAAGGGATATATTTATGACTGTGTGTAAGAGTGATGAATTTCTTTAAGCGATATTAATTTTTTAAGGTGAATCCGCATTTAAATTCTCAACAACAATAAAAGAAGAAAATAATGATGAGAAAGGACTGGAAAGATTGTCATTCTACTCTCCTTGAGTATGGATTGGGAACATTCTTTTCTGCATGCGACTTGTGACAGACAGAATAAGATATATGCAAATGGTGTACATTTGAGTGCGATATGGTAAAATACAGCTCTCGTTCAATGAATAAGGTATGAACCTTTAGGAGAATACCTTATTCTTTAGACAAGTGCTGTATTTTTGAAAATACTATTTTCCCATATTGCATGAAAAATTAACAAAGTTTGTATTTTCTCACACGATCAAGTCACACATGACATAACTGCGATAGATTGCAGTTCAAACTACAGCAAGAGTGCGTCTTATAGTGAAAATCTCTGCGCAGAGTGTGAGAATCATGATCATGATGGTGATGTCCCATTCTTTTGGAAATCTGCTGCAAGCATATTACCAGAAATGCATTTCCGATATTACCTGATTACCATAGATGCTATAATGTGCATTTCATTCTTTAGAACATTTTGAAAAGCTGTATCTGGTGATATTACATACTCTGAGTCTGAACCATGCTGTTTTAACGTTGGTCCATAGTCTACGACGCTGGCCCGACGTTGAAAAAACATTGGCTCAACACTGAGTCTTTGCTGGGTTACAGCCGTTGATTTGCGGAGGATTCTCAAGATCCCTGTAAACACGAGACGTCTACGACGCTGGCCCAACATTGTACCAACATTGGGTAAATGTTTCGTGTTTGCTGGGATGGTTTTACCATGTTGATGACACATAACCATCACAACCAATCTGACACATCATTGACCCAATACTGGCCTAACGTCAGAAACAACAGTGACACAACATCAATCCAATATGCGTCTCATCATGCTGATGGCCACCACAACAAGTACGTAAGCTAGCTCGCCGGCCCCGATGGCTCATTCGGTACGCTTGTGGCTCGAAACTAATAGGTACTAGGGCTCGAATCCGGGCCGGGTCGGATATTTGTCATCGCGGTTGTACATTTACAGTGCTCCAAACTGTTCAAAGGTCTGGAGGTCTATGGTAGGCCTACTGTGCACCATGAAAAATCCTTGAAGTCATTCGATAAGAGTAGAGCATCGGCTTCTTTCTGTCGCGATGTTGCCATGATTGTACAGAAAGCGACGTAAAGCAGTCGATGCAGTGTTGAATACAGTAGGCTAATAGAAGTGCATGTGATGTCCATATGTTTGGATACAGCTCCCATCTGCGGTGATTTGTTATCTAGTTTTTTGTCTAATGTTTGTTTCCGTAGACTGTATAACTCTAGAAACCCGGAAGCACCTCACTCACTACAGCTCTAATGCTCAACCTGCTCTAAATACAAACTACAACAGATACTCATTCCAGATTAACACGCTTCCCAGCTAGCGCAACACTCTGGACCAATGCTGGTGTAATTACTCTCGATTAACACTTTTATATTATAAACAGACACACATGTTGTGTTCGCCGCATAAAGAAAAACTGGTCTATTACCAGTAAAATATATCTATGTCAATAAACCACACACTTAACGACTATAAGGCATCGATTCGTACATAAACGAGAACAATAATTTAGAATATTAAGATTATAAATTAGATTATGATTTTCTTTGATTAGAATTTAGAATACTATTTTATTATGAATTTAAAAGTCTTGGTCATCAGAAATGTCAGTGACTGATTTCGCAATGGCAGAGCTGTGCTAGAATGGCTACAGGACTTAAGGTCTGACAAATGCATGGATGTGTTTTGCCATGAGCTGGATGGAGCCCACACGGGGAAAAAGAAAAACATGTGCTGCAGCAGACAAAGCCCGTGAGAGTTGTCCAGCACAGTATGCAAACCTGATTAAAGGTGTGGCTGAGTCCGGTACAAGATAATGTGTGGCCACAACATCTGCCCAACGTCATCAAGGCGTTATCTAACAAACACGGTATAAACATGATAAAACAATATTCTCCGATTCAATGCCTGTTCCCAACAGCAAGCACTTCGTTGAACCTAAGTTGCGTTTGCTATTGTCTTGTGAGAAGATTTTGTGTTGAGATATTCAGAATAGCAATGATGCTAATCAAATAAACAAGCTACTCCAAGAATCTTATCTCTGAAATAAATGATTTTAAGAATTTTAATGAATCACACATATGTTCATATGTTCACATATGTCATATGTTCTGTGTACATATATCACATACATGTACATGTATATGGAAATCATGATAATGATACCTACACCGAGCACGGTGTATGTTGTCCCCAAACTATAGGGAGGATATCACACTTTATATAATAGATTATCTTCATATGATGTGCCATAGACGTCAGATTCTGACGTCTATAGTCGATCCCCGCACTGAAAGAGTAAACACAATTTAGTATTGCCGTGGACCCATAACATAGGTATCCAAATGAAACGGAAAGGTCTAACCAAGACATTTATGATGATTACAAAATAATAAAAACTCTTCGGTCTTTTGGTTCATATAAACATATATCGGCGATTTAAGGGTTAACCCTTTAACCGCCAAATTATTCAATCTGAATTTTCACCCACTTGAAGTTGTGTCTCGCTGACGCGATCCACAATTTCATGTGAGTGAAAATTATTCAGATTTGACAAAATGGAGTTCAAATATTTCTAATTGATGTCATATTGTATCTTCAACATGTCTAGAAGGTGGTAATATAATGTTCTAATAAAAAATGAAAACCCCAATATATGCGACACCGGCGGTTGAAGGGTTAAAACACATCCATGTACACGTGGCTGATATCTCACTACCGTTAGTCTTCTTTCTGTGTACCAGGCAGCGTAACATTGACTAATTCTCACCCTGTTAGCCTCTAATTACAATTAAACACCTGCGTCAGTCCATACGTCACCGCTGTGTGGCAGTAAGCATGTGCTAATTTATGTGCATAATTTAGAAATGGTGGCAGTCACGCACGTTTGATATGCTTAAATAATCCGTTATGTGAACTCGAAATAAGTTTGACAGCTTTATATTGAATATAATACTGTGACACAAGAATAACAACGGTTTAGTATGTTTTTGTTGAACTACGCAGTTTTATGTTCCCCGCATGATGGATAGTTATACAATTGCATTTATTTTATTAGGTTTTATTTTTATTTCGTTGGCAATGCCGCTTGATTAGTTTTAAATGTGCAGCAATCATTCATATTGTAATAATAATTTGTGCTTTTATAAAATTAAACCTCTCACATTAACATGTACATTATTCTTGACAAATAAACCAGAAATGAATTTTATTTTCGTGAGAAAAAACATCTATCTGTCTGTCTGATCGAAAAAAAACGCATTAAAGCCTGCCCTTATTGTGCCTACATTTAAGCTGTCAGATTGCCAGAGCGTGTTAACAGTGGTTAACTGTAAGTTATGTTGTTAAACACGCAGCATTGATGAACAATGGCCATACATCTCACTGACAAATAACAGGTATTTGAGAGCAGCTAATCCCTGTGTCCAGCCATCCGTCCCCCGTGGCCGCCAAGCGTGCCTGTATTTACTCTACACCCTCTCAATACTGTGGGTAAGTTTTCAGTTATATAATAATCAATTTAAAAGAAATAATGAATTACATTATGATTAAGATATTTCATCGCTGTACATTTAGTGGTGTAAATTCACGTATTTTTGTTTATATTTGGTTATGAATCGCGTCGGCGAAACCCGTCTGGAAGTGAAAAACGATCAATTTGCATTACCCCCTGGAAGTTTAATGACTGTCTCTAACAAAGAGAAGCTCAAAGGCGGTATTGTTTTCATGATCGTCGGTCAACATATCATTTGTTCATTATACAACAATTAACCCTTAAAATTCTAAATCATAGGATTGAAATTTCAAACACACTTGAAGTTGTCTCGCCACCGTGACCAACAACTTTAAATGGCTAACAATAACATGAGAACATTTGCAATTCGTCATGCTTAAGTCCTCATTTTCATCGGTTAATAAAACAGGGGAGGGGTTAACGCTCTCTCTGTTGAATTATCGGATTGTACAATTCCCACCTTTAAATTATTACCTTTCATACAAAATAAATATTACTTAAAAATTGAATATTTTGATTGAGTGAGCATCTATGAAAAAATGTACAACTATAAATCGATGACATACAGGTGAACTGTTTCCCTGTACTGACAAACTAGATACATGTATTATTTCTCATGAAAAGATGGATGAATAGATATTTCTCAGACAACACGAACTTCTAAATAATTTAAATTAGCATGTAGAATTGATGAATTTCATTAATTCTTGATTAATGTTTTACTCGTTAGGTGGAGCTGCTATCGTTTTCGATGGGAGGGGAGGGGTTCAACCTCTCTCTGAGTTTGGCGGTTCTCAAATGCATTGGCAGTTTGTTGCTAGCAACCAGCGCGGTTGTAAAGTAATAGGTATGTATAGGACTCTATGCTATAATTACTGATCTGTGCCATTAGGCCGCAGCAAATTAATTTTATGGATGACGGATTCGCCGCTCCGATTTTACCGTGATTAAAATTTTTTATTAAAAAAAAAAAATATTTCGCCGCTCCATTTTTTTTGGAAGCACCAATTTTTTTTTTTATTTCGCCGCTCCATTTTTGTTTGGAGACACCTCCCCCCCCCTCCCAGCCTGAAAAATCACGTCAGTGTTACGTTTCTTTGTTTGAAAAAAAATCGCTTCTTCGCTTGCTCCATTTTTGCGGGAAATCAGTTTTTTTTTTAATTGTCGCTTCGTCGCTCGCTCCATTTTTGGGGGAAATCAAAATTTATTTTTAGAAGAAGAAAAAATTCGCTCGCTCGCTCCATTTTTTTCTTGTGAGAATCCGTCATCCATCTAATTAATTTGGTGTGGCCTTATGGGCGGTTCTGGATGGCCGCACTCCAGAAAAAAATCCCCATTATAAAAATGAGGAGAAAAGTTATCAGTGACCTGAGAAAAGTCCAGCATAATTGTTTATTGTTGTTGATAGATGAAAGTACAATGCAATGAAAATACCTAAGTGCTACGTTACTGTCCTGGTAATTTAATAACACATTTACACAGGCTTTCTGTAATCACAATACAAGCCTTTCAGGGCGGGTATCGTCTTTATACGTCAGAATCTGACGTCTGACGTATAAAGACGTTCCCTGCACTGAAAAAAATAAAATATTTCTAATGGCCGTAGACCCGTAACATAGGTATTCAATTGAAGCGGAAAGAGCTAACTAAGACATTTATGATGATTTCAAGTTGAAAAAACTCTTTGATCTCCATGGTTTATACAAAAGTATTTTAGCGTTGTATAGGTTAACATTAACAATCTGATGAATAAACTGGATCTGTTGAGGTTATCTTAGATAACTGAATATAGATGACCAATTATTCAGTCCTTTACCACAATAAATGTTCACGCCAAGCAGTGTTATCAAATTCGCAACAGTCACCAGGAAAATAATAACTGGTCAATAAAACGGGTGTAAAGAGGGTAAAACAATTTACATTTCCAGAAAAATATCTATACCGCGCATTCATGTAATAGGACAGATTATTCAGCTTCGGTCAAATGCTGACTTAAAACTGGTCCACCGTCTAGGCAGTTGGCCAGCATTAAGCCAGCATTTGCCTAATGCCTCGTGGCGTCCACGTCTGGAGCAATGACATGATGACAGCGGCCACTGTATTTAATGGTACTGAGTTGATGTTTTTGTTTTGGCTGAGAGTAGCTGGCGAGGTCGCCAGTCACGAAGTGTCAGACAGGCATCACGTCTAGGCTGAAATGTGCAAATGGTTCACATATGGTAGGCATACATTCCTTAAACTTTACAAAAAAAGTGTTGAATTGGGACTACTCGTGCAAACTACAAAGTGTTGGATATGCAGCTAAATGAAGGAATTTATCCTATACTAGGGAATCATTCATCTTTTATCGCGTATGACATAATGCATAAATTAGTAAAAACAGCTAGTAGGGGCCTATTTGAGAGCACCATCTACCCATTGTATTTCTAATGTAATCCAGCAAATGTTGAACAAATGTTGTTTTAATGTTGGTCCACCGTCTGCGACGCTGGCCCTACAATAAAACAACTTTTCGTGTCTGCTGAGAAGGCAATGACTGGACGTTGGATCATGCATGGTAACCCTTATAGCGCGACGATCGATTTTAGACGTCATAATCTGACGTCAAGAGACGTCAGATTCTGACGTCTAAAAATGGTTTCGAACCGAAAGAGTGAACATATTTAAAATGTCCGTAGACCCATAGCATATGTAATCAAATGAAGCAGAAAGAGCTAACTAAGACATTTATGATGATTTCAAGTTTAAAAAACCCCTTTGATTTCTCGGTTTATATAAATATATTTCAGAGCTTTAAGGGTTAAAGTCACTAACATTGGTAAAACCATTGAGTTAATAAATACTCCAGGGTACAACATTGTACCAGCGTTGTGTCGGGGTGTCATGCTAATGCAACACTGTAAGGTGACTATTTATAGCCTGATGGATAACAATCGGAGAGTTATTGAGCTGGGCATGCTCGCCATCTCATGTCAGAGGTCAAATAAAAGGCAATGATAAAGCTGCGCGCGTGGACAGGAGGCAAGGTCAATGTCCTCTGTAGGGGTGACAACGCGCCACTTTACTGGCAATGTGCAGTGGACGATATTAGGGTGTTTGTCTATACAGTAGATTGCATGTTTTCACGAGGGGTATTATTCTGAAAATTAGAAACAGAAAATTCGATAAATTGGGCATTTTATTCCCATCGAGTCAATTGTCAACTGTTTTCCTGCTAACTGGAAATGGTGTGGTATGGATAGAATTGTAAAACATCTGGGTATAATTATTGATTTACAATATTATTCATTTTTTTTCAATCTTTTGGGTGCAAAATCACTTTCTAAAGGCCGCCTGCAGGCAAATGGAACAAACACTAGAAGCGACGAACAGGAGCGAGCAGTCAATGTACCGCTAAAGCATCCGACGCAACGGAAAATCAAATCCCCTAAAAGCCCTCAGGGAGACCTCAACCCCACCCCTGTCATCACAGCACTAACTCATCAGGCACGAGATCTGAGGGCCTATGTGTTGGTTTAATATTGGGCCACCGTCTGCGACGCTGGCTCAACATTAAACTAACACGAGCTGTTGTTTGCTGGGAACTCATCAGAGGGTTTGTTGTCCAGCTTGACCACTCTGTACACACGTGCCGTGTGGTCAGTCAAGATCACCCTCACGAGATGCTGACCAGCACAAACCAATGTTGATTTGATGTTGGGTCAACGTTGTAGACGGTGGGCCAACATCAAATCAACATTGGCTCAACGTCTCGTGTTTTCTGGGAGAACAAGTTATGGATTAATGTTGGGCCAGCGTCATAGACAATGGACCAACGTTGAGCCAGCATTGTTTAACATCTGGTGTTCACTGGGGAGGACCACCCTCAAAGTCCATCTCTTGCCATGCAAACACATGGATTCCAGAGGCCAAGTGGTGTGAGAATACGTCAATTTTTTATATACAGATGTTAGTGAAATACGATATAAAATAGTAGAACATTTCATTCAATGATAAAATTTAATTACATAATTGTATTATTCTATATTTTCCAATGTTATTTTTTTCAAATGATAATTAGCCTTTTGAATCGATGTAGCAGTCTAAATATGCTATTTGTTATCCTGAATTTGCCCGGGAAGACGCTGGGCTAGATGCTCATATTGGATATTATCAGAAATGCATAACATTGTTATGCATTTCTGATATTATTAAACATGTTAAATGTTTTTTCTTTGTAAAACTACACCTTAAAATATGTTTCTAACGAGAAAAAACGTATATAATGCTATAGTCGTTGATGAATGTAAAATTATAATTTATTTATTGCTGGTGACCTATATTGGTATTTTCAAGGATGGTATTCCAGAGCTGAAAAAACATGTTTCTTTATCGCTTTTATTCGGCAGTAAATGTGAACTGTCCATGAAAATGCACAGATAGATTTATCCTGAGAACATATCACCATAATCAGTGATAATGGGGTTAAAGTGGGTGGTGTATGTGTAGGCAGCCAAACCAATCTGCAAATGAGAGATTATAGGAGATTAATCTGGACAATAACTGACCACTCAGTAAAATGAGAGCATTGTGATGACATTATCCTATAGGGTCCTTATAAAAATGAGAGCAATATGATGACATTATCCTTATATCACGGATCACCTGAGGATTGGCAAGTGACCTGACTGGATAAAATACATGGCTGTGATATATATTATGATTATCCATTGCTCAATTATTTTCGGCCTGACTACACGACCGGAGTTGCCCGTTATTCAGTTAACGTTAACGATGACGACCGGAGTTTCGTACTCACGTTTTATCGCCCACATTGAATGATAGTTGAACGGCCTTTTCTGGTATAAATCATGTAGTTTTCTTCAATTTAAAGTCATCATAAATGTCTTAGTCAGCTCTTTCTGCTTCATTTGAATATCTATGTTCTGGGTCTATGGCCAGTTTAATTTTTTCAGTGCGTATGACGACTAAAGTCGATCCCCGCGCGGAAAGGGTTATTGTTAGAATCATAAATTTCATAATAATTATGAAAGGTGGGATTATTATTGATATCACTCACTCGTACATTATAAAGTCAATATTTCAAAATATGATATATTAAACAGTAAATAAAATAAAAAAACATTTTTGAATGTATACCATTCGTCATTGCAAACTTGAGATATTGTTTATGATGTTGTTTTCATATACCAATCATTGGGTAAATGCTTCGTGTCCGTTTAGTAGTCCTTTTTTAAAGGGAACCAACACTGGTACAGATTATCGGACAGATAATTTGATGAGATTCCTATTTTTTTCTAAAACCCTTATGCATAGAAAACTCAGTGAGCTTTCAGGGATGCTAAGTGATCGTTGAGGCATATTAAGGACTTAAAAGGGTTCATGTGTGTGTAAACTTGCTATCTGATAACATTGATTTTGTTCATATGGATGCTCTGAGATTGTCCACGTTGTTGTGAGATCGGATATTCACATTTGACGGCAAGAAGATTGGGGCTACACACACATGTTTGCTAAAAGCTTGAACCAAACAAAATATCATTTCGATGCGAATAAGAATGTATTATTCATTAAAAACAGATTGGTAGTTGGAATTTCAGAAAATATGTGAGGTGGATATCTCATGAATCGTGGGCCTGGCCGATACAGCAAGTTATATTTGGAGTGTATCTTATTATATAACTTGATATCCAGGGCCACCATGAGAAGATACATACTTATTGGAATACACATCGGCTTCAGTTAATCTCCTTCTCTATTTTTATCACATGTGTATATTGATTTCGTCTGGACATATAAACTGTGTATGTATATCTAAGGTATCAGATAGAGAGCACGCTGTTGTGGTATATCGGTTATCTCAACCCTTGTGCTGCTGAATTGTTTGTTTCTATTTTTCGTCATTTAAAGCTGGAATTGCTGACACAAATTCCAGCTTTAAATGACGAAAAATATGTTCATTTCCGAAAAACAGAAATATCACAAATTGAGTTATTTGATTAACTGAGCATCCATTACAAACACTTTTATGATTTTCAGAGACATTTCTTTTTGTTTGAAACCTGCTTGAAACCTTCTTATATACGGTCCTAGTAGCTCATGGGTTAGATATCATTACGAGGAGGCAGTCGCCTATTTGACGTAACATTTACACCTCATGTATCCAATGTACAACAAACAGAAGAAGCCACTATCACGTCATTATTACCGTGAGTGATCCCTATGTTTATTTTGATTTAGCTGTTATGTCTTTAGCGTTACGATAAACATGATAAACAAACGACAAACACGTACAACATCACACCACCTACTATATTTGACAGGCAATAGTTTCTATAATGAGCACTAGATATGCTCATTTTTTTTAAATTTCTAACTATATTATTTAAATAATTTTTTTGGAATGCTCATCAAGTTGATTTCAATTATCCATTTCGGGTGAAATGAATTAATTCCACTTATTGGCATCAACAGTACGCTGCACTCTTTGCAATGTTACATGCAATCTTGCATGGAGTTAATCCAGGGAACAACAGTCAAATAGAGTAGTGAAATGTATTCGGATATTGCACTGACCAGCCAACATTAAGTCAACCAATAATAAGCCAACATTGGTTAAATGTGTCATGCTTACCCGGATGATGGATTCCCTAATTTTAGTGAGTGAAAAAACGATCAAACACGGTGCTGAATTAAATCTGGGTGAGTGGGTCGACATTAAATCCAAATTAACCGTTTCAGGTGGTTTGCTTTATATTTATAGCGGGGAACTGGTGTAGAGGTTAAAGCTGCTTGTCTGAAAAGTCTGAGAGCGGGTTCGTCCCCCACTCTGGCATTCAGTTTTCAAAGAAACAATTGTTTCATCCCCGCTAACTCGTAAAAATTCAGTATCGTGGTGAGCCTCTGTGACCAAAAGGTATCGTGTTGGACCTCAGATCGCCAAGGCAAGAATTTCAAATCTTGTGTCTGGGAGGCTGTGTCATCTCACAATCCTCAGGAGGTTCTCTTGGCCCAGTTTAGCCCTTTTCTGCACAAATATGGCCGAAAATCCAATCAATTCATAAAAAAAATTATACGTACATTATCAGAGACTCAGAGGCATGTACCCCACAAAACAACGTTACCCAGCAAACAGGAGACGTTGACCCAATGTCGTAGACGGTGGTCCAGCATTAAACCAACATTAGATCAACGTCTCGTGTTTGCTTTGCTGGGTACATAACTTCTTATTTCTTATATATGTAGACACAGATGCATGTTATGGATGGCTCTGTATTTTGGTATTCTACCGTTATAAATAATACTTATTTAGACACAGAATATACAGAAAATAGCTGAGCGATCATATACGGGAGTCATTGTGGCGTTTATATTATAACTATAATACGCCCTGATGCACTGAAAAACTTGTAGCATCCGGCTTACGTATAACAATGGAGGAGGGAGTTTTACAAATAAAACACATGAGCACACGAGTATCCAGAGTCTGAACAGGATACACTTATATCTAACAGTCCACCTGTACACCATGAAGTCAGCTGAAGTAATAATGTATAGTAGTGTATGCCTAAATACACAGTAATATTTTATCGCTTATTTTGTAAATACGAAAAAATAAAACCATATCTGCTTCTCATATGATGTCAAATAGGTGACGTTAAAAGAAACATATCTCGTTTTTCAATATTGACAATAACACCTTCTCATTTCAAGAATTTTCAAAACCATTTCGTCACTATATTATCATCAAAGGGACATAATAGGCCTATGATTGTACATCGTAATTGTTTTTTGTTATGTTTTTGTTTATATAAGTATATACGTTTTATGTTGCTTCATTAAGTGGAATACATCTATCCAATGTTTGTTCTATATAATTATCATGATTATCTGCAACTGGTAAGATTTAAATATATTTAAATAATATTTTATTGTTGTAAAAATAATGTAGGTCCTATAGGATTTGTAGGTATAGTAACAATCATATGTGTAAATAAAGTAACAATTTGTATTTTTTGTTATATGACATTGTATACAGCTATGCATACTTTATTACTTCGATGGTATATGAGAGCCCCACGGCAGATGAGCTTTGCTCAGTGGGTTTGATAGATATATATGAAAATGCCTATTTTATGAACAATTTGTATGTATACACATGATACATGTATATCTTTATCTGTACCCTCAGTAAATTAAGTCTTTATTATTATTATATCATTATTATTTGGCATTCAAAAGTTATTTCTGCCTTATTTCTCCCATATAAAAAAATCTAGAATGTTATAATTCACCACAGCTTTAATCATGTTAATTCTCATTCTTTCTATAGAACTTTACCAATATAATAGAAAGTAGTTCAGATGGTAAGATTCCAGACTTTAACCCTTGCAACGCTGAAATATTTTTTGTATAAACCATGGAGATCAAAGAGTTTTTGAATTTGAAGTCATTATAAATGTCAGCTGTTTCCGCTTCATTTGAATACCTATGCCATGGGTCTACTGCCATTATAATTATTTTAATTATATCAGTGCGGGGATCGACTTCTAAAGTCGATCCCCGCACTGAAAGGGTTAACTTTCACTGTATAGGATCCTTCAATATGTTTTGGAGGCTACCATGCACATGAGACCTCGGTATAAAGACAAGTGCAGCATTTCGCCATTGACACACGTTAATATGTGGATACAAATGGAATACTGTGAAAAGATAGGTGGTCGTCCAGTTAATTGCCTCCTGGGGTGTAAAGGAGATTGGTGGGAGGGCTGGGCGGGTCTTGAATTGGGAATTGTCGATCGCCATTATTGATTCCCTGTGTTTTGTGGGGCGTCAGCGGCACACGGGTTCATGTAATAAACCACCATCAACATGGGGGGCTGTTTTTTATCCTCGGTGTAGCTGCACTGACCCATCTCAAATCCCCCTCGGGAGTTATTTAGGTACACCAGCGATAAACGGCCACCTTATGGCTTCAAGTACACATTACGAATACTCATATATCATTAATCATCGTATAGTGATGCAGTGCATCAATACGTCTGGAAATAATGAGTAATACAAATTATATATTTGTGCTTCAATTTCGTCTACTTTTTTTAATTATGTATTTGCATATCTATATTTTTTGCATAATAGTATGTATACTTATATGTACATATGTTATGGACATTACTATATAGTATAATTTCCATATTGCATAAAACCTTGCAAAAGACTCGGGGCAAATGACATGTTTTTAAAACTTAAAACAAAATATTTTCCCGTAATTATTTAATTTCGTTAGTTATTTTCAGTATTGGTACAGTCATATCACTATATTTCCTTAAAATTTAGCGCGTGAAATAGAATGGAATGGAGATAAACCTGCTCTGTTTTTTTCTATTTTTGATTTTGATCAGCCTGTATGTTTAATCCAGGAGCCTGGCGTACATAACCGACGTCTCTCATCCTGAATGATCCCCGTAGAGCCGATAACCTTCACAGGTTTCCCAGGTGGCGACACGACGACCCAGCACCGCGTAGTAGCTGGGCCAACGTATGTTAATACTGGCCCAATGTCTAGCCAGATTGTATTCGTGTATTATGGATTAGTATTTGGCGCCTAATCTCCCGCTGTGATACCTTCCCATACAGTTCACGGGTTTGACTTCTCTCATTTCCCCAGCTTAATCCCTACATTAGTTTGTAGTCCCTCACGGGAAATAGGAATTCAGCTCAAGTGGGAATGACATTGCGTTTTGGTAGATGACTGATCAGAGATGAGGGATGCTCTCCCCCCCCCCCCCCTACAATGCAAAGTCAAGCAGCAGTAACTGCTTACTTGAAAAGTAAGCAGTTACTGTTGTTTGTCTTTGCATGGGAACGTTGTACATTTATACAAAGCAAAGGTGCAGGTTTATAGTCTGATATCAAGTATTTTATGTGACTTACATTTTTACCCCCTGGTCATTGTATCTGTGCCATACAGTCATACAGTCCTGCATCCATTTCGGCGCAATTTATCGTACACATCGCCATCTCTGTCCTACCAGGTACTAATTTGCCTGAGGCAAGTGAAGCATTTGAGGGTTTAGTGCCTTGCCCAAGGGCACAACATCGAAACAATGTCCCAAGATTGAGAGGGGAGAAACATTATATTTCTATGAAAATCCTGCACCAAGCGGGTTTCAAAACCGCACGGCAGGCAGCGAGATTGACAAAGCTCCAAGCTCTTACAAAATTCCTTGCTCTAACCATTGCGCCACGTCCCTCTCTATAACTCACACTGTTACCCATCGGAATGACAGCGGGTTACGACAATCAACATACTGCTTAGCCACTGATCCAGAAGATCCTGGTCAGAGAGAGAATCCCTTACAAAAAGATGTACCGGTATAAATAAACCTGAATGATATTGTGCTGTGCAAACAACAAGAACTGTCACATACTTATCAGGTAAGCTGTTACTGCTGTTTGCCTCCGAGTGGCAGAATATCAACCACCTAACTCGCTATATTAAATAATTTAAATTTTCACCCACTTGGTCCATTAGGGTCCAGGGCCATTTTGGATAGAAAATAAGAAGTTGGAAAAACATTATTTTTAAAAATATATGATGATTATTGGTTCAAAAAAAAATTGGATAGGGTGGGTGGTCTTAATTCGGCATCTTGTGGCACCTGTGCCCATTGGTTACCTGGTTTAATAAAAGTCGGAAGCTGGAGGCAAATAAAATGAAATGAATGTTTTTTTTATGCCAACTTTATGCACATATAGGCTAAACTGGGCCAGGAGAAACTCTTGTAGATGGTGAGATGAATGAGATGCCACTGCCCTCCAGACACAGGATTCGAAGCTGGAGGCATGTATAGCCTACCATAGAAAGAGACGATGTCAACATAAACCATGATGGATCATCTACTGTTATAATTTCGCGGCGGCGTTGTACATATAACTCATCATCTAGCTCATCGGAATGACAGGCGGGTGGGACAATAAACATGCTGATTATCTACTGATCCGGAATTACATCCTGATGGGAGAGGATGCCTTAAAAACACATGTCTGGAAACCTTATATATATATGACAGGTGGTCTATCAGAACTAACAGAATGCAATGGCAGCTTCGGTAAATATTTATACAGATTGGATTATTAGTGGTTTAATTGTACAGTCATGGCATATTAAAGCAAATAAATACATTGACATGACAATATTCGAACCCAAGATCAAAGTGGGTAAAACTGATTTTCTATGGTGTAATTTAGCCTAAAACCAGATACAGAGGATATATCTCTGTATATACGATATACATGTATACGGTATAGATTATGTCAGTAGCCCAAAACAATAACAACGCCTTAAAATAGAATGTAAAATTTAACCCTTTCAACGCAGGGACCGTCTTTATACCGTCAGAATCTGCCGTCTGAAAACGGCAGATTCTGACGTATAAAGACGGTCCCCGCACTGAAAGAATAACAATATTTCTAATGGCCGTAGACCCATAACATAGGTATTCAAATGAATCAGAAAGAGCTTTTAAAAGCCATTTATGATGATTTCAAATTGAAAAAAAAACAACCTTTGGTCTCCATGGTTTATATAAAATAATTCAGCGTTGTAAGGTTTAATGACACGGCTGTTATGCTCTACTCAGAAATATAGTGATCATCTTGGCATTCATACATGTATGTATGACACGTTCCTGTAAATGTGACCATGGTGACAGAACAAGATATCCATGTTATTGCATTGCCTCCTGCTCGGCCGTACCACTCCTCACATATTCTTCATTCATAAACATGTCATAGCAGACGCAATTGCCAACTTTTTTAACGGTTAATAATTTGATCAGATCTCTATATACTCGTAGAACGTTGAGCTTTGGTATTTTAGTATGGGCAACTATCTCCATGGTATGGGCTATGATTATCGCAGATCTGTAAAGTTTAATGGGGATATTATAGCAGCAATTGTCTTTAGCATCCCCATTTTGTTTTACAAATTTGTCCCAAATAAATAAATTATACAAAATGTAAGTCATTCCCATCTACACTGAATCACTATAAAATATAAAGATATGATGAGTCAAATTTCTGTTTACAGGTCCGTTTTCTTCCCAGCAAAAACAAAACATTTGTATATCATTTGTACAACGTCGGCCCAACGTCTCCAACGTCGGTCTAATATTGTACAAATGTTATACAAATATTTTGTGTTTACTGCGTTCTACTATATATATCAATTATTATTGTATGTTACCATGGTTACGTTATTATGGTTAGTATTGTCATAGTAAAATATCAGGTACAACAGTCAGAGAAAACAAACATTTTTATCATTGGGAGTCAAAGGGTAGTACTGGCTGATATAATAACCCTTTCAGTCCAATGGGAGATAGGTGTGTGTTGTTAATCAGTATAATCGTGCAATGTAAAGCAGATGATGTAACATAGGGTGGCCGTGTGTGAGCGGTTGATAAGTGAAGCTGGATGAATGAGATGTGCCACTCACAACATCAACCCTTATAACACTGAAATCGACTACAGTAGACATTCTGTGTTTTATTAGCACCTGTATAACCAGTTGTTAAAAGTAAAATAAGCCTTCAATCTTGAAACCTTGATATATTTTGGGACATAAATTTCACAAATCACATAAATTTTCAGTCAATAGAAGTTGTGTGTCGCGGTAGCGAGACACAACTTCTATTGACTGAAAATTCAAATTGATTGCTCAGTGCTCTAAAGGTTAACCCTTATCCTGCTGATCACGACTATTGTCGTTTTTATTTTGTTTTATTAGTCGCCCAAATCACTGTTATTGGGAATGAGATGTGTGTCTAAACAGCAAGATTTGCAAATATTTGTGCTCAAATTAAACAAATATGATTAATTTTCACCCACTTGAAGTTGTGGGTCGCGGCAGCGAGACACAACTTTAGGTGGGTGAAAATTTCAATAAATTACCTTAGCAGGATAAGAGTTAACACCACACGAGATATTCACTCAATGCTGGCTTCATGTTGGACCAACGCCGCATGCGGTGGGCCAACATTAGGCCAGCATTGGGTCACTGACTTATTTTTTCCTAAGATACCGCTTTCCTGTTTCACAATCATATATTGCATGACCATTTTCTATACGGTATGTTCAGGTTATATTTTGCCATAATTAGAAAGAAAAGACAAAGAGTCATATCTCCCTTTGTATTCAAATTATGTCTTCGTCAGGTTAACGCAGTATACTGTTAATACTATATTTCCGCTGTAAAGTACATATGTTTGTACAATGCAGGTGTACATCGAAATGATATCTCCGTGGAGTGAATGCAGTATACTGTTAATACTATATTTCCGTTGTAAAGTACATGTAGTGAGGTGCATTTAGTCAGACAAGTATAAAACATTCAGGAGTCGGTCCATCTGCCGTCAGTCCGTCTTCAACGGAAGCGTCTACGTCTAGACCTAATGGATTGACCCTCTGAGTCATTGTAGATCAATGTGTACTGTCACAGTAGCCCACACATATCTAATAGGTTTGTCATTATGATCTCATTACAACTCTGAAATATTTTTGTATAAACCATGGAGAATAAATGGGTTTTTTTCAATTTGAAATCACCATAAATGTCTTAGTTAAATCTTTCAGCTCTATTGGAATACCTACCAGTATGTTATGGGTCTACGACCATTATAAATTTGTAATTCTCTCAGTTCGGGGATCGACTTTAGACGTCGGAATCTTACGTCCATAGACGTCAGATTCAGAAAGGGTTAAAATACTGACAGCGTCCACAATACTGTTTGCAATAAAATTATAAATCTATTTTAAAAAGGCTATTATACTTTTAGTATCAGACCCAATTAGTGTTTGTTTTGTATACATTATGATGACATAATAATTGATATTATGCAGCATGTAGGGCGGGGGCCTTAGGGTAGTGGTTAGCACCGCTGCCTTTCACGCTAGAGTTCGGGGTTCGCTTCCCGGTCTCGGCGGTTTGAAAGAAACAAAAACGTTTCTTCCCCATCCACTCGTAAAACTCAGTATTATGGGGAGTCTCCATGGCCGGGAGGTAGCGTGCTCGGCCTCAGACCTCCAGGGTTTTAATTTTGAATCATGTGTCTGGAGGGCACTGTCTTCTCACTCATCGCACCATCCTCAGGAGGTTCTCCTGGCCCAATTTAGCCTGTATGTGCACAAAAGTGTACTAAAGCCCGATTCATTTCATTTCATTTACTTCCCCAATTCTTCCCCATCCACGTGTGAAAGTCAGTATTGTGGGGAGCCTCCGTGACCGAGAGGTAGCGTGCTCGGCCTCAGACCGCCGGGGCTCGAATTTCGAATCCTGTGTCTGGAGGACAGTGTCATCTCAATCATCTCACCATCCTCAGGAGGTTCTCCTGGCCCAGTTTAGCCTATATGTGCACAAAGGTGGCCTAAAGCCCGATTCATTTCATTTCATTTACTAAAGCCCGATGCATTTCATTTTATTTTTATGCAACATGTATAAGGGAATAACATAGAGACAGAAACATATACGTGACAGAAATATAAATGCAGCTCACTACAACGGAACAGTCCCCTCTGGCTATCAACCACATACCATGTCACACGAATTCCTGTCAACAGCATTTAGTAAACAATCCATCTCAGCCAAAACTGACCCTTTCACGGCTAGAATGCGGCTTGTAGGTACACCTGTATGTTCACTATTACTACAAGGCCATAACTTAATTTACACTGTCCCCGTAGTATAAACTTTCTCTGTTAGGTTCTCATAGTTTTCAATTGTGTTGGCCCTAATTTGACATGTACATATCTCTATCGATGTCATTGTAATTACGTAACTATATAATCTACATGAATTATAAACGGTTCCGTGCGTTTATAATCATGATAATCCGTTGTATTGTTGTTCTTGTCCATGAAAAATTGCTATTATCATATGGCCAGCCGTTGAAAGTACACATTCATGTGACTGAAAACTAGCACCGCATAAATCTGATCATGCTGATACGCCCATTATTCACATATATAAACGTCACGTCCAGTAAATTAATATATATTCGTTTCCAGAGCACGACCAATTAGGGGAATCAAATTTCCTGCTGCGAAAGAAGTAGGATTGCATCAGGTGTACATGCACATAGAGCTATATATCTAATAATAATCTAATGTGAACAATAGTATATATATATAGGTCCTATAACATGTATAAGGAGCAAGTGAGCACCTTTAGAAACTATACAGGTATAATAAAGACCTCTGACTACCTTTCAAAATCATGTTAAAGGGGCTCCGTGAAAACATTTTTCTCAACATTTCTAAGAATCCAGAGAAAAACCAAACAAACTGCCGTCGGCCCAGTGTTGGGCAGACAATTGGTGGTAGGCTACAGGGGAATTTTATTTCCAAGTCGAGGCCCTATAGGCCTAAAGTATACGACTTGGCAAGCCAACTATTTTTTTTCAGTGCTTTTGATTTTTTTATATTATTTTGACCCCCCCCCCCCTCCCCTTCGCAATGCTTTTTAACGTTGTGTTGACCTCGGTCCGTAACGCTTCGCTTAACCCCCCCCCCGCCCTTATAGGCGTTACATAATTGTTCAACGGCCCCTTATTCGACACTTAAAATCAAAATATTCAATCATTCAGGACGGACATTGAATTTACTGACCTTAATAGTGTCTTCCACAGAATGATAGACATCTTTTGTCCCAGGTTTTAATCTCCTTTCAAGTGAATGTTTAGAGTTTGATTTATCCACAGTTTTTACGGGGGTGGAGGGTCCCCCTGAACTTCCACTCATACCGACGACGTGACGACTGCCGATAAGGATATTAGAATAAATTGCAGTAGGCCTATCATTTTATAATGTTGTGTAGATAAGTGAATTAAAAATTGTCAGCCAGCGCCAGTTAGCAATATCATTGTTTAATAATATTATTCCCAGCTATTAGGTATACAAGACTTCACCGCTGTTGCACAATAAGATTATATCCAGATAGGAGGTTCAATCAATTAGGGTCTAAGCCTAGTTAGCCTACCAGGCATAATCATTAGCACTCACATGTTTTGTTGTGTAATCTGAATATAGCGTGATATAACCGTCAAATATAATTTAATTAATTAATCAATAATACATCATCAGGTTTTGTTTTCACAATTTATCGATATGAAACAACATCACCATACAGGCCTATAATGGGCCTACACCTGGTACCTCTATAGTGATGTCAGCTGTTGTAAACTAGACATCACTGTGCGCTGATTATATAATTAAAACCAATTAAGCTGGTGGTCTGTCATCAGCGGGTGACACACGTGATTGCAGCTGATGGTCACCACAGTTGGTCTAGCAAGACATAGACAGGCCTATATCACATATATCACATACCCATGCTTCACACGTCTGTGACCGTCATCATCATATTAAATCTATATAATCCCGTTATGCAGAACTAGGCCTAACAATCCAAGCAGGTGACATCATCTAACTTTTAAGATATAATATGTCAAATAGTGGCTGCTAAAATAGCATCCAAGATGCGTGCATGCCATTACACTGGTTTTCCACTACAGCTCGTTTTCACGTGTGTGTGAAGGTGTTAATAGCCAAGCGCTAGTAAGACCGTTGCCAGCCCAGAGTGAGGTTGTCAACATTTTGCCAATAATCCATTGAATGCATGAGAAATAGTAGGCATTGCTTGTTTGAGCCACTAGTCTTTTCTGATCAACACACTGTGATTTGCCTCGCCGGGGAAATGATGGAGCCTATGGCACTGGGAATGCATGCAATGACTCATTCTGGAGCCAGAATCCTGCCCTGTTACGCATGCTACTACTCCACGTGTAGCAGACAGCATCTATCTGCTGCTGCTGCTGCTGGTGGTGTATCACTGTATGGGACTGGTCAATGAGAACAGTCACGTGGAGCGATTAAGTTGTTTATCCTTGGCATTCTGTTTACTTTAGGATATTCCTTTACACACATACATAATGATAACATATAATTTAAATTGTGTAATCTATGATATTTTGTACGTATTTTCTTATTATAAATCATAGCCTACTATGTGCCTGGGGCTGGGCAGTGTGCTACATGTGACACGTTAGTTGTATACATAGGGGCCACGCCTCCCAAAATGTAAACAAACCCACGTGGCCAGTCTGTTGTCAAATGCAGAAAGCACACCTACATAGAAAACGATGTACACACAACATTTATCTTTTAAAATAACATGTTTAGCAATCATCATCTAAATAAATAGATTACATATCATTATTTAAAAGGGTATAAAAAACAAATGTAGATTTGTAAAACAATAACATAATACGAGTTCAGACACGAAGAGTGTTCGCGGAATATTTGACACAGATTCCGCGAAAACGTGTTTGGGCTGGAATGGAGGAAGTGACCTGCCGACCCGTTGAAAGGTGTTCTCATTGGTCGAGGCGTACGCTCACTTGTCAATCAAATGTAAGCCGGTACGTAATTGGCCTATTCATGAGGTAGGCGGGGCCTCGATACCTGGGAATCACAACTCGCGCCAAATTAGCATTTTGGGCACAGCAATCGAGGGCCGGGTGACCGCTGAGTTTGTTACTAAAGCCACGAATACACTTTGCTTATTTCATTTAATGAATGCAACTTGCACAAGAGCGGATCTACACACACTTGGAATTTATTTATGATTGACAATTTACAGGTTAGTGCGACTAATGCATTAATTTTAGTTATCTTAAAAATGGAGATCGATTGGTTGATCATTGATGATGAATAATGTGGACCGTTAGTCGTTGGTTACAATGCCGTTACTCGGCGTTGGGAAATTTAAAGGGTAACCGTTTTGGCCAAGGCTTGTGTGTTGATCACACGTCATAACCCCACGTATATTATGCCTGCTTCGTTAGGCCTAAAATAGGATAACAATGCCATTATTTCTGTAGTCAGTAAACAAATTCTGGGAATCATTTGCTATTATTGTTGAGTGGGTGGGGCTTCAGTCTGTATAGTTGAGAGGATTCCAAAAACAAAAATCGTCAGGTTGGTTGGTAGCGGTAGGCGTTAGCAATGGAGATATTGCTCAAATAGTGTAATCATATCAGTCTATGACACTAAATCTATGATATGCATTAATTACGATTCTCTCGTGTATTTGATTATAGCGAATAAAGTTGTCAGACATGTCAGTACTCAGCCTGGGTAAAGTCCACTACTCGCCACAACACGCCCAGTCACAGTTTAAGTCACAAGACACAGGAATGGTCACTCAAGTTAATCCCTATTTAGGGCCAATTGCACACAGTTTAAAAGAGTCGTCGGTATGTCGCTGTCAAATCACATAACTGACCCCTATTTTGACATAGCGGTAAAAAGAACAATGGAAAGTGAAATTCACCTGCTGCACAAAGGCCCAATTTACCCCGCTGCGCGAAAATCTAAACAATGCGAGCTGCTTGGTAATGCTCGTTCCGGGGCCGGCCACGTAGTTCACGCGCCATTTTTGAATAGGGTTGTCAAACTCATGGAAGGCAGACGATCACTTGTCAATGAGAAACTCCGCAGTTTTTTCAAAATATATCCAAAATGGATGATTTCTACATACCAGGTTTTGACGTATTGGTAGGTTATGGTCTCAAGACCAATGTGTATCTTTTCCAAGAGACGTTATGTGAAAATGTGCTGGAATATGTGACAAATTATTAACGTTCTGAACGACTCTGCTTCCCGCTCTGACACTGAAATTCTGAATCATGTCTGGCGGTCGTCCGGCACACTCAGCATGCTCAGAGTCAAGTGAGACGCTCCAAATCCAATTTTATCACAACACCACTCATGTCACATGAACATAATGCATTTTAGGCGGTAATCATGCAGTTTCTTTCAATTAAAAGTTAAAAAAGAATGCTGTTTAGTCTCACTCAAAAAAATTATAATGTCAAGAACCACCACTGCACCAGGCTCAACACTCCACAGTCCCAGTCCCACCCCCAGTGACAGTCCCAGCCGACTCCTTGGCCAAGACCCAACACCAGTATTGCAGCAAGCTGCAAGGTTACCCACCTGCCATCTCATCTGACATGTCTGACACTCATCATCATCAATGACATCATGCTGACATCTGCAACTGATTAGGCTCACACCATGCACACTAGAACTTGTACTATACCCGCCGTCAGATTAACTTGTATCGCATGTTTTTCGCCGATTTATCAGTCAATTCTCAACCGATTTCCATGAAATTTTGCAAGGAGTATTTTATAGTCACGCGGCGACTACCGTGAAATTTTCATAGAAAAATATCATGTAGTTCAAAAGTTAGACCATTTGAAATTACGACGTCCCTCTTTAAACCCATTAAACTGGTTAAATTAAAGTTTGTTTTTAGCCCTCAATTGCATTACATGCCAGATGGTCTAACTTTTTAGCTATACAATATTTTCCGTTGAAAATTTCACGGTAGTCGCCGAGTGCCTCGCAAATAGTCCATACAAAATTTCATGAAAATCGGATAAGAATTGACTGAAAAATCGGCGAAAAACATGCGATACAAGTTAATCTGACGGCGGGTATAGAAGTAGTAGGGAATTCTGTAATTTTGTGAAATAGCTCACTCAGTCACTGGCACTGTGAAAGTCTGACCAGTGGCATTGCATTTCCACTGTCCATTGCTGCCAGGGCAGTGGTGTCTGGTGAGACTGGAGTAGCCTAACTTTTTATAGTTAAAGGTTCTAAGTCGTCTCATTCCGGCATGCGCAAGCGTTTTGTCAACAATAGGTTGTTGTTATTGTTTTATTTTGTGTTGTTGACTATCTATTTTTAGATGGAGGGAAGCCACAAAATGAATGAAGGGAATCAGTCAGCTAGACAGCCCCAATGTTTGTTTGTTTAGCTAGCTAGCCTTATAGCCGGGCTGCCCCGGCCTTCCGACAAGTGTCAATTGCTCTGAAACCTAGACACGATACCAAGAGCTACAAACATCAGATCCCTGAGTATCAGGCTAGACAACCACACTACAATTACCCCGATCTCGCCCCCAGCTCTCCTTCAGTTTTCCCTGACGACTACTCAAGGTGGCAAACCAATCTGGGCACAATGGCAATGTCCCGTGTTGGCATGAACACATCACATTGACATAGCAAGAATGGTCTCAACAAAAGTAATGCAGTCAATGTGGAATGTTTTTATTCAATTATGGTAAACTGTTGCGTAATGTAGGCTATACCAGATAAAAAAGAATTAAAGCATCTTTACATTGGACAGCAGATAATTGCAGGTGTAATACTGTAGGCCTAACCGTTTTGTAGGTGGGAGCTTAGGTTCAGCCCGGGGGTTGAGCCTATTAGTCTTACACACCATAACTAAATCGGAAATAGATGAGCCAGATAATATTAGCTTTATTAAAAGATAATAAACCTACTAGGCCTACTACTATTACCAAATGCAATAATGACATTTTTCGGTTATTTTCAAACTATCAAATTGATGTAAAATAAATAGATCTAACAGCTAGGTATTGTCTATGCCCGGTAGGCATTGCCTGTGACATGCCAGCTAGGCCTCTTTCTACATTTCAATATGAATGAATGCCTAACCAAATACAGTCTACGAACTTGTACAAGACTCCATCTGTCAATTTGGGGTGTTTACATACATGCTACTGTAGTCTCCTGACGTAAGGAGGGTGCAGTTGGCATAGTAACCGATTCCTGCCAGCCTGAACAACCTATCATAAAGGGAGCACTGTATAAGCCTATGTGAGGGGTGTGTATGTGCTAGGCCTGCCATCACAAACTTATTCTGTATGCCATGTATGTTCCACTGTGCCATCTCCTTGATCCGGCGATAGTCCTAGCAGGACTGCACGTTTTCATCTATATAATTCCGATAATGGCTGGTTTGAAACCATTTTCTAGCTAAACCTTTTTCTGTTCATGTAAGAACACGTGTAATCGGCCATGTCCAGTCTAAATGTCCCGGACCCTGTCTTCACGACAACAAACCCCAAGTCTTGTTCCGATTTTATGTATAGGCCTATATAACACGAGGGATAAGGCATGTAAGCATACAGACCGGATGTGAAGGGGATTCTAACGATGATAATCAGTCAGCTCATAATGTGGGTTTATTATTATTTTTTCTAGATTCCTGTTTGAGAACTAACCAGCACAAGCTCTGACACCAGTGAATCTGGGGGGGGGGGGCATAATTGTAATTTATTCTTGGTTGGCCTCATGTAATTTATGGGGGGGGGGCATAATTGTAATTTATTCTTGGTTGGCCTCATGTAATTTATTTCTAGGAGGGCTGCTTACTGTATTCCACACGGTCCGCCGCCGCAGTTATTTGTTTTCAAGATAGCTACTAATCTATCAACTTCTGCTTCCTCATACTTCACATAGCCATCACATACCACTAGGAATTGTTTTGGTGACACTTTGATCCCCATATCATCAACCCTTTAATTACTATGGCCACTAACGAAGAAATGTTCGTTATCCCATTTCAGGAAAAGGTTGCCAGCAGATCTTTTAATTTGGCAAATATGTTCAGCTATGTCAGCCAATGACCTAATTAACTTTTGGGATCAAACAATTTTAAAATGGCCGTTCAGCGGCCATTTCGAATTTTGTAATATTTACTTAACTCAAGAAATGCAAAGCGACTGGACCATGAATATAAAATAAAATGTAATTTCTCACCAAAGGATGACAAATTTCACACTAAAAAATCCAAAATGGCCGCCAGTCGGCCAATTAAATTTTTTTTTAGTAAACAATTTAAAAAATAGTGGTCGAGTGATAACGGAAGGCTGTTTTCGTTTCCGAGCAACTTTTTCTAGTTTGTAATCTACTCCACTACTAAACAGCTGATCGGTCCAAGAATGCCCCCTTCCATGAGAATTTTAAATATTATCTTTGTTTATGAAATTATATTAGTCCATACTCCCCTTCTCATTTCCCTCCACCCCGGGCCTCCACCACAGCTAAACAACATCGTGTAGCTTGCTATCAAGATAGTGGAGGGATGTCGAATTTTAAAAACTAGTAGGGCCTAGTATGCCCACATAATCTTGGCTGAGTGTACATTTAGGCTGTCTAAACAAGCAAGCAAATTATTTATATAATTGAATTAATTTATCAAGTTCTGTCTGTATAAGAAAACATGCATAATTACAAAAAAATATTTTTTTTCCTATGATTAAATTTATTTATTTTAAATCAAATCTACTCTACATTAACTAATTGTTAAATATCATTTGATAACATTTAAACTATGGTTACTCTACCAATTCACAAAAGGAAAAGAAAAATATCTGCCACCATTAGCAGACAACTAGTTAGAGCATAACCACCACCGGTCACAGTTAAGGTAAGTAGGGGAGGGGGGCACCAAATCTTAATGGCTCAGGTATTTATCAACCCCTCTGCTTTGCAAAATGAATATTAACAAAACAAGTAAAATCATATAAACAACTTCTTTTTATTTTCTTTCATAGCCATGTAGGCCTATATTTTATATACTATATACAGTTTGTCACTTCTTCGGGGCAATCATTTTCAGCGTTATTTGAAATGAAAAGAGAGTCTTCTAGCACGTCTAAATCCTCAGGTGTCCCTAGCTCAGAGGCGTGTTATTTGCAACATTTCCAGTACCCGGTACAATAAACTCAGCGATGAAAATAATTTAGATGTATTTGAAAAACAACATAAACATATTTGACTCCCCATTAAATGTAGGCTTATGTATAAATACAAATCTTATGTACTGTAGATCTGGTAATTTTCGCGTTTAGATGTTCGCGAATTCGTGATTTTGGAACTTTTCGTGAAGTCTAGAATTCGCAAATTATCAATTTAGATGATAGTAGCGCTAGTATAACATTAATTTTCGCAAGATTCTTAAATTGTCCTCCTCGCGAAAAATAAAACCTCTCTAATATTGCCGGATCTACAGTAAACAAAACAAAAAAATATTACAAATAGAATATTTTTTTCTAGCTTCTTAACTAAAAAAAAGAAAATAGTGAATAGTGATACACATCCACCTGTTTTATAAATAACAAGAAATAACTGTTAACGTAACTAGTACATCAAAGAGGCCACTTTTAAAATATTAGTTTTCAAAAAGTTTTTTTATGTCAGCATATAATTAATTTATACATGTGAATACCAAGTTATATTACATGTATCAAGCAAAAGCCTATAAGGCAGACTTCTATACGGCTATATCTCAGACAAGCAGCTTTGAATTAATCAGGGTGAGAATGTCATAATTTGACGAAAGAAGATTAATGATGACCCCCATGATGACCACCATGAAATTTATCTGATCTTTTCCAAAACATTATGCAATCTAGGAAATAATACTACCATCCAGTATGCAGAGATTCCAGTGGGTCATGGGAAAAAATACGGATTTACTTTTTTTTTGAAGTCGAAAAAACCCGTTTTAGGTTGAAAAAAAACATTTTTAGGTCCTACAGTATTATAAAAATCTCAAAACTGGTATGTCATATATTGGGTATTTATATATCATAATTGGCATTGAAGTTATCACGGTAACAAGGTCCAAGTTTGATGAAATAAGATTAAAGATGGCCACCATGAACCGAATATTTTTATGAACTTAATGAAAAAATTGATGCAGTCTAGGAATTGATCCTAGTATCATACAAGTTGATTATTGAGTTTATTGCGTAAGAATTTTAGTTATCGGGGTGACAGGGTCTTAATTTAATTAAAAACAATTAAAGATGGCTACAATGCTCAGGATATTTTCCCTAGGGTTCTCCAGTATATATGTATATATATTGAACACTGGGTGAACAAGAGGCCTGAAGTCCTATAACATCCCTCTCCATAAATTAGGCTAACAGTTTTTGCGGTCACAAATATTAAAAAGTTCACTTGTGGTGGCCATTTTAAATTTCAGTAAAATCACCTGCACATTTCCAGATGGTGATTGTAAAATGTGGATTATTTATAACTTTAATTTTTCGTTTTTGCGACTACAAAAAATTATGAAGTTCATCCATGAACTTTGAATTTCAGTAAAACCTTGAAAAAACACCTGCACATCTCTATACCGTGGGGAACGTGATTGCAAAATTTGAATAATTTCCACTTTAAAATTTTGGACCTTTGGACCATTTTGTATTTTAGTAGCATCTTTAAAAAATACTGTGGAAACACTCAAACACACTTTGCTGATGCACTGACTCGAAATGTCCACAAATCTGACACAACCGCTTCCAATATATGTTATGCCAATAATAGAAGATCAATAATAAAATCAAGATGGCCGCTATATCAAGAGTTTGGATCGCACATGAAAAAGGACAATGCCAATAGACTCGCAGACCTGAAAACCTATATACCGGTACCAGGTTTCAAGAGGATTCAGAAAAAAAATAAGTCGAAAAAGAAATAATAATCGCCAGGTGCCAGGAGGGTTTAAATGTTTGTATGAATAATTCAATTATGAATTTAATCTGTTGCACCATGTTGGTGTAGTAGCCAAAAAACCGCGGGCGGCGGCGGAGACGGCGCGTGCAGGGACGACAATACCCCTCAGGGCCCAGCGTGCCGAGGGGTAAAAATCACTTGCACATCCCCATGCTGCTTGGAATGTCATGTTAAAATTTAAAAAAAAATCGAACAGTAGTTTTTGCGGCCACAAGAAAACGTAACGCCTGACGGAATCTTGGCGCGACTAAAATCCTCCTTCCCCTACGGGCTGGGGATACTAAAGAAGCGCAATTTTATAGAAATCCGGGTGACAAGGTCTGAATTTGATGAAAAAAAGTTAGAGAAGGCAGCCATGACCCAGATATTTTTCAGATATTTTTCCGAACTTTCTGAAACAATTTATGCAGCCTAGGAATTTATACTAGTATTTAGTAAGTTAAATACAGAGTGAATGAAAAAAAATGTTCTGGAGAGATCAGGGTGAGTGTCAGGGTATGGATGTTGTGGCCACATTAGAAGGCGGCGAGTTAACATAAAACATGACACTAAAGTCGTTGTTTTTGATGCCAAGTTGTTGGTGATGCGACATCGGTATCTGGAGCAAAATTGAATCAACACAGGTTATCTGCCACCGAGAGAGGGCTGAAGTATAGGGCTAAAAATTAGGGCACACACTAGTTGCTGATTGATTATTATCATCACTTCACCGTCCGTTTCCTATGCCATTTTGTAGAATTAATGTTTGTTATAATTATTTGTAAATACAGTTCCGGGTGGCCACAAAAATTTGTCAGACAGACAATTAAAAACATAAGCAAGTGAGTGCTCTGTTGGCATTCCTCTAAAATTGTAATTCCTAGCCCTGACCCAGATAATTTTCAGATATGACCCGTATATTTTTATGAACTTAAAAAATAAAACCTCGCTAATATTACCAGATCTACAGTAAACAAAACAAAAAAATATTACAAATGGAATATTTCTTTCTTAACAAAAGCAGTGATATTTCGGTACTCCGGGTCAATTGATATATTTTCAAACTGTTCGTAGATATATTTCCAACGTTACTCAAAATCATGAAATGGGTTCTCTGATCTCTTTCCTTGGTGGAATAACAATGTGTGGGATATTTGGTCTGCGTCGATCATCTTCTGACAGCTCAGCAGGCTTATACATTGGTAGTTCATCCATCATTTTCCTTGGAATATCATAATGGTGTATATCTCAGGTGTAATCACAATTTCTAGCAACCTTCTGAGGTAGCAGGAGAGACTTCTCACTTATTGCTCTGTTGCATTCTGTAAGCATAAAGATCAAATTATTTTTAATGAACCGACCATAAATATTTTTTATTATTAGTTTGTCCATCCTAAAATTTTCAAACTGTTCGTAGATATATTTCCAGCGTTACCCAAAATTATTTTTATTTTTAAACCCTTTCTATCATTTTGAAAAATATAGTCACAAAATTTATAATAAATTGCTAGTTTGAGGCTATGGTGCGACCAAATCCAGTATTTGCAAGCGTGTGTGTAAACCCTTTGCGCTTTAAATTATTTTTAAATTCAAGATCTGGTAGCATTTACATCAATTTGTAAGAAAGAGCCCAGGTGATCATGGTGATAAAGTTATATACCGGTATATGCAAATTAGCAATTTTTTCAAACTCACCAGGATAATCCCCCAAAAAATTGACAACAACATTTTTTAACGATTTTATAAATATTGACGTCTATCATGTCTACAGCGTCTATGCTAGTAAGATGTCATGTTATGAAAAAGAGCCAAATTAGCCACTCAAACCCAACCAGGGTAATCCATCAGAGAGTAAAGAAAAAAATATGAAGATCAGATGAATAATGGGGACTGTACAGTGTTTATGTCGTTGAACTGTTTAAGAATAATAATGATTAGATACATGACAAATATGTCCACCTTCTACAATTTTAAAGTTTATAGCCAATATTAGAAGTGCCATGGTGGCCATATTGGATATGCGAATTAGCCTATTTTCAAATCAGTAGTAACTAGATCTTACATTTGCATGGCAAATATGAAAGTCTCCACCTTCCACAATTAAAAGTTTATTGCCAATGCAGTAACGATGGGGCTATATACCATAAGTGCCATGGCGGCCATCTTGTATATGCAAATTAGCTGATTTTCGAACTCAACCAGGGAAATCCATCAGAGGGTGTTCAGAAAAAAAATTGCGAAGATCTGATGAACATTGGCGACTTGAGAGCATTTACATCGATCTTGAATATGCAAATTAGCCCATGGCGGCCATGTTGAATATGCAAATTAGTTGATTTTCGAACTCAGGCGGGATAATCAATCAGAGGGTGTTCAGGAAAAAAATCGCAAAGATCGTATAAATATTAGCGACTGGAGAGCGTTTACGTCGATCATCGATATCGGATATGCAAATTAGCCTATGGCGGCCATCTTGGATATGCAAATTAGCTAATTTTCGAAATTTAACAGGATAATCCATCAGAGAGTTGTCAGAAAAAAAGTTGCGAAGATCGGATAAATATTGGCGACTGGAGTGTTTACGTCGTCAAATTGTTGAATAATAATAATAATAATAATAACAACAATAGACAGCACTAAAACAATAAGTCTCCACCACATAGTGGATGGAGACTTAATAAATCATATAATGCTCAAGAAAACTTTGGTGAAAATCAGATCTTCGGCATACTAACTGCTCAGTGAATTCTTTATATTTATATATATATAGAGAGAAACTAGATGTACATATTTATCATGTAAACACCCAAGAAGGCTCCCCCTCAAACTTTTCAAATAAAAATTGTAAATTATTTATAATCTTACCAGATAATCAATTTGTACATGTAATTATCAAGTAATATATTTTGAGGCAGATGCTAGCAGCTTTAGGGCATGACAAGGTGCTAAATTTTGAGTCAAAAAGAATAAAGATGGCCACCATGACCTAAATATTTCCCCAAACTTTGTGAAAAATTGACTTACTCTAGAAATTATTACTACTATGCAGTATGTTGAATATTGAGTATATCGGATAAGCAGCTTTGAAGTTATCAGGGTGACAAGGTCCTAATTTGACGACAAAGGAGCAAAGATGGCCGACATGACCCAAAGATTTTTTTAAAACTTCCTGAAAAATTGATGCAGCTTAGGACATAATTTTAGTTATCAGTATCTGGAACACCGTATGAATCCGAGAAGCGGTTTTGTAGATCTGTCTGGGTAAGAAATTACGGGTGCGGCCACACGTACAAAAACAAAAAGCGCCCCCCCCTCCCCTGGCAGGGTTTACATTGATATATATAAGGAAATGTAATTTTAAACCATTTTTTAAATGAAAATTAGCCGATTTTCAAATGTATTGAACCAGTGTTTCGAAAAAAGATATGAAGATTTGAGGAATGTTGGTGACTGTAGAAGGTGACAAATAAGAGAATGTTTATAAAAAATTGTGAAGAAAGGATGAATAATCATATTGTTATTTAATCCTTGACACTGGATGTCATATTTGCGTGGCAAATATGAGAGTCTCCACCTTCCACTGCAGCCATCTTTGCTATCTTGCTAATTAGCCAATTTATTATTTCCAGAGCTTACTAATAATAGTAATATTCAATTCAATTCAATTCAATTCAGTTTGTTTATTTATGCTTGAAACATACATACATGCAAATAATTATAAAAATACAAAGGAGACCTGCAAAAGGCTTATGATAAGCCGCTTTAATAATCACAAAACACAAATTTAAAAAGAATACACTGAAAATGAAGGACTCACTAACAATACATTAGCGAAATTAAAACATATCAATTGAAAAAGGTGCATGTTTATAATGAATCTGCTCGGCAACAAGAGCAGTGATATTTCGGTACTCCGGGTCAAGTCCCAGTCCTTTTTAGTTTTCTTTCTAATTCTTTCATCTTTCTGTTCTTTCTCTTCCAATTCCTCCTATGTATCCTCTTCTATTTTTCCTCTTCTTCATTCCTTCTCTTTCATCTTACTTCTACTCCTCCTCCTCCATTCTGCTTTTCCTCCCTATTCCTCCAGCTTTTCTTCATCATGGATCCTTCTATATTTTACTTTCTTCTCTCTTCTTCTCGTTTTCCATTTTCTCCTTCTCTCCCTTTTCTTTCCATTTATCTCTCTATCCCATTCCTTCATTCTCCTTTTCCTCTACCTACCCTTTCTCCTCCCTTATTCATCCTGCTTCTATTTACTTTCTTTCATTAGCATCACAGTATACTCCTCTTCTTTTTTCTCATCTCCATCTAGTCTTCCTCTTTTCTTTCTCCTTCATTCTTTTCTTTCAATTTTTTCTGTTCTCCACTTCTTCCTCCTCCTCATTCATTCCCCTTCTTTTTTTTCTTTGTTTTCAATGTCCCGCCTTCTCCTCCTTATCCTTTTCTTCATATTTCTATTTTTCTTTCCCTCTTCATTCTTTCATGATCCTCCTCTTCATCCTCCTTCAATTCTCCTTTCATCCTCTTCCTATAATTATCCTATCCTTATTTTTTATATATTTTTTTTGTACTTATTCTTCTTCTACTTTGTTTTCTCCTTCTCTCTCTTTGTCCTTCATTCCCTCTCTCTCATCTCCATCCTGCTGCTGATTTTCTTCATATCACCCTAGGCCTTTTGACCTACTTTTTTATCTACATCTATCCACCGAAATTTTTCAATGTTGTTGATACATGTATCTGGATGACTGTGCCAGATAGCTAGACCATTTACCGCATCTACATGCATACATTCATGTATTTATATACATACATTACTGTATTTACTACTAATTTTTGTTTTAAAACAAACTGTGTGGTTTCAGGAATGCATATATGAGAATGTTCTGAGAAATTTAAACTCAATCAAATGCAAAATGACCAACTTGCGGTCATTACTAACTGTAGTCATGGTAGTATGCATAAAATCTGGAAAACCTTGCTAGATACATGTAGGTAGACCATTACTATAAAACAAAATGTGCGGCTTCAGAAGTGATATATGCCCTGAGAAAAAATGTCAACTGAACAAAATCAGGGACTTGTGGCCATTATTGACTGTGATATATAATTTTATGTTTCCATTTCAGCTAAAATAGGCCTGCTATTTTGAGCAATACAATTTAAAATTCATTTGATTTTGAGTAAGTGAGAAGAATGTTCAATCTGTTATTTGCACAAAACTTAACGCATGGATGGATCACGTAGGCCTACTACATGTCCTTGGTGATGGTATAATAGTACTCACCCCTAAGGATCAGTAAAGTATGTTATATTCTTTAAAAACATTTATAGTGTGGTTTGTGCAGCACTGGTTATTAATTTTCAGAAAAAAACCCCACTAATGTCTTAAATAGGAGAAACAAATGTACACATGTGTACAGGAGGCACTAAAGGGAAAATTAATAAAATTTGAAAACCATGATGACATAAATACATAGGAGATGACTGGGTATTTTACATTTGATATTTTTTGGCATCTCCAGGACTGATATTTATAATTAACAAAAGTATGAAAGTAGAGCTGACTAAATTATAAGACATAATTGTACTTCAGTGGTGGCATGGCAATCCTAGAAGAAAATGCAGCAATGCAGTGATCAGTTGAAAGTATTATTTAATTACCATAATTATTAAAAATAATTACATTATTTTAGCAATGTAGCCATGTGCACAATCAAAATCATTACATTGACAGGGTTCCCACTCAAAACTGAAAACAAAATTCCATGATTTTTCCATGATTATTCAATGATACCAGGTTATTTTTCCAGGAAATAAAATAGTGCTCACTTCCGTTTTGGCTGCATGTGTAATTTACTTAAATTGTTTTCATTTGCCTAAATTGTTTTTGTACGTCAATAGATTTGGGCACATATATATGCAGCCACCAGTAGTCAAATATCAGGCTATTAGAAAGGAACACTTGTGCAAAGAATAAATTCTGCAAAATTTATTCTGATATTAAAAAAAATGAGGATAACTGAAGCAAAATTCCATGAAAATGTCCTTTTTTAAAATTCCATGATTTTTCCATGCATGGAATTTTTTTCCAGGTTTTCCAGGTGAGTGGGAACCCTGCATTGATATTGTGGAAAACAAATTAGCAATATAGCATTCATCAGTTCATTTTAAAGATTTTTCTTAAAATTCATTTAGTTAAAAATATAATAATCAGACTTCAGCTATGTTTTGTCTGAGAAATTGTCAGCTGCCAGTACAAATAACAAGAAATAACTGCACTACATTTAGGCCTACTCACCGGATAGTCTACATCCAATTTATAAGTTCAATTTCTCTCCCTGTTTCAGAAGCCTAATAGGTGGTTTCAGGAACTATGAAATACATTTTCAGGCTATATTTCCTACATTGTTCCTGAAGATGTCTTTAGTACACTGGAAAAAGGAAAATGTCATAATTTGTAACAGCAATACAAAAAATAAAAAAAATATAGAGCTTGATAAAAAAATAAATGACAAAGAAAGAAGCTGATTATTATTTCATAACTGGAATATACAATTCCACAAACAATAAACAAACAATGTCAGTTATTTAACACTTGCCCTGCTAAATTATTTAATTACATTGTCATCTTAAAATAATTAAGAATATTTTCATAGATTTATATTCATGAAAATTGAACATCTCCAAATACATGAAATATGAGTATAATGCGAATAAGCAAGCATCAATATGATCAATATTCAACTACCTATTTATCAGTACATGTATATACATACATGTACACTGTACAGTATATTATTTTCAGTACATTTGAGTTAGTCAACCCTTAACGCGCCTAAATACTGTTGTTTAAGCCATGGGGACCAAAGGGTTTTTTCAATTTAAAATCATCATAAATGTTTTAGTTAGCTCTTCCAGCTTCATTTGATATATGTTAAGAGTCTACAGCCATTATAAATATTTTTACCTTTACAGTGCAGATCAAATAATTTTTTTACTCAAGATCACAGTGCTGGGATCAAATCTAGACTTTAGAATCTGACGTCTGAAGCTGATTCCAGCGCTTCAAAGGTTAAACTGACTGAAAACTTTATGGCTGTGGACTCACAAGGATTCACTTTAAATATCAATCAGAATTACATTATATTATTTATATGTCATTCAAATTTTTTATATTGGCCTGTATGTAGTTCACTTTCAGATACTGCAGTGATGGTGATAGTGGATGTAGCTCACAGTTACAATGAACCTTTGCTCATGAATACACATGTAGGCAGACAGACTGGACAGACTGGATTTTTATCTAATTGTGTTAAATTTTTAGGGTTGTCAGGCTTATAATACCGTAAACCGGTGCTATTTTGCCACCCTATTTACATATTTGATATCATTGTATTAATCGAAGCTACTTTTTGAAGTAGGAATATAAAGTGTCATAAATAAGGGTGATTGTGTAAGGTATTTACATACTTAGCATAGTTTGTATTTAGGACTTTTAAAAAAAAATATATGATGTATGATGGCAAAATAGCCCCGGCAACCGGGGCTATTTTGCCACTAAAGCTAATTTTGTGAATTAAAACCATTTGTCACAAGCCAAATAAAAATATTTTGCCATGTGAATATTTTTTAATTCAAAATAATATAATTGAGTAGCTAATCGAATGAAAATCAAATCAACTGAACAGTCAGTAGGCATTTTTATCAATCCATTTAATATATAACATAAATTAGGTAAATGTACCATACAGACATAAACATGAAATATTAGGTGAAAAGTCATTATTTTTCATGAATTTCCTTTAATTTTTAAAATGAGTGCCTCAAACCTAGTTTATAAATATTTATATAGTTTTTAGGGGTCAGTGAGTCTAGTGGCCAAGTCTGTTTTCATATCATATAAACGAGGCTCTGGCGTCCATTTTTAAAGGGTGGCAAAATAGCCCCGGTATGGGGTGGCAAAATAGCCCCGGTTACTTTGAAGTGCTCGAAAAGGCTCAATATTTGAATTTCACCAATAAATTCTTTTTATGTGATAAGGACCCTTCAATTATCACAAAATAAAAATATATACGTTAATATAATGGATAAATAACATTCCAGAGTTCAAATATGTCCAGTTTCTAAAAAACAAAATTTTGTGAATAGACATAAAAATGTTCCCTACAATATAGTCTAACCTAGGATAATAGTTATTTTTATTAACTTATTTATTGAAAACCAGAGGGTTTTTATATCAATTTTCGTAGGGGGTGGCGAAATAGCCCCCGTTTACGATACTGAAAAAAAAAAAAAAATGGGATTTTAGGCCACATTTGTGCACATATACAATTTAAGCATGATAATTTAAAACCCTATTTTTTCAGGGATGAACACCCAGACCCCCACACTCCTTTTGGAACCCCCACCCAAACATTCCTGGAGGAAACTTGGTGTAGTATATTTATGTAAATATCTTGCAAAATGGTTTAACTTCTGGGTTTCCAACAAAGGGTGGGGGGGGGGAGGGAAGAGTCAGGAGCTCCCCTCCCCCTCACTTAGCACAAAGGGGGTTGGCAAAGAAAAATACATGTAGACCTACATCCAATATTATGCTGTCATTTTAAAAAAGAACAGTTAAAATAGGCCAATGTTTTCAGCACAAAAAAATTAAACATTTTTTTCCTCCTTTTGGACCCCAAGTGTCAACTGAAACATTTATGTCAGAGGGAAGCCTGAACATTTGAAATAACAGTGGGATCTATAGCCATGGGCCTACTGCTAGGTTGTATCTAGTCTATGTAGGCCTACAGTCAATTTTCTCAGTTGCTATTCAAAACTTTAGGGTGAAATTTTCTTGGAACATATTTTATTCTTCCCCCCAGCATCGCTAAAAATTGTGTGTACCTTTGTTGTGTATTTTTAAATTACAGGGGTTGATCTTGCTTTTCATTGATGTGGGTGGGGTCTTGATTAAAACTTGACCAAGGAACATGTCATGGGGGGGATTTTTGAATTTCAATGGCTTTCTCCAAGCAGCAACTAAATCTAATGAATATCAGGCACTGTTTGTCACTAGTTTATAAGAAATAACCCTCAAATAAGAACTCCCTCCACTTGGATCCGCCACTGTGTTAGACAATTTGGCATGTAGGCCTAAAATAATTCCAGTTTCACAGTAGGCCTAATGGTGTTAGCTGTCATTGTGAAATTTTATTACATGCGGCGACCAAATTAGCAAATGCCAATGGTCAGATGTTCGACTCTGACTTCGATAATAGGCCTACACAACAAAATTCCACCACATTTTCAGGGATGTTGGAGGAAGATGAAAAAATAATCAGAATTTTTTTTCAAAAGTAAAGTGGTCAGGGATCAAGCAAATTGAAAAAAAGACTACTCTCAGGATCTGGTGAAACAGGCTGTATGCGCATAGCCTGGCCCTGTACTGTAGACCCTACTCTAGTTAGGCTAGATATAGAGACGAAATTCCTGTATTTCCTATTTTTGACGTACATGGTTCTCAAAAATTAGAAATCAGGAAATTGTCTCTATATCTAGCCTGACTGTTAAATGCACAGCACAAAAATTTTGAAAAATTTGCAGCTCTAGTCTATGGACATGTTTACCATGTTTACATCATATGGTCATAATCAGATAATAAGAAGCCAAAATAAAATCACCGATTTTTTTATGATTTTAGCGTGGGCATGTCCCTCTATATCATTATATGGTAAGAGTGATCACGCCTCACCACTTTGAGGTGAGCTTTCTTTCACTTGCCAGCAATTTTCAAATCTGACAGCCTGGAATTTTGTTGTATATTTTCTAAGTTAGAATATTTTGCGTCATGTAGGCCTTATGTAATACTTGTTCCATGGTGATGGTGAAATAAGAACTGTCATTTTGCCGTTTTACTACATGTGAGAGGGTTCAACTTCAATAATTACGCAACAAAATTTCACAAAATTTTCAATGATGTTGGGGAGAAATGAAAAAAAATCAGAGACCTTGAGCAAATTAAAAAAAAGGCTAGGCCTAGTTCCAGGGAAAAGAGTTTCTATTGATCTGATCTGATCTTAGGCTAATGTTACTCAATAGGCCCATTTCTCACAATAGGGTCTAGCGCCGATGTCCCCTGCATGAATGACACTGACAGAAACTTTTATTATCGCCCGGCCACAGTCTGAGTTTAGCCCGTTTTCGGGTGAAAATAAAGACATGTTTATTGTTACCGTTACTCGTTAGACCTAGAAGTAGAATCTAGATTCTTTCGAAACAAAATAGTCAAAAGTTGTATTCATTGTCGTTAACTTACCTTCTATCGTAGCATACTGTCAAGAATGATGTGACAGATTATCGTCGTCGACGTCGTCGAACCAAATCACAACATCATTCAAATGCACTGCGACGCTCTGTCAGTTGACCAAGGTCCAAGTGTCTTTTTCGTGTCATTCCAGCGGTCTATAGCGGTACCGATCTAAACCTGACGACGTACTCGCCTATTTACATATACTTTTCTTCTTCTTTTACGCTCACTCGCAGATAAACATGGCTTAATTCGAAATATGTTCATTTTGCCTCCAATGTCGGCCATTTTTTTTCCTGGATTCAAAGCTTGGTGTCGTCATAGTCACGTGACTTCAGATTTCCCTCCCAGTGTTTACTTAGTAAATTACGGAGCCCGTAAAATAGCAATATTGTGACCGGCGCAGTCGTGACGACGTACTTCCTTTAACTTGAGTTGCAGAAGATGTTGTGGCCGAGAGGCGAGAATATCCAACGTTACAGTCTGTCTGACGGGCACCGTGGAGGATGGTCCAAAATGAAAGTTAGCTTTTCGGTATCCAGTCAGTCAATTCCCAAGCGATTTTCATGAAATTTTGTAAACCCTATTTTCTAGTCATTTGGCATCGATCCTGAAAATTTCGTAATTTTTTTTTGTATAATTCAAAAGTAAGACTAGACTATTTGACATGTAGTAAATGCCTATTTATGACGCTCCTCTATGACATGTATAAACCCAATAACTTCATTCCGGTTTATTCTCAGATTGAGTTACTTTTTTGTTGCAAAATTTCGTGACAATCGCTTGGAAATTGACTGACTGGATACCGAAAAGCTAACTTTTATTTTCGGCCATCCTCCACCGTCGGACAGACTATAGTCTGGACTATTCCATTTCTTGAACACAAAAATTATGTTCAATAAAAATTGCATGCTCCACTGAAGTCTAAACCCTTGCATTTCATCAGGAGTTCAGATTTAGCATGAACAATTTCTCATGCACACCTTGACCTTCACTCAAGTCAGGTGAACTAAAATAAATACAATGCACCTCAGAGGCTCAGTGTTAGGCCTAGGCCTAGTCTAATTGTCAGATTACTTTTTTGCAAATTTATACCTAAAAAAAAATCTAGCAGTTGATTGTGGTTAAATATGTGTTAAGAGATCACCTGATCACTGACCTCACCACTTTTAGGTGAGATTTTTTGTTTACGGCCTGCAACATCCTTGAAAATTATAATGGATTTTTGTAGTGTATTTCAGAAAATAGACTTAGCCATTAAAATTAGAAAAAATCTTTATTCGACAACAGGGAGCCTGGTGAACTTTGTTTTATCTGATTTTTGTGTTTTTTTAATGGACCGCATAATTGATCATATGAAGGATCAATATTTACTTTACCAGACCGTCGGGTGTACAATTATGGCCTTTTTTCTCGAACCTGAACAGTTTTTGCCATGCCAGTCTTTCTCAATAACTTCAGACCGAACGGACATGTCCTGTAAAACGCAGGTGGGTCAGGCAAAATACACATTCAGGAAATATTTTGCTCAGTATCGTGTAGCCAAAAGCTATGCAATTTTGGCCATTTGCTAATCAAAATTGAAATTAATTAGCGAAATATTTATGACAAGTGGGAGTCAGACATTGACGAAGTGAATGGCTTTAGCATCAATAATTTACAAACGAAATTTTCCCTGACATCAGACCTACATTTTTGGCCATTTGCTAATCAAATTTAAAAATGACTGGCAAAATCTTTATACATGAATGATAACGATTAGGTCGGTGCATTAAGAAAAAAATTATAAGCGAAATTTTATTCAAAACAAAATATTCCCTGACCAGTAGACTGACACATAGGCCTATATGACATGGTGGCATAGACCTCTCTGGCAGCCGGTGACGTTTTGTTTTCACAGGTGGCAAAATTTGCGTGTCGCTGGCTCGAATGAAAAATCCCGGGCAGTGGCGTAAATACAACACAGGTGTTTCAATAATTGGACCAAAAAAAATCTCCCAACAATATGGCCCCACATTTTATCCGTGAAGTACATTCAAGGAAAAATGATTCAGTGTAGCTTAATTCCACTGCTCCAGTATCAATACAGCACCGAGTGTACCTCAGACGAAATATCGGCCAGAATTTTTTATGCCACAATTATCACAAAAAGAGTTTGCGATACATGGTAGGTGCAAAAATATGGAACTATTTAATATAACTATATAATGCTATAATTTTTAATTATAAATCACATGTATAATCTTTATAGTGTTTTCCTACAAAAAACATTACAAATACAATAAAAAAAATTACATTCCGAACAACATGGTTGGAGTACAGTGAGTTGTCCGTGTTTTGTGATTTAGCATCTCGGCTTCAACTCAGTGCAATGTTCAGTGAAATTATAATTTGCAGCTCGATAAATGAAATGAGTTATAATCTGTGAAAAAATAGTGGTGTAATACTCTTAACACTTTAACCCTTACAGCGCGGGGACCGACTTTAGTCAGTCTGTCAATCGTCCAAAGTTGATACCAGCACCTTAGAAATAAAAATAATTAAAATATCCGTAGACCCATTATTTACCTTGGTACCGGGTATTCAAATGAAGCAGAAAGATCTAACTAGACATTTATGATTATTTCAAATTAAAAAAAACCTTTGGTCTCCATGGTTTATATAAAATAATTGAGCGCTTTAACATGTCTAAGGTTAATGGTTGTGTAGCTGGGCATTGTTTTTGTCCGTCGGGACTGTGTCTCTAGTATCTTGCATAATTACATTTTGGCAATTTTGATGGGATACATGTGTATTAAACTTCACTGTATTCAAAACCAAGATGATTTCCAGTGAATTTTCAATAAGTCTCAGTGAATATTCTAGTCTGTGGCAGGCCTTCATTTCTAAGGCGAGTGATCGCTCTCGCTCGCCCAAAACCGATCTGACAGGAGCTATTATTTGTCAGCTCTCTTGGCCTGCTGTGGACGGTTTAATTGTGTCTTTAATGACTTTGCGCTAGAACTGATTGATTCCGCGGCGCTTTGACCATTTTTTGTGCAAATTTTCAGTGTAGATGTATTAGGCTGCTTAGCTACTAGTAGGGAACTTCATTGGAATGATGTCAAAAATTAATGAAAGCTGACTTTAATCTGATGTATTTTCAGGTATCCAATATGCCGCAATATCAAGAACACACCTCCTTGTTACCTGCGGGTGTATATCTTGATTCTATGGATGATGATGCAGATATTCCGAGGAAGGTTGCTAGGGTGGACTGTACATCGATGAATGTCCGCCCATTCAGCCAGGAAAGTGACACAGATATTAGCAATTCACAAAAGTCAGATTCTAGTAGTCACTGTTTTGACATTTTAAAGCTAGGCATGAGGATTAATTCTAAAGGTTCAATAGTTGACAGTGAGGAGGATTTTACGGACTTGTCTGATCAGTCAGTGGCGGGAGTTGAATCAATACTCAGAACTGTATCAGCTCGACATGCACAGCTAGATCAAGGAGCATTATATCGTCCTGATAGTAACAATGTAAGTTATCCCCGAAGTGCTACACCGTCCAAACGTCTCAGCAGACCTTTTGATGACAAAGACAGAAATGGAATAGAAGCATCTCTAGTCACACCAACTAAACCTACTAGTGATGAAGATCCAGATGACCCTCTCACCCCTATGGCTAATTTAAAGATGCTAATGAATGCAGCTAGTCCTGAGATCAGAAACCGTGAACGAGAACTGATGCTGGAGCAGCAGCAACAAGTTCTAATGGAGGAGAAAACTGTGCCTATGAAAAGAAAAAGCACCAAAAAGGAAGTGGAGAATGTGATAAAAACAGAAATGGAAGTTGATGCTGGTCCACAAGGAAGCAGAAAAGACAAATCTTTGGGACTGCTATGTCATAGGTGATTTTAATTTTGTATACTCAATTGTTTTTTTTTATGTGATTGATATCATTTATAAATTATAAAATTATTCATCGCTTAATATTTGATTCTAACAAGATCACATATCTATCATGCATGTAGCAGGATACTAATTTATTCTGATAATGTAAAGTTATATAAATGCAATAACAGACCATACAAAAACATTTTTCATATCATTCTATATCATTATGTATTGCTGTTACTTGCAGATTTCTTGCTAAGTTCCCTGAATATCCATCAGAATATGAAAGTAATATTCAGATTAGCCTGGATGAAGTGGCAAAAGAATTATGTAAGTTGAATCATATCATCACTAATACAAAAAAATAGCTTGTGGACATTTAAACTTGTATAAGTGATGATGAATATGGTTTTCCCATCTGTTAAGGGATTTGAAATATTAGAGAAAATCAGATATTTCATTTTTTTATACAGGAAGACCTGAGGAATGATACTTGTTCATTTCAATTCGAAACCTGTGTAATTTTAGTGTAATAAAATGTCAGTGCTTACTTAAATGTTTTCAATCTTCACTAGTGCTTTATGGGGAAGTAAATGAAATATGTTTTTTTATTTTGATAAAAAATCTAGAAGACCAAATACGTTATTATGTTTAGGTGTAGAACGTCGTCGCATCTACGATATAGTGAATGTCCTGGAAAGTGTGGAGATGGTGAGTCGTCTGGCAAAGAACAAGTATGCGTGGCATGGGAAATCCAAATTACCATATACACTGGCAAAACTGAAGGTGATTAATTATACCTGTAATATGTTATATTACAACAATCAGAACGCAAATAGAAAGACACCACAAAACGAAAGTGTTTTTTTTTTTTTTTAATTACTTGGTGTCGCCCAAATACACCAAGCTCAGCCTGCTGTGGGCGACTACTATAGTCGCCCAGTAATTTCTTCAAAAAAAAATTTTGATTTTTTTTTACAAATTTTTTTTCACTTCCGTTTTGTGGTGTCTATTTGCGTTTTAAAGATGACTAACTGACTGAGTTTGTGATATAATGACTTTTACTATCAGTTGTTCATTATGTCAATAATGGGGTATACAGACTCAATAATTGTACAGTTTTAATTGTGAGACGCACATTTGTAGGTCATTTATAGGACCTATAAATATGTGTTTGTGTTGCCTGAATGTACACAACTATTGTTTGTTTACCTTTACAGTCTTATTTTATGAGCATTTTTCTAATTGATATTTACAAAATATTGTGTTTCTAGGCACTTGGTAAGAGTGAAAATATGGACAGAGAAATACAAAGAATACAGAGTGGGAACGTATCAAGTGACAATTCACCAAGAAAGAGAACACCACTGAGTTTCTGTGATGAAAACACTATCAAAGCTTATTCCCTTTTAAAAGGTGGAATCAACGCTACCCGTGAGACATAGTTTCATTTTATTAGATAGTTTTATGCCAAAGTCTTACAAAATAACAGTATACTGTAGATCTGGTAATTTCGCGTGTTTAAATTTCGTGAATTTTCAATTTTGGGACTTTTTACGAAGTTTAGTATTCGAGAAGTTTTCTTTAAAATAATAGTGCTATTATAATAATAATTTTTGTGAGATTCTTGAATTCGCGATATTTGTCCTCCTTGCGAAATTTGCGAAAAATAAAACCTCACGAATATTTAACAGATCTACATTAATACTAAGCAGGGCTCGACACTAACACTGGCCCGTTGGCCCGAGGCCAGTGAAAATCACTAAGGGCCAGTAAATCACCTGATATACTGGCCCTGGGGGCAACAAAAAAATTACACTCCCCTTGATACTGTGTACACTAAGGACTAGAACGAGAAGGGTAAGGGCCAGTAATTATGTAACGTTACTGGCCCTTTTGGCTACTACCTGAAATCAGTTAGTGTCGATCCCTGCTAAGTATATAATAAATGTAACAAAAGCTAAAATTTTAGTGTTAATATATTATTACTAAGACTTTTCATATTCCCAGCTCTTGCTGGCAAAATAGTTCATAATATATTATTTGATATTATAATGTTATTCATTACAGAGTAAATGATATAATTGAAAAAGAAGTGATAGATATCTATGTTTACATATAACTTTTATTTGTTATACAGAAACTGTTAGAAAAGACAAGTCTTTAGGAATAATGAGTCAAAAATTCTTGATGCTGTTTTTAGTCACAGAGGTTAGTAGATCATGGCAATATGTATCTGTGTATCATTGTGCAGCAGTTCAAAACTGCTTACCATGCTTAATATTTAAGCTGAAAGAAAACTTAGATCTTTACAGAAATATTTAATAAATTAGGAAAAGTATTGTAGTATAGCTTAAATCAATTAAGCAGAATAATTGTATTTATTTTTTTTGAGGGGGGGGGGGGTAAGGGAGGGAGGTTTCTGCTGGTTTGTGATTTCACATACTGGTATTTGGGTTTGGTCTTGATATGAAATTATTTCTCAAACGAAAGTAAAATATAATTAGTCATGATACAATATCTAGTAATATAGCTAATTTTATGAAAAAAAACTGGAATCTCAAATACACATTGCTGTTAACATTTTTTTTCCAAGTGATAAATTATCTTCTTTATTAACTGCACTTACTGTAACAGTAACCAGGTAACAGATTTATTTTTTAACCATTATGCTGCTGGATTGTTTGTTTCTATAGTCCTTTCATTCATTTTAAGCTGGAGCTGCTAAGTAAAGTAATCTCCAGCTTCAAAATGAAATGACAAAAAATATTTATAAAAATTAAACATCAATTCTGTAACATTTAATTAATCTGTTACCTGAGAATATACCGACTAAAAACAATTCTATCAATTTTACTGATATTCTAATTGGTTTGAAACCTGCTTACAACCACATAATATACAGTTCTAACTTCCAGCAGCAAAAGGCTTAACATTATGTACAATAATCTGAACTATGAACCTTTATGACCAAAATGTTGTCACTTGAAGGATGTTCTGTTTAAGATGGCCATAAACAATTATCATTTCTTTTACAGAATGACACTATTAACTTGGATTGTGCAGCAAAAATTCTTATTGGTGATTCTTCTAATGATAATGCAAATTTTAAAAGTAAGTTTTTGTTTGGAATGTGAACTTTTTTGAACTAGTATTCAAATTAATTATAAAGTATTATGTAAATGAGTAGATTGTAGATGCTGAATCTGAATAATATTGAATTTACATAAACTCAAAGAGGTGGGGTGCTGGGCCCCATTCACTTATTAGTACTGAAGTACTGCTCTGCAAAGGCAAAGTAAGCAGATACTGCATTTGCAGAGAAGAGTAGCACATTTTAATTGAGAGTGAAACATCTCTTTAATCAGGATTTATTTTGACAAATCTGAATATTTTTTACTTATTTGAAGTTTAGATCATAAAACCAATAACCTTAAGTTATTATATTAACATTTGTCTCATATGGTTTACAAATTACAGAAACTGTTGCTGCGATAATTTATATTTAAGAAGAGCTCATAAAAATTGGTATTACACATGGCTAAAAGTTACTGGTAACCCAAATTGTTCGGGGGGGGGGGGGGGGGAGCTACCAGATCAGAAGTGCTTGCCGTGCATATTGGATCTATTTTCTGCTAAATGCTTCAAAAATGCGCCTAAATTGACCTAATCTTAAATTAGGGTGCTGCCGCCTTTCTTCACCATTCACATCCTAGGTCAACCACTAAATATTATAAAACACATCAAATACATGTGTCCCTAGTCAGCCAAATCCAAGTTATGTAAAAAAGAGAATCAGCTTTAACCCTTACAGTGCGGAGACCGACTTTAGTCGTCAGAATCTGACGTCTGTAGACGTCAGATTCTGACGACTAACGTCAATCCCCGCACTGTAAGAGTAAAAATATTTCTAATGGCTGTATACCCATAACATATGTATTCAAATGAATCGGAAAGGGCTAACTAAGATTTTGATTTGCATTCTACTGCCACAGTAATATTAATATTATGTACATTGTAGTGTATTTGTATTTCTTTCATATTCTAATGAACTTATTTTTTATTATTCTCTTTGTTTTAGCTAAAATCAGGAGACTTTATGACATAGCAAACATTTTGACTAGTCTTCTATTGATACAAAAAGTTCATGTAGCAGAATTGAGAGGTAGAAAGCCTGCATTTCAATATATTGGGCCAGATATCCCAGAGATTAAACACGAAGGTGAGAGGAGATATGATTTTTCATCAGAAAGTTAACTCCTTTCAACTATCACTCTTTTGATATTAAGTAACTTTTATGTTATTTGCGGTTGCGGACAAGAGATTTATTATCTATATCGTGTTTACTTCCGGCCAACTAAGATCAATTAATCAAAACTTTTTTGTGTTATTGCTACTATTATTTGATATAAATTGACCAGTGTCTCATTATGACCATCAAGACAGATCTACAATTTAGAAAAAAGGTTTACTTTCTGAAAAAGAGGGGGGGGGGTCAGGACTGTCGTATCTGCATCCGCCACTGATTTATATCATTGTTCTTTAACCCTTACAGCGCAGGGATAGACTTTGACGTCTGTAGACGTCAGATTCTGTCGCCTAAAGTCGATCCACGCACTGTAAGAGTAAAAATATTTCTATTGGCCGTAGACCCATAACATAGGTATTCAAATGAATCAGAAAGAGCTAACGAAGACATTGATGATGAAATAGAAAATAACCCTTTGGTCTCCATGATTTATACAAAATATTTCAGCGCTGTAAGGGTTAAAAATAATTATATGTTATAAATAAAAGATCTGAGATAAATATCTTATGATTCATAGAATTAATTCATAATTTGTTTTTTATCAGTAGCTTCTGGAACTTTGGCAAACACACAGAATCAATCTTCTAAGCATTCATTACTTGATGGTGTTCATTATACAGGTAATATAAATCACATTAATATATGGACTAATAATAATATGCTTTAGTTGGTTGACTGAAGTTATTATTTGAAACTATTCTGTACATGTACGGTACTATTCGATCAATAACTTGTGAAAATTGCGAAAAGAATTACAGAAAAATATGTATCTTTTAAAAAAAATTCTGATTTAGCATTATAATGACTTTGTACTTTTATCAACCCTTTATCGTAACATTTTTGTCGTTCTCTAATTTAAATTCTGAACATAAATATCACATTTATTCAATTGAAACTGATTGTATAACTTTTCTTTTCAAGTCTTTTGTTATGATTATTCTTTTCGTTCTCTAATTTAAATTCTGAACATAAATATCACATTTATTCAATTGAAACTGATTGTATAACTTTTCTTTTCAAGTCTTTTGTTATGATTATTCTTTTCAAAGCTTGTGTTGTACATATATTTATGTTAAAAAATACCTGAAATAACCTGATAGCTTCAAGGAACTGATATTGACAGGGGTGCAAAAGTTCTGCCTAAATTTTTTTTACATGAAGTGTCCTGTTTCGACGGATTACTTTCACTCTTGTAATATTTTCCCACTCCGACCTTGTAGTTCTTCTAAGCCACAAATATACATTTATTGAAACAATTCTTTAAGCCATGTTGAATGCATATATGATGCAACAAATTAAACATGCAGTACCTCGGTACCACATTATTTGCAGCGCCACCTAGTGAATGTGGTGGGAACCAGTAGAATTTGCGTAGAAATAGGTTCAATCGGGTGAAATTTCAGTTATTTTGTCTGTCCTTATAGTTAAAAAGGTCTCTTTTAACCTTTTCACCACTGGTGACCCTGAAATAACACCCTTTGTCCACTGGAGTCCCAGGAGAATTTCACAAATATGACAAATTATACCTTTGAATCAACATGGTTTGTAGGGAAAACCTTTTTCATAGGCCACCAATTTTAATTTGTGACTACTGCACTAGTCAGTCTACAGATGTTTTATCAAAATTAGCATTAAATATACTCGAATCTCAAGATCCGGTGTCGAATCTTAGAATATTCAAATTATACCACAACCTCTGTTTTGTTCAACAAAATGGCCCGACATGGGAGCCGCCATTTAGTTTTACAAATGGCCGACATGGGGGCCGCAATTTGCAAACACGAAATGGCGGGCCCCATGTCGACCATTTTTAGGAACAAAATGGCGGCACCCATGTCGGCCATTTTATTTGACTTCACTTCCTGTAATGGCCGCCCCTTTTGTAAACAAACAATTTTAAAAATCAATTTAGACGTCCTTACAACGTTTTTTCGATAGAAATAGAAAAATGTAAATTGGATATTGAGAGTGAGATCTTTTTGCACTATATTGATGTTTGTCTTCACTGGTTGTACACACTGACATCACTGCCCAGAGCCAGTAAGTGAGTGACACATCCACTGGATATAAACAGGCACTGTTCTGAGACCGGAAAAACGGGAAACAGTGGTGAAAAGGTTAAAAACAAGCATACTTTGCCGTATAAGAGCTTTTAACTTCTATTTGTGCCTTACCTCAAAAAAAAAATATTTTGGTTCAATTAAAATAATTAGACAAAATCATGGTGAATTTCTATTTATCACCCCAGGGTACAATCTACTACACCATATGATACAGGGTTTGTATGGTCATGGAAAACCTGGAGAAGTCATGAAATTTATTTTTCAAAAGCCTGGAAAGTCATGGAAATAAAAAATACAGGGGTCAGCCTGTGTCAATCTCTCTTTATTGGTTTTTCAAGATTCTTATTGTGTGTTGTACAAACTAGAGGCTCGACAACATTCAACAAAAAATCAATAATCTACAGGATAGGTGGGGGTAGTATGTAGTCTAGTCAGTTGCGACAGTTTTTTTACAAGCGTTCCTCGGAGAAATATTTTTTGGTCCTTTTTCTCAATAAAATTTCCTTTGATTTTACTGAATGACCATGGGAAAGTCATGGAAAAAAATTGTTATCCTGGGGGAAGAACCCTGTACTGTATATACATGTATTTTTATTTCTGAAACATTATTTAACAAACTATGTTTTTTTTCAGCTGATTTTACATCTGCTGTAGCGCATGATAGAAAAATTCAACAACATAATTCAGAAACCCCAAGTGAGTGACATAAAATTGATCATATTGCCAAAAATTATGTGGGTTTACAGTAGTTTTTTGTAGTTGCACATGAGCCAAAGTGTAATAAAAGTCATAGACACAATTTAAAAAAAAAAATTTCACCTTATCCCTCATTAGATTATTTTTTCTTATTTGACAGAAATATTAATCAGAGTGGCCTAAACCACGTAAACACTCAATTTTATTGGAAGAAATAGAATACCATTTTGTGATCACCTAGTCACTTGGAAGAATTAGAATACCAATTTACATCTTCTTATCATCGGGAATACTATACAGAATTTTATTATCAACAATAATTCTCACCTACCACATTTAACCAAGCAGCATTGTGTTGTGTCTAAAAATGTTTTTATAATTGTTTTTTTTTTTTTTCAGGATATAACATTTTTGACAAAGCCAACTCGGCACCGTCTGCTCCAACAAAGAAAGTGTTCAGCAGACACGCTTCACTTGAACAGATTTGCAAAGTAGCTGAGCAGGAGAGAAATAGATTGTATTTTGAGTCTAGATCTCAGCCCACCAGTCCAACCAATATAGGTAAACAAATATTTTGTATGATAAATGAAGTAAGAATATTGACTTAGGTAGACAAAAATTGGCAAAACATTTAAAAAAAAATTCAAAAGAGATATCAAACAGACATAAATGGTAATATTCCTTCAGGTTTTTTCAAATCTAATGTCATTCTTGTTCAGTACAGCACGTGGACCATCTTTCTAGTCACGTCTGTAGATGGCAGGTTCTGATGTATAATGACAATCCCCGCACTAGAATTACAATATTTATAATCGTCGTAGACCCAACGTTTGGTCTCCATGGTTTATACAAAAAATATTTCAGCGTTGTAAGTGTTAAATATGTTAAAAATCTTAAAAGTGCTTAAATTTAAAAAAAATTAGGTCCTTAAGTCCTTAATCAGATGGGAAGTACTTAAAAATGCTAAAATTCAGTGAAGATCAAATTGTGATTACGTCGAAACTTTAAACAGCTCTTTCCAGTGCCTTGTTGTTTTCCCATCTACAGTAGGTTGAATTATAGTGAAGCATCGCGCTCTCTGGAGGATTTAATTTATTATTCGTTACATTTCCTCAGGTGATGTTAACCTAATTTAGCCCATCCACAGTGAATATTGTGCCCTGAACATTTCATTCAATGATAAATTTGTTAATGGTGCTTAAAAAGGTCCTCAAAACACTGTTCCAGCAAACATGATACAATTAAATTGAACCGAACGTAGGCTATATAGTGGATAGATGATTATGCTCTGTTTTTTTGTTGGATATTGCCATTTTTAATATAAAGCATATGTATGAACTTTGATGGATCATGTTTGTTCTTTCAGATACTCCCATAACAAAGACAGTGAAATCAACGTTACATCCTGTGTCGTCCCAAAATTCTCAAGACTCTGTACGGCATATTGTAGTTATTCGTGGTAGTAAGGATGTTGAGGGTGGAAAGATGAAAAGTACTGTCCATAAAATCCCAGTTTCTTCAACAAAAACTGTAAAAATAACTGACAATACAGATAACACAAAGTCTGATAAATTGGATAAACACAATGATGAATCCAGCACGATTACTTTGACCAAAGAGCAGCTGGATACACTCATGAAAACTATAGCGGAGAAAAAGGATGAGCAGATTAAGCGTGTAGATGCAGCCACACAATCATCACCTGCTCTTACAAATCGATTATCAGCTGCTGTAAAAAGTGAATTTCAAGCAAAAGCTGGCAGTGCTAAAGTTGTACAAGTATCAGATTTTAAAGATGAACGTATGAATACCACTGTCACATCCTCCATGGCAGGTGTTAAGCGATCATTGACAGATACGTCTGAAGATTCCTCTTTGAAAAGAAGAAGAATCGTTTCAGTTTCTGCAATCAATAGAAAACTTGTGAGCGAGGAGAATAATGCTCAATCTAGTCAAATAGTGAACAACAGAGTCACTAAAAAACCTATGACAGTTCGCAAACTGTATGTCAATGCTCAGGGAGAGGATAATACAATACAAGCCGCTGAGAAAAGCTACATTAATACTCCTACAAATGGTTTAGTAATTAACAAAGCTCAACGTAAGCTAATACCAGATAATTATAACGAAAAAGAAACAACTGTTCATAGGCGATCTTTGCCCACATCTCCGTCTTTTCAATTTGCTTCTACTAGCCCCAATATCATGGTGTTTCCTGAACGACCTGCTTCGGCTGAGTTAATTCGGTCTGCTGAGTCAATGTTGCCTCCCCAATCTCTAAAGAGCCATTCGAGAATGTTGCAAAGGAATTTAAGTTTTCAGCCTCCAGTTGTTTCTAATATTGGTGCTCTCATGCCTCCTGCATCACAAGTGTTGTCCGGTAGACATCACATCACTCAGATCACTCCTGTTACAAACATAAGTCAGCTTACCCCACAACCGGGCATTATACAGCTGTCTGGGTATCCACAATACTCGCCTGTAACCACCATCTCTCAGCTGACGCCAACAGTCAATGGTGTGTCTCAAATTACTCCCACAACAGCACAAATGGCTCAGTTAACACCAGTTTCTGGCTCCCATGTTATGGTGACTCCAGATGGCTGTAGAATGGTATCTGGTATAATGCCCTCGTCCAGTACCATCATTAATTTACAACCGTTCTTTAACTCACCAAATCACTCAGCGGTTGATGTCAAACCAGAAAATGTACCATTTGTGTCGTTATCAACAGAAAATGTGACTTCTAGCCAGCAATCAGGTGACCACACGACAGGGTATAGACAGATGATGCAGCCTGTTATTATAGCACAGTCAAAGAAGCCGTGTACAGCATCAGGACAAATAATTGGTACAAGTCTCCTCACAAAACGTAATCATTACAGTACACCAGGTACAGGGCTCTCATTATCTACTGGCACAATAACAGCTAATGTGTCTGCTTTCAAACCAGTCACCAATACAGACAATCGTTTATCAGGAAATTCTATGCTTCCAGTGGCGGCAAGAAAACTATCTTTACCAAATGTTTAGTTATACTCTGCGTAAATTCTACAAATCTGTGTCATAGACTAAGAGTTTGCTAAAGCTCTAATATTTATTTTACACCCTGGAAGAAAATGCAAAGTTGCTAGTTTATGATTACTGTAACATTCCTGTGATCAAATCTCGCTTTCGACTGTCACTTCTCCACTGTGGAAATGTTATATTGCAATGACAATTCATGACAATGCTGCATAGTAGATGTCACTAGCTTACAGGTACTGCATGTGAAGCTGTAATCTTTTGTTGAAATTGTTTTTGAGAGGTTAATTTGCACTTGTTAATTATATGCATTCTGTGTCATACATAGAAAATATTTTATGTGAAATATTATATAATTTTAATTTAATATAAGTTGGCTGTCTTAGTCATTAATTTGTATATATATTGTGCTATTTTGAATCGGCCAAAAAATCCTCCAAAACTATTACTGTGAGCTTTTTAATGTTATATAGTATGTAAATAGCAAAGTTGTAAAATCAGAATAATTTTATTGCTGTTATTTTAAAGACTTTATAATATATTAATAGCCGCAAGAACGGCTATTTACATGCTGTATGTACATTTAAAGATTTATCGATTAATCAGTGGTATTGGTGGGAAATGCATTGTAAATGCAGTAGTTTATTTAACTTAGGCAGCTTAGTGCTAACCAGTCATTTGCTTACTACATGTGTATCACATGTAAATTATGTTGCAATTCAAGTCAAAATAATTTTATACATAGTCATGATGTTATAATGTGCAGTGTATTGTATGTCTGAAAATGTACAAATGTGTTGGATGGCAGGAAATCGTCCCCTTGGATATTGAAGGGTGTATCTGCCACTTTGTAAAGTGACAGATACACCCTTTCATATCCAAGGGGACAAAATGGTTATTATTGTATGAGAGTGCTGGATCAGTTCTACGTGCTGTAATGTTATATTTTATTGCAGAATTCCCAAAGAGATATATACATTATTTCACGGAGAACTAACTTATGAAGAAATAAATTGTTAACAGAGTATTGCATTATATAATACTCTTATTTTTTGTGGCATGCAACTTTTTTTTCAAGAATAAAATGAAGGAAATTGCTGCTGGAATTATTTCTCTCTTCATTTATTAGCTCATCTTACCTTTAGGCCTAGATGAGATTGCCATCGTGTTGCGTCTGTCGTCTGTCCACAATTCACAAGAAATGCTTCTCTTCCCTCAATTCTTATCCGATTTCAATTCTGTTTGGTTTGTTTGAAAGAGCTTGTGCCTGTGCATTAAATTTCCTCACGGATTTCAGAAATTTCCATTAAGAATCAACTTATGACCTAATTAGGGCATTCTGTCCACCATTCACAAGAAATGCTTCCCCCTCAGTTTTTATAGGGTTCCCAACGGTCATGGAAAATTAAAAAATAAAATCCAGGCCTGGAAAAGTCATGGAAAATGAAAATTAGGCAAAATTTATCTAAAATTGTCTCGCATTTCTTTTTGAGAACGATAGGTTGATTGGATACACTTTTGACACACATAAAACTGACAATCCACCTATCTGTAAAATATTTAACATCGTGTGTGGGGGTGGGGGTGGGGAGTATTGTAGTGTAGAGTCTGTACATTTTTATTGGTTAGTTTCGAAGTCATGAAATCCTGAAAAAATAGTCATGAGAAGTCATGGAATTTCATTTCCGGATCTTCGTGGGAACCCTGTCTTATCCGATTTCAATTATGTTTGGTTTGTTTGAAAGAGCTTGTGCCTGTGCATCAAACGTCCTCACAGATTTCAGAAATTTAAAATAATTAAATTATGACCTAATTAAGACCTAATTAGGGCACTCTCCATCCAGGTGGTATTCATCATCAATTAGCAATTTATTTTTTTGAAAACTGAAATGACTAATATTTTCGTGTATGGGTGTATTGTCATACCTACCAGTCTCCACTCTCAGACTATGGCATGAAATCCTGAAATTCGTAAATGTTTTCCTGAACTTGAAAATGTTTAAATTCGTTATATATTTTTCTTCTTCTAATACACTTTTAAACTGACAGTATGTTCTCAGTTTACTGGAATTACTTACTTCAGAATGCCACTTCTGGATGGAAACGTCCGACACTTTCTGCGAAAATATAAATATAAATGAATCATCCTCCCCGACACTTTGCTCAGTCCAGACATTTCCAAAACCTAATTGACAAAGCAACATTTTAATATTTCAAGCGTATGAGAAACGACCGTTATCGGCTAATGATTTTGACATCAAATAACAAGACCTTATATACCTACTACACCATTCGCTGTAACTTCAACCAAAATTTTATACATTTACTTGATAAATACATGATGCTGACAATCTACCACATTCTCCAAGCGCTGCACAGTTATTTGCTGTACTTCTCACTCCCAGGACAAATTTACAGTATTTTGTTTGTGCATTCTCAATAACTTCATGGCGACAATAACCCCATACATCAGACCCATATGTGAGAATCAGGACAATTGTGGTATCAAACAGTTTAAAAGACAGCTTAGTTGTGATAAATCCACATCGATAGTGTAATTTACGCAGCGTGTGCAGCGCTAGCTTGTAAAGCTTGGTTCTATTTAAACTGAGACGAAAAAACCATCCCTATATATTTGTAATGTGACACTATTTCTATTTCTGAATTTTGAAATACCATTATTCCATGGACTCCGTCTTGTAACAACCTGAAGAACATCAGAGAGTGTGGTATAGAATCAAACGCTTTAGAAAAGTTATGAAAGCACAGTAGAAACGACCTTTTTTCTTTGTGATATATTTTTCGGCAATACAGTTTAACAAAAATATCTGATCAAGGGTGCTGTAACCTTGTCTATATCCATCCTGTTCTTCTCTAAGCAGCCCATGTGTTTCAGCCCATGTATTCAATCTGTTATTTACTGTGACACTCAGTAGCGAAATAGGGCCTACCTTTTTATGTAGAGGACACCAGATAGATCTAGTCCATTGTTCTGGAAACCTGCCCCGGTCTAGGATTCTATTAAAAAGAATACATGGCAGTTGTGACAGAATGCCCCCCCCCCCTGCTTTCAACATTTCATACAGTACTCCATCAATTCCCCCAACTTTTTTTATTCGGTAATTTATTACTACACAATTAAATCATTTTACTTTGTAAAGTTGTCATTAATAGTTGTATTCACGTTTTGTTTTGAGCTAGCAATAGAAGTTAAGGCTTTACATTATTAGTGAGAATATGAATACATTTATTTAGCTTTTTCTATCTTGATTTTTATTCCCTGGTGTCCATTCACATTTACCAAGTTTTTTCTGTGTATTAGCATCCAATATATTACATCCGTAGAGTTGATTAGTTTAACATACGAAGTACAAAGTGACACTATATGTGTTATTATACTCATTTTTATTAAAGCTATTCATGTGACATAATGTTGGCTATATATGCCTACTGGTCTTTGTTTTGGTGTTCAATTTTTACTGAACCAATTTTTTGTTCGGGTTTCCTCTACCTTTTAAAGCTCCATAACTGTTTTGTTTATTTCGACAGAAATAACATAAAATTTACAAAACAATTATTCATATTTTTTTAAAGTCTTGAAAATGCACGAAAACTGGGTAAATGTAGCGGAATTATTTTGCCATGTGATATACCATCAAGAATTATAGAATAGTGAATCGGTGTGTGTACAATTTGTATGTAATATTGGTTAAATTATGATCCAATTAATATTACATTGGCCAATTTCAAACCGCCCTAATAGCAAACACGAGACGTTTGACCGAATTGGCCTAACGTTGGGCCAGTACCGCAGACGATGGGCCAACATTGGACTACCATTCGAACAATGTTTTGATCGTGCTAGCTGAGATACAACATCTATATAACCAGCCGTAGATGTCCTGCGACTAGGTCTAGAGGAAACCTGTGGAAATCGGTTACAGTAAAGTCTGTTTTTTTTTATTATTTCTGCATTTTGCTATTTATATCGCACATGTGATGACATACGATAAAATAATGTTAAGTCTGATATTGTCTAGTAGTATTTTGCTATATTTTGAAATGCCCATGAGATATCGAATTAAAAACTGCAAATATTTTTCAAGAAAATCACGAAAAATGAGAAGAGCGAAAAAAATGATTTACGTCACTGATGATTTACGTCACAATTTCCCAAGATCAGGGGAGAGCGTCTTAGTATCGGACCAAAGACTCAGATGCTTGCCCACACTTAAAATCACCATACAAAGAATAGAGTTATATTTTTCAAGTGAGTGACATTCACCGCACCGGCTCCGAAATTAAACATGACATTATATGCATGTCTCACCCATATCACACAAAGTAGGCCTAATAGCTCATAGATATACCTAAATGAAATGACAAAACTGTATACTGTGAAGTGTACCTATGATCGATTCAAATATGATAATAAGTTTTAAGAGCGTGTTCCATCCTTTTTTTATGTTGTTCATTATTTGCCACCTAATTAGGCCTATTGGTGCTTTTTAATATCCTGATTATACATATGTACAGTGTAGATTACTCCGCTGTGATTAGGTTTGTTTTGGTGGGACAGCAATGTTTACAAATTATCAAACCTAAATCATTAATAACTCAACAACCGGATGAGTAAAATCAAAAATTAAAACACCATACTGTATTAATTAATATTTTGAATAAAATAATAAAAACAGTTATGCAGCTTTAAATGCTACTACGCAGTACACAAACTGTTATTTTTAATTACAATCACTAAACTATTAGGCCCTACATCAAATAAAGAAAATCAACTTGACTATTCTATCATCCTACATGTAGTTTTAAAAATATATTTTCACTGTCCGTTGTGGGATCTTGTTTTTAAACAATTTTAAAAGTAAAAATGCGAAAGAATTTTGTCATTTTCATTTGGGGTTGTGAATCGTTAATTTTTATAAGCACTGACTAAGCTATATATTAAGAATAAATTATTATATGCAATATATATGTAATCCTATATAGGCCTATCCAGACTCTATTATAACAAATTAATAATTAGGCTTATGCCCATGCCTAAATAGGCCTAGGCTAGAACAACAATGCTAACAGAAAAAAATGGTGTAAAATGTTTTCAAAAGTGTGTAATAAAACGTATATCTATTCCTAAAAGGCCATGTTACTTTATAAGCGGAAAATCGAAAAAAGTCCAATAGAAAAAACGTGGGTCTGATCACCAGATGGCAGCCTGTACAAGCACCCTCTGCCTCTGGTGAATGACGGTGAAAACCATCTCCCGTGCTGCCTGGTTGATTGAATGATTACCCAGTGCACCAGCATGAAATTTCAAAAATAAAACACTTTTTTGGTAGATTTTACTTTAAATTTGAATGTTCATGATTTTATAAAAACACATATCGGCATGGGTTATTCTATTCTATGCTTGGCATTTTTTCATGGAGATCTTCATAGATCCGTTACGTTTTTTTAACGTTTCATACTGACTTGTCTATTTTTCACATATTATCGACGATCATTCGAGTACCAATCATTATCACAGACAGCTGCGGAATTAGCTCGCAGCGGGTGATAAGATTCTATTCTATTCTATCACTGATTATCAGATCATTAGGCTAGCGTATAGTTGCAGTCAACTTCCACCAGCGGTGGGTGTTTTTCGCGCCTACCCTGAAAATTTCGTGAAGTTTGAATGAGTATTTCAAAAGTTATATTTGACAAGTAGTGGAATTCGTGAGTAAAGCTGATAACGCGGCCCCTGATAGCGTGCAATGGGTTTATAGAGGAGCTTCATAATTCGCAAAGACTACATGTCAAATGGTCTAACTTTTAACTACATGATATTTGTCCCCGAAATTTTCAGGGCAGGTGCTCAGAGCTCCAGATAATTTTTTGGTTTGAGGAGTATTTCACTCATTGAAATGGGTGATGAGGAGTGAAATATGATGAGAAAATAAACAAGGAGTATTTTTCATGCAACAACATGAAAGCTTCATCAATCATTTTTTCTTACACTCAGGTCACATAGTTCTGCTGAGTGCTCACGTACAAAATACAACAATCGTTTCATTTTGTCTGTTTCTTTTTACTTTGATGGGTATTTTAATAGTTTTTTTTATAAGTAATATTACTCCTCAGATTTTCTATCAATGAGTTTTTGCTGTTTTTACATGCGTATTTCACGCATATACGCATGCTATCTGGAGCACTGGGTGCTGTAAGACTAGAATCTAACGCTTGTCAAATTTCATGAAAATCGGATGAAAATTGCTTGAGCAATGAGCGAAAAACATGCAACACGAAAGTGACAGATTTAAGGTGACTTTTACTATAGGTATATTCAATAAATTTTTAAATTGTCCAATAAAATTATGCTGAGCCTTTTTTCTTAGCTGCCGACATGCTAGAATAAATATTTGCCCACATTCCATAGTTTTCACTGAGGAAGAAAATGCTGTGCCAGATCAAAATCTGAGCTAATGATAAAAACATCCAAAAGCTGTGACGTTAATTTTGCAAATTCCGGCAGTGATACAGAAGCCAAAACATCACCCAGACACTTACTTTTTGAAGCAGCTGAATAAATCTACTGAGATGTGCTATCCATATATATCAGGTTTTAAGATACATCAGGGCATCCAATGAGTGCCCTACAATACTGTAACAGAGCAAATACATCACATAACAATCAGAAATTTGGGCATAGCCTCCGACCCCAGCCATGAAACTTCCATTTTTACCCTCGGTGCTGCCCATGAGGAAGTGCAGGGTAGGCAAACAAAACTTCACCCAGGTTTTACCATGGGCAAACTAGTGCAGCCTTCCCCAGGCATCTCAATTCTTCGAGATGCCCACATTGTTCTGTCCAAGCGGTCTTCATGATGTCCTCCAGAACTTCCTCATAGGGCAGTGGACATAGTCTATTTTCATTCTTTGCATTTTTTCACAAAAATTAAAAAATGGCACCTGCGTAAAAAAAATTATCAGAAGGGACCACAGCATGCCTGTTCCACTTACCTCTTCAAGCACTTGTTGCAACAATTGTGGAATTAACAGATTAAAGGCGAGAGCTGGCACCATTTTTCATAATTACGAGAAATCTAATGATGGGAACCCCCGGAAAATGTGATAAAAGTGCCATTCAAAGCAAATTACTTTTTCAATTCTGCAATGATGGCTTCATTTCTACCAGTAATAGTGAGAAAGAAGAACAAACAAACAGAGAAAAAAATGTCTTTTATTGCAGTGTATCACAAATTGACATAAATCCTGAAAAAACACGAAAATACCCATCATGTAATGACTGTTTGAATGTGCCTATACACATACCGACCATGTGCCAGTTTCACTGCATGTGATGGCATACGATGAAATAACATAAAGTCTGATATTGTCTAGTAGTATTTTGCTATAATTTTGCTATATTTTTAACACGTGACATGATAATGATGTGCCATTCGATGTGCACTCGACCTCGTAATGTGTGCAGTGTGTTCATATATAACACACACTGTAAAGAACAGTTTTTTAATCTTGTATTATCATCTATCATGTTGTGTCTCATGCCTGCGACTCCGAAATGCGATAGGTTTTGTGATTCCACGTGGTCGGGTGATATCGCGCTCTATATGTTTTAATTCTGCCCTAACTCTAAACTATAAACATGACTGTTGATATTGAAACATATAGAGCGCGTATCGGTACATATCGGGGTCGTGGTAAGCCTGGTATAATTCTCAATGGTTATCTTATCATCAGTTTTCTGTGTAGGGTGGGAATTTTGTATTGGTTATTTACACTCTTGTTACTCAGCGGAGATATAGAGCGTAATCCAGGCCCATCTAATTATATAAATGCGTTTCTACTTAATACTAGAAGTTTAAAGTTGGTTTCAAAAAAATCATAATAAATTAAAAGATTTGCAATCACTTGTCGAATTAAAACAAGCAAAAATTATTTCAGTAACCGAGTCGTGGTTAACAGAAGATATCAAAAACTGTGAAATATTACCTGAAGCTGATTTTAATATTTATAGAAAGTATCGCGGAGGGTACGGTGGCGTTTTAACAGCTATCCACACGAGTATTTATTCAAAACTGAGACCTGATCTAATGGTACAGAATGATCGACATAATGAGATCATTATTGTTGAAATCATTATTCCTAAACTCCCGAGGATAGCTCTTCTGACTTATTACCGACCACCGTCTGATAACTCTGTGGAATGTCCGCAAAATTTAGAAACCTGTCTCCGTCGTATACGAGAAGAAGGTTTCTCCAACATTCTTGTTATGGGTGATTTTAATTTACCAGACTTTGACTTGAACTTGAATGTTCCGCTTACGGATAATAATAACTACTGGTACTATTATGATATATTCCAAGAATTCTGTTTAAAACATATAGTTATGTGCTCAACCCATCAAAATGGTAACAGATTAGATTTAATATTATCTACATCACCCCATTTAATTACGGATAAAGATGTTGAACAGGACCTTTTTCCATCGGATCATTACCTTATAAATTTTTCTATCAAGGCTAGTGGCCTTAAAAATAATAAACTGACTAGATCAGTTTTTGACTATAGGAATGTGGATTGGACTAAGGTGAAGGTATATTTAACTAACGCTGATCTCATTGACATAGTTAGTGACCCAGTGGGTATACCCGACATTAATCGTATTTGTGATAATTAGGTCTCTTAATTGGAAGAAACATTAAATACATTTGTACCCCGTCGCATTATTCGTGACATTAATTCTCCCCCTTGGATTGACAGTGAAGTAATAAATCTGAGCAAAAAGAAAGAGACTGCCAGCAAACGGGCTAGGAGGATTAACACCCAGAGTGCTTGAGCTAAATACCGTCGACTCAGAAACAGTCTCCGGAACATGATAGATCAAAAATACAATAAATATACTAAGGATTCGCTCGATGATATTAGGACTAATCCCAAAAGGTTTTGGAGCTTCTTGAGATCAAAGACAAAAAGTAAACATATCCCTTCTGAAATGAAATTTCAGGGTAATACTTCAGACGAACCTGAAGTTGTAGCGAATTATTTTAACAATTTCTTTTATTCAAACTTTACTCACGTCCATAATACGGATAACCTTCCTCCCATCAATAGTTTTATTAATCCTAATCTATCAATTGTACAGTTATCAGTTGCTGAAGTCCGCATTATATTACAGAATATAGACACTAGCAAAGCGACAGGGCCGGATGGCATTCCAGGTGTATTTCTAAAGAATTGTGCTAAGGAACTGGCACCTTCTTTTACCAAACTGTTAAACATATCTTTGCAAGCTGGCATATTTCCTAACTCCTGGAAAATAGCTAATATATGTCCCATTTTTAAGAAAGGTGATAGAACTAATTGAGAAAATTATAGGCCTATATCTTTACTTAGTATTTTAAGCAAAATTTTTGAACGTGCTATCTGCAACATAATTTATCATGAAGTCAAAGATTTAATTTCTAACAACCAGTATGGTTTTGTCCAACGACGCTTAACAGAATCTCAATTATATGTCTTTTACGACAAAATCTCAAAAATTTTAGACTCTGGTGGCCAAACTGACGTTATATATCTTGATTTTACAAAAGCCTTTGATTCAGTTCCGCATCATCTCTTAATACATAAACTTCAGACTTTCGGTTTTAATGGGACGCTGCTTAACTGGTTCCATAGTTATCTAAATAATCGATACCAGCGAGTATTAATTCACGGTAGCATGTCTACTAAACTTCCTGTTAGATCTGGGGTACCCCAAGGGTCAATACTTGGCCCATTAATGTTTATATTATATGTGAATGACATTGCGGACAATATTTCAAATCTATCTTTTAAAACTCTATATGCTGATGATGCAAAAATTGGAAGAGAAATTAAATCAATGCAGGATTGTGTAGACCTTCAAAGCGATTTGAATATTTTTACACGTTGGAGTGATATTTGGAAGCTTTTCTTCAATGGTACCATGTGCAAAGTCCTCACAATAGCCAGATCTTTTAAACATAATTTTCAATACCATTTAAATAACATTCATCTAGAATCTGTTAAAGAGTTTAATGATCTAGGACTACTAATCAATTCTTCCTTAACCTGGAGAAGTCGTATTGCCACTAAAATTAGCAAGGCGAACAGAATGCTTGGCCTGATAAAGCGTACAGTCGGATTCAATGCTCCATATAGAGTCAAACTACACCTATATACAACTTTGGTTAAACCGTTATTTTCCTACGCATCAATTGTTTATTCCTGTAGCAAGGCAGATCTCAACCAGATTGAACGTATACAACGTAAAGCCACGAAATATATTCTTAATGTTTATGTGTCGGATTACCCAACCAGACTACATAACACCAAATTACTTCCTTTGTCTTTTATAAAAGATATCAACGACTTGTGTTTTCTATATAAATGTATACATAATTTCATAGATATGGATATTAGACATATTCTTTCTTTTTATAACGCTGACACCTCTAGAACTAGGCTAGGTCAACAAGTCTTGCCTTTAAGATCTGTTCGCTTTAATTCTGAATTTGCTGGGCTATTTTTCTCTAATCGGGTAGTAAAAATGTGGAATATCCTGCCGAACACAATAAAACAAATTAATTGCCGCAATAGATTTGTCAAACGTTTTGAGAAACTATTATATAATTTTTACATTGTAAAGTTGACTACGACCTATGATATTGACAACTCTTGCACGTGGGTTACCGTTTGTCGCTGTCCGCGATGTCGCCAGGCATGAAACACTTTTCTCTCTTTTTCTTTTTGACACATCCCAGCAGGCACGGGAAGTTCACCTGGTGTTGAGTCGGTGTTGGGCCAGCGTCGTAGACAGTGGGCCAGCATTGATTCGGCGTTTGATGGGCGTCTCGTGTTTTGCTGGAATGCGTTTTTCATAATTGCTGCACGCATACTTTAATAACATTGTTATCTGATTATGGGACAGGCCTAGCATAGATATTACATATCTGATGCCATGTCCCAGCCAACAGTATTATTATGACTATGTTTTCTTATTATTGAACAAAGTAATGTATACTGTGTATTTGGCGAATCTTAATAAATAAATAAATAATGTGTGGATAATGTGGGGCATGCAATACCAACTCACTTAACTGAGCAACTCGTACCCAACATTTTTACCAACCCGTAACAACCTCAGTTATCTGTTTCCGTTGCTAGATGTATTATATAGACAAGTTGGGAATCTCACATTTTGGACAGTGAGATGTACCGAACTCCCTCATGGCGGCCAGTAATCATATAGGCCTAGTGGCAGGGAGTTTGGTAGCCCTGAATACAAGGCTATTTCGCCCGAGCTGCATAGCCTTGAATCCACCCATTGAGTCTATCCTGGGTTTCAGCTGTATGCGAGTATGGTGAGCAGCGACAACGGACCGAGTCGCTGGCTCACTGTACACAGTAAGGCGTGCACTGGGCAGAAGCTGGGTTTTCTCTATAGCTGGCAAAGGGTTCCCCACAAAAAAAAACCCCATCTGGTTGTTCTCTCAAAAATATTAAATTAGCACCCGCGAGCAGCTTAACCCTTACACTGCTGCAAAAAAAATTGTAGCATGTGTGGTAGCCCACTAAGGAATATCTGGCACGTTTTTTCTTTAAAAAATGTTGTTCTTCTGATGAACAACTGATACTAAAAGCCAATAAATTACAAAATCAGTCACTGTCAGTTAGCCATCTTTGAAACGCAAATGGGAGGACAACACAAAACGGAACTAAAAAAAAATTCAAAAAAAAAATTCAATTTTTTTTTTTTTAGAATTCATTTGGTCGGGCAGCCGGCATTTCCGGCACTGTGGTGAACCCTGGCTGGCATCAAGGCTATGCAGCTCGGGCGGAATAGCCTTGTATTCAGGGCTAGGAGTTCCGTACACAATGACATCAACATGAGATTCCGAGCTTTCCTATATCTATCATATCAAGGGAAACAAGCAAGTTGTGGTACCAACTCGTACCATATAGGCAGCCATTGACATTAGGATTTTTTATACTAGACAACAGGGCATAAGCTGTGATTTTTGTCTGTCCTGGTGACTTCTAACTGGACCTGGAAGTGGTTTGTAAGGCTAAAACTATGAAAACTTTACCCGACCACCGGGCGGCTGATGTGGACAGTTTATCAGACCTGCGCCTTTTTAACCTGCCGCGCGCGGCCGGTCGGACGTTACTGTCAATAGCTGTATAGGTCGAGCTAACTACAGTCTGTTTCACCAGATTCTGGGAGTAGCCTTTATCCAATTTGCTCAGTCGCTCTTTAAAATTTTTTAACAAAATTTTTCTTGGATAATTTTTTCATCTTCCCCCCAATATCCCTGAAAATTTGGTGGATTTTTTTGTGTATTAGCGAAGTTAGACAATTTGGCATGTAATAAATTTTCAAAGTTACAGCTCTCTTTAACACCATTTATCATCCGTTACAGCCTTTGCGAGTCAGAGACCTGTTGACCGATTTCGTCTGCTAGCTCTCCACTGTCTTGATCTATAGGCTCGTCTGTATCTTCCATGTGTGTGCATGTGCTGAGGTTTCTCCATATTATATTAAAAATTCCCCCAGTATCTATCCAGTCTATGGATAGTGTTTAGAGTTGGAGCTAAAACAACATGTTTCGACAGCGATTTCCACGGGTTTACGCATTTGCAGCCTGAATCGCTGTTTCTCTAGTTTTAGGTGGTGCTCCCTTGTACTACTGTTTCTGTTGATTTTTTGTAGTCCCTCATTTGTGCTGTACTTTCCCGTTACTAGTTTATAGACTTCAATCATGTCGCCCCGACTTCTCCGATAAGCTATGGGCGGTAGCTTTAGTATCCGGAGTCTCTCTGGGTATTCTAGATCTTGAATCCGTGGTATGAGTTTGGTCATCCTTCTTTGTACATTCTCTACCTTGTTTAAATCTGTCTTGAAGCAGAGCGGCCAAATTACGTGCCCATATTCGAGATGTGGTCTTACTAACGCCTTGCACAGTTGCACAAGGCTGTCCCCATATAGGTGTTCGTATGATCTTCTAATAAGTCCCACTATAGTCTATTTGCTTTATTCACAGCAGCATCTACATGGTCGGATAGCCTCAATTTATTATCAATGTAAATTCCCAGGTCTTCCTCACTGATAGTTTCCTCTAAGTTGTTTTCACCTATTTTATACTGATAATCTATCTCTTTCTTTTACATTTGGTTGTATTGAAGACTAAAAGCCATTTTTTAGACCATTTTTGTAGTTTGTCTATGTCCTCCTGGGGATAAACGCGTCCTTGGAGATTACTTATCTTACTCCACATTTTGGTGTCATCCGCGAACATCTGCACAGACTGTTTCACTACATCTGGGAGGTCATTATTAAATATCACAAATAATACTGGATTTAGGACAGACCCCGGGGTATACTACAGCAGTACTGTGTCAAAGGCTTTTCTGAAGTCCAAGTAAATGGCATCCACTGCATTACCACTATCCAAAATGCGTGTCCAGGCTTCGAGGACTGCTAGCAGTCGTGAGGTACAGGATCGACCCTCCACAAATCCGTGTTTGTAGTCGGATAGCAACTTGTTTTCCCACATGTGTTTCATCATGTTCATAATATTCGCTCTTACTAGGTGTTTAAGGACGATTCCGTGGATATCGTACGGACATCCACAGGTTATATCTCGGCTTACGCAAATAATCTTAGGGCTAGAAAAAGAAATATTATCCAGTTTCATATAGACTCCATGTACAAATATATGTAGAAAAAAAATTTGACGGGAAATAACACAGATCGTCCTAATTCGGAGAAAACGTGAGATGTCGTACGGACGCACAAAAAACAATAACATTTAAAAATTCATGTTTAGTTCGAAAACTCTGTGAGTTGAGCAATGATTTTTTCCCCACATCCTGTTGGATCAATTTCTCAGGGTGTTCTAAAGAGTGAGAAAACATAATTTAAACAGATAATGCATTTGTTAATAGACAAGGTCACAATGAAAAAATGAAAACAACATGTCGTACGGACAGTTTGGAATATGTTGTACGGACGTCTCTGAAATATGTCAGTTGTGGCTATTCAAAAGAGTGTTCACTTTGATTTTTCATTTGAGTATGGCGAAATAGTAAACTTAGATTATTATAATGTGAATAATAATCTATAGCTGGGTTAAAATTTCAGTTTTAAACAAATTAAAAACGAAAAATATTTAAAAAATATAATATCAGGTCTTAATTGTGGTATAGAATTTTGTTAGAGTGTCTTATTTGACATATGTGAATACTGATAATTATCATGAATATAATAATGTGCCCATTATAATAACATTCTGTAGATCTTGCAGCTGCTTCCCAATTTCTGTAGGGCTTTTAAATGTCCTTTTTGGAAGGCCACACCTAATATATGGTATGTCGTACGGACAACACAGTATAATGTTCAAAATCACACATGGCATGTATGTTTTTTCAAATTATTTTCAAAATATACGTTGAATGCTATGTTTCTATGTTGCTCTATTATATGCTAATAAGGGACTAAACAAATACATTTTTTAATGTTGCAAATCATCATGACTTGTATACGGGTACTATTTTTTTCAATATGTATATATACAAAAAGCGACAAAAACAGGAAAATATATTGCATGATGCTGGCCATTATATGTAATATTATTTCATGCATTTGAGTTATGGCACAAAAGATGCATATGCACTGAAGACAAAAATATTATATTAATTTATTTTGTGAATCTAAATTGTTAACTGAAGTTGATCCGAAAAAAAAGATAAAAATTCATCATATAAACAAACTTGAAAAATACAAACTAGACAGACAGCCTTTTACATCTATTAAATTGGTAAAACAATGCTTGCATTGTACATGTTGTAGGGAGATGCAATTATTTAGAACAAAATTATAGTATTTTCACAGTGAAAATATTTATTAGCAGATTATAGAGATACTCATGATAGTTTAATCTTAAGTATAAGCAGAGGCAGATTCCAAAATATATATGTGGGATACCCCTAATAGCTGCAAAACTTGAAATGTATTTCTCACTAAAATATTTATGTATCCATCTCTGATTCAATGTCAAACAAGCCCTAGGTGACCTCTTTTAGTCAATAGATTTGTTAGTTATGAAAAACCTTTTCAAATAAATGGTAAAGTTTTATACAAAAACCAATTAACATATTCAAAGATGGAGATTATCAATAAAATGTACAGGAAATGCTCTCCGTACGACATTTTATATGTCGTACGGACAGCATTGAAATGCCAATTGCATAAAAACTAATGATGTGAAATATTTTAAACAGAACCAGTCAAACCTTTGCTAATTAAGGAAAGAGGATTTGTAGTAACAAGATTAAGGCTGCAAAATTGAATAAATAATGTGGAAAAATTATGTTTCATATGTCATACGGACAAATTATTAAAATAGCATGAGCAAACATTTGGCACAAAACAACCAATGTGCTTCAATTATCAAATATTTTGATTTTACATTTTGCAGAAACATATTATATTATTAATTAAAGATAGAAACAATGTAAACAGTTCACTAATAGAAAAATTTTGATAAAAATAGAAAGAAACATGAAAATTAACTTCTGTGAAAAAATAAACAATAACAATGGTAAATATTGGACATTTTTCAATGAAATAATTTTTTAAAAAGTTGCAACCATATTAGTTAAGGTAGTTCTGTATCATATCAGCCCATAATATAAAATTGTCAAGCTGTTTTCAAAATCAAGTTTTTTTCGCTTTGTGCATGGAATCGCCCTTAAGTGTTTTACATACCACTGAGGTTAGGCTTACAGGCCGATAGCTACTAGCTCAGGGGTCCCCACAGAAAAAAAAAATCATCTGGTCGTTATCTTAAAAATCTTAACTTAGCGCGCGCGAGCAGCATAATAAAATATTTACTGTTGCACGCGCGCGCGCGATAAAAAATATCAAAGTTTTTTTCATTTGTGTTGTTTGCCTGACTGTTTGTGTGCCGTCATCATACTCCAGCATACCCAGCATACGTCAGAGTTATGTAATTTTGATTGAATTTGAGTAGAATGGTCTAAAAGTGTCTGAAGTTGATAATTTGTAAAATAAAAAGTTCCTAGAAGAGTCTCATCTTAATTTGTGAAAATAAAAAAGTTTGCTTGTTCTGAATTGTCTGTCTGTTATTTTGTCTTGTTGATTTGATGGTTTGTGAGTTGTGTATTTGAGTGTAGGCCTATGCATGTTTTCTTGGTGTTTTATGGTTTTTTGTTTTTTGGTGAGAGTTATTATTCTGTTATTTATAAGTGTTGTTGTGTATGCCTGACAAGGTTTGTGAGTTAGTATCACTCATTCACCAACGCGCTGACACTTAGTGAGTGACAACGAACGTGTCGTGGTGACTGGCAACGCTAGAAGTGTTGGCCCGTCCGCCAGCGTCGCCCCAATGCCGGCTCAGCGCTGTTAGCGCTAGACTGACATTGACACAGCGGTGGACTGGCCACACTGTGACAGCACTTTCTGTCAGCGCTGCTTCTGCCAGGTGTAGGCCTACACCTATGTTATGTAGCATACAGCACATGACAGGTTGCCCATAGGTGGAGGATTATGGGGGGGGGGGGGTGGTAGCACATATCTTGTCTTACATGTACACTCTGATCGCTAAACCAACACAGACAGGACACTGGCGACGGGAATATTAGCTAATCTGCCAGCTGGATAACAGCCGGATGTGACCTATTATGCGGAAAATTCATCCGGTCGGCATGCCGGCATTTCTGGCACTGTGGGGAACCCTGCTAGCTTCACTTTTAGAGATTTTTTTAAAAATCGGTGTTATATGACCCAACTTCCAGCTGGCTGGTAATTCACTATTGCTCAAACTTTTCTTGAATATTATGTATAATGGGTAAACCACTTGGTATGCTAGCTCCCTTAGAACGCTTGAATGTATTTCGTCTGGCCCTGGTGATTTATCTGGCTTTAGGGCTATCAGCCGCTTTTCAACATCTGAGACTGTGAATGTCACATCACTGAGTAATTCTTGGACTGTGCTTTCTGGACTGCTGGACTTTCACGTTCCTCAACTGTGAAGACACTGCTGAAAAAGCTATTAAGTGTTTCAGCCTTTTCCTTATCTGAAGTTATCAGGGTTCCATCAGGTCTCTCCAGGTCAGATATATACCTTGTCTAACTTTTGTTTTATTGCTGGCGTATTTATTATATGCTTTTGGGGTTTTTTTTCGCTAATTTGGCTAGTTCCTTTTCGAAATCTCTGACAGCTTTTTTTGATTCCCACTTGGCTTGGTTTCTTGCGGTGGCATATTCTTTATAATCTTTTCCATCTCTTGACTCCAGAAACTTGTCTCATTGAGACATAATTCCCTCTGTTATATGTAAATTTTGTTATCGATTTAGTCTTTTTCTGTGTATAGCTTCTGATATTGAAGTTGATGATTTTATGGTGCCTCTTGCCCAGGGGGCTTTATATTTGGACCTTCTCAACAAGTCCTTCTTCATTGCTGAACACCAGGTCTAGTATGTTTGGGGTTTGGCAACCTCTGTAATGTGTTGGTTCAGTGATGTGTTGGGTCCAAAAACAGTCTTTTATCATCTCTAGGAATTTTAATGCCTTTTGATTATCTGGCTTGGTGCTTTTTACTTTTATCCAGTCTAATTCTGGGTGGTTAAAATATCCCATAATCACCATGTGCGATGCTTTTATATTTGGTGCTGCCAACAGCCAATTATTCAATTCATCGTCTAAACCTTGCTTGTCTGTATTACTGGGGGATCTATATACACACCCTATCACTAGTTTGTCGGTCCCTCCAAGACTGATACTGCACCATACTCCATCTATATCCTTATTTCCTGGATGTATCTGGAGAGCTCCTAATCCTTCTCTAATATATAGACATGCTCCCGTGCTCAGTGATGATCAATGATAAGAACCCCCGGAAAAGGTGATAAAAAGCCATTCAAAACAAGTAATTGCTTTTAATGTTACAATGATGGATTCATTTCTACTAGTAATAGTGAGAAAAAGAAGAAACAAACAGAGAAAAATATGTCTTTTATTGCAGTGTCTCACAAATTCACATAAATCCTGAAAAAACATGAAAAAACCATGAAAATGACTTTTTTGAACGTACTTAGCCTAGAAGGTGGGGTTGCTAAGTGCTAGATCCCCTAGCGTCTCCAGTCCAAATTCCAGGGGACTAGACTAGGTAGACTATCTACTGACTAGACCACATCACAAAATTTTTCATTTTTGAATGTTCTCAGTTGGGCACGACAATATCTTAATATGGTATTTGTTTTTAGACACATCAGAATACATAATAGAAATGCATCGGCGGCATACTGTATGAATGCTTTAAAGGGACCCCTTGGGATGAGACATTTTTAATGTTTTCAATTTTGAAAATTAAATTTACATGAAGCTATATAGCCTACTGATCTTAACTGAAAATACGACTGAAAAAGAGTGAAATAGTTGTATTTCCAGACCGTATATTGCCATGTAAACAAAACAAGTCAGCAATATTAAGCACTTTAGATCCCATATTCCCACGTATCGGACGGTAAGATCAAACCAGTCGCCGCTAATTGGTGTCTCATAGTCAGGACACGGGATGATACACCTGCAGCACTGATTGTCTACCCAACGCTGGGCCGATGCCATCAGCATGTGGCCCAATGCTGTGAAAACATTCAATCGTCCTTCAGGTATACAAATAGTTTGTTTGGGTTACTTCTGGTTTCATAAAAATGTTGATTAAAAATAATCGTAAAAATATGAAAATTCTGAAAAAAATAAAAACATGATCCGTGGGATACACTACTTCAGTACGGAACTAAAAACTAAAATTGATGTCATCCCAAGGGGCTGCTTTAAAAAGACGTAGGCCTAACGATTAAATTTACGTCTAATTTCACACAGTGTGTAGGCCTCAGAATGTCTGCCTAGAAGAAAACCGTCCAGATGACGTCATCTACTCTTGCCGACCTTAGCCCGCCATTGATTAAATGCTGGTATATCATCTCTGCAGGGACATCGTGTATACATGTGCGCTAACATTGGTTCAATGCTGCAACAGCTTGTCTGGGGTAGAGCACGTGTCAAGTCCTGTGTCTCTCGGCACTACTATTGTAGAAAAAGATCCATACCTCACATATTTGGATGACCAGTGGATGCCAACTGCTAACAGTTAAAACTTGAGCTAGCGCGATAAACAGATACTTCAAATCTTACTTAGCATTAAGCCTATACATTCGCGTCGCATTATCGCTGGGAATTTAACAGGGGCGCTTGTAAATCTGTTAATCAATGATCACAAGTGCAACGATTTTAACAGTCATTACTTTTGTTGTAAGCAAAACTGAGATGGTGTCGTCATAGACACAACTCAAGGATTAATTACCCATCACACACAGGTGTTATTCAATGCTGGTCCACATGTATGACGCTGGCCCAGTGTTAAAACAAGATGTACAACAACTAGGCTACATTTAACAGTAGCATACCGCGTTTACACCCACGCTCACAACACGCTGACCGTGACTCAACCATGTTGACACGGCTACATGCAGCAGCCTGGTGTCTGGTAGATTTTTTTAGGCCAGCAGATTTGCTGGTAATACAGGGTACAACAAAATTCGGGGGGGGGGGGGCGTTTATTAGGGATAATACGGTATATACTCAGACGGAACGCTTAAACCATCTAGAGCCAAGTACACTGCAAATTTGTTATTTATATTATTTGATTATGTGACTTGATATCATCTAAATTGACTCTTCAATGTGAAATAACAAGTGATTATTATGGTATTATGATATATCTTTGTCTTTGTAATTTTAATCTATTTTTTTTTAAATCGCAATGCTTGCGGGTCGTACATCACTTGTACATAATTTGTTTGTTTTTTACAGTCCATACCGTATCAGATTCGAGCTTACCTGATTTAGTGACATGTCACCAGGTCTAGTAATAAACTGAGGTTAGGCCACTTTGTTTAATTTCTCTGTTTTAGATCAGAAAAAATCCAAAATCTAATGAGGGAGAGCGGTAAAAAAAAACATTAGAGAAAAAAAAACATTGAACCCATTTTTGGAAAAGTTAATAAGGGCAACCAAATAAAAAAAACATTGGACAAATTTTCTAGAAAATGCAATGAGGGCAATAAAATAAAAAAAACTTTTGACCCATTTAGAAAAAAGTTAATGAGGGCGACGAAAAAAACAAGCAAAACAAAAACATAGCTGGAATAATGTTTTTTTATTTCCCGAAATAAACTTGTTTTTTTTTTAAATGTTTTTTTATCTCGCGATTTTTTTTTTTTTCGGAAATTGGCAACAATCCAATGCGCGCACTGGGCAGAAAAAAACACATGTTTTTTTGGTAATGCATTGCCTGAACCTAATGCGAGCGCTCATCTAAAACAGAGAAAAAAAAACATAATGGCCTTAATACTAGACCTGCTGGTCTAGTGATACAAAATGTTAATGTCACACCCTGCACAATCAGGCTAAAATTATCAAAAAATCAGTAATTTTATTTTGTCTTCCTAATATGACCATATGATGTAAACATGTCCATAGACTAAAAGTGCAAAATTTTTTTACTTTTTGTGTTGCGCATTCACCAGTTAACCCTTACACTTCTGCAGCATGTGTGGTTTCCCACTAAGTAATATCTGGCACTTTTTTTCTTAAAAAAAACATGTGATGAAGAAGTGATATTAAAAGCCATTATATTACAAAATCAGTCAGTTAGCTATCTTGGAAGCGCAAATAGAAAGACGTCACAAAACGAAAGTGATTTTTTTTTTTTTTTTTAATTTTGGGTGACTATAGTCATATATGGACGAGATTAACAATTCTTATTTCGGACATGCATGTCCTAAAGTAAGAAATAAGGGAATTTTGTCTTTATCATGTTTATATCTCACTTACTTAGTAACTGGTAAATGGGCAACACAAAAATTTAAAAACTTTTGCAGTTTTAGTCTATGATGTTAAAATATGTTTTAATAGATATTAGTCCGTCGAAAACGACTATCAACTGATAATGCCTTGCATGTTCTTGTATATATTTTCAGTCCTGTGATCTAAAACATGTTGAATGTCTATTTTACAGATTGACAATTTTTTACTGAAGATGATATGACATTTGAGAAAGTAAGTTATGCATGTTTATGATATTAAGCATGTATTGGACATCAACAATTCTTCTTCTGTCACTGACATCATCAGCGGGCTCCCTTGAAAGTAAGTAGGAAGCTCATGTTGATCAAAAATATTTTTACAAAAATGCACTAATGAGGTGATGTTTTGTCATAAAAGTATTGTTGGAAGGTCACAATTTGTTTGTGCTACACAATAAAATGAAAATTTGTTTAGTTAGACCTGGATATGCATAAATTATAACCAGATATTATGATATAACACATTATGCCCCTCCTAATCTCACAATTAATCCTTAATCTATTTGACATTTTAAATCGTTCCCAGCGCTGAAAGAATAATAAACAAATTATATTAGGCCATCAAATGAAGCGGAAAGAGCTAACTAAGACATTTATGATGATTTAAAATTGAAAAAAACCCTTTGGTCTCTCTAGTTTATACAAAAATATTTCAGTACGGTAAGGGTTGATAGTAAAATATTATTTAATAAGAGAAGCAGCTTGTTGATGATGAAATCTATACTTGCAGGCTCTTTCTGTCAGAGCAGTGAAACGGAATTGCTACTCTGGTGTTCTAATGGATATCAGTGCTACACAGAAAGTCAACGCTGTGATGGTCACTCTGATTGCCAGGACACCAGTGATGAAAACTGTACAGGTAGAATCCCTTATCTTGCTGGTCATGACTATTGCCGCTTTTTACCCCTGGCACTGTTGGGCCCGAAGGGGTATTGTTGTCCCCTTCGTGCGTCGCCGCCACCGCACACAGCTTTTTGGCTACTACACCAACATGGTGCAACAGATTTAATTCATAATTCATACAAACATTCAACCCCTCCGACAAATTTTCTTTACCCAAGGTCATAGGTCAAGGTCAAGGTCGAAGATTTAAAAAAATTCTTGTTAACGTGATAACTTGAAAAATAATTATTGAATCTTTCCAATTTTTAGCTCCCGCCGTCACCGTAGGTGAGACGGAGGGAGCTATGGATTCCGCCTCCCGTTTTTTTCTTTGCCTATAACTTTGTAAGAAAATAAGGTAGGATAACAATTTTTGGTATGTGGGTTACTTCCTGGTGGATAATGGACAGGTTAAGATATTTTTAATCTGAATTCAATACGCAAGGTCGCAGAGGAGAAAACATGATGTTACGGTGTCGGGCCGTCCGTGAACATTTTGTTTCCGGAGCATATCTCTGGAAGTACTTGTCTGATTGTCTTCAAATTTTACACACAACACCTCTAGGGGGTCTAGTTATGCCTTTTTGGGGTATATGAACTTTGACCTACTTTTGGTTCAGAACTATGACCTATTTAGATGTTTTGACGCACACTTCGTTTCCGGAGCAGATCTCGAAAAGTACTGGGCCGATTACAGTCATATTGCACATACATGTTCTCTAAGGTCCCTAGTTGTGCCTTTTTAGGTTTTTTGGACCTTGACCTTGAAGTTGAACCAGCACTTGGACCTAATTTATGACATCGGTAAATCCGACTGAAATATTTTGCAGAATATCAAGAAAACCGCTCAAGATAGCTACACCATTACTATAAAACAAATTGTAAGTTTTCAGGAGAGGATGCATCTTGAAAAATTTTAAGTTGATAAAATTCAAAATGGCCGCCAATCGGCCATTATTCACCTCGACAGGCCTGATATTGCGTAATATCGCGAAAACCGCTCAAGATAGCTACAACATTACTAAAAAACAAATTGTAAGGTTTCAGAAGAGGATGTATCTTAAAAAATTTCAAGTCGATAAAATTCAAAATGGCCGCCTATCGGCCATTATTCACCTTGACAGGCTTCATATTGCGGAATATCATGAAAACCGCTTAAGATAGCTACATTATTACTATAAAACAAATTGTAAGGTTTTAGGAGAGAATGCATTTTGAAAAATTTCAACTTGATCAAATTCAAAATGGCTACCTAGCGGCCATTATTCACCGCGACAGGCCTGATATTGGGTAAACCGTGCTAGATAGCTGAACCATTACTATAAAACAAAATGTGAGATTTCAGAAGAGGATGCATTTTGAAAAAAATAGACTTGATCAAATTCAAAATGGCAGCTTATCGGCCATTATTCACTTTCACATGGCCGATATTTGGTAAACCGTGCTAGATGGCTAGATCATTACTATAAAACAAAATGTGATACTTCAGAAGAGGATGCATTTTGAAAAAAAATCGACTGATCAAATTCAAAGTGGCCGCTTATTGGTTATATTCACTTTCACATGGCCGATATTTGGTAAACTGTGCTAGATGGCTAGACTATTACTATAAAACAAACTATGAGTTCTTGTGGGAGGATGCACCCTGAAATTTTTTAACTCGTACCAAATTCAAAATGGCCGACAAACGACATTATTTACCTCGATAGGCCTGATATCAGGTAAACCGTGCTAGATAGCTAGACCATTACTATAAAACAAAATGTGACGTTTCCGGAGTGAATGCCTTTTAAAAACTTTTGACTCAATCGAATTTAAAATGGCCGCCTATCGGCCACTATTTACTTTCACATTGCTGATATTTGATAAACCGTGTTAGATAGCTAGACCATTACTATAAAACAAAATTTGAGATTTCAGGAGATGATGCATCTTGAAAAAATTTGACTCGGATCAAATTCAAAATGGCCGCCTATCCGCTATTATTCACTTTCGCATGGCCGTTATTTGATAAACCGTACTAGATGGCTAGTCCATTACTATAAAACAAAATATGAGATTTTAGAAGAGGATGCATCTTGAAAATTTTGACTTGATAAAATTCAAAATGGCCGCCTTTAGGCCATTATTCACTTTCACATGGCCGTTATTTGGTAAATTGTGCTAGATGGCTAGACCATTACTATAAAACAAAATGTGAGATTTCAGGAGAGGATGCATCTTGAAAAATTTAGACTCGATCAAATTCAAAATGGCCGCCTACCGGCCATCATGCACTTTCACATAGCCGATATTTGGTAGACCGGGCTAGAAGGCTAGACCATTACTATAAAACCAAATGTGATTTTTCGGGGGAGGATGCACCCTGGAAATGTTCAACTCTTATCGAATTCAAAATGGCCAACAATCGGCATTATTTACCTCGTAGGCCTGATATCATGTAAACTGTGCTAGATAGCTAGACCATTACTGTAAAACAAATAATTAGTATAAAACAAAATGTGAGGGTTCGGGGGAGGATGCACCCTGAAATTTTTTAACTAGTCTATATCGAATTCAAAATGACCTTAAATCAGCCATTATTAGTTTACCTTGATTGGCCTGATATCAGGTAAACCGTGCCAGATAGGTAGACCATTACTGGGATACTGATTAAGATCATTAATTTCAATGGAGGTTTGCAATCTCTGACAGACTGTCTGGTTTTCCTGAAGTTACCCATGAGTATGGAGATCACCTGATTAGATTTTCAGCGTTCAACTGATAATCAAAATGACTGCCACCTGGCAACTGCTTTTTTCTCGACTTAATTTTGTTTTTTTTTCAGTATCCCCTTGAAATCTGATATATATATAGCTTTTTAGGGTCTGCGAGTCTAAATAGCATTGTCTGTTTTCGTGTGCGACCGAGAAAGAGGCTATCGCGGCCATCTTGATATTTAAATTAAAAAATTCCTTGTTTATGTGATAACTTAAAAAATAATTATTGGATCTCTCCAAATTTTTTATTTCAATTTACCTATGAGTATGGAGATGACCTGAGAATTCACCTTGGTGCCTTGAAACCTGGTATATATAGGTTTAGGGGGTCTGCGAATCTATTGGCATTGTCCGATTTCATGTGCGCGACTGAAAAAGAAGCTACGGCGGCCATCTTGATTTTATATATTTTAATAAAACATTCTTATTTTCAGTTGAATGCCTTAAAACCTGGCATTTATAGGTTTTCAGGGTGTGCCAGTCTATTGACATTTTCCGTTTTCATGTGCGATCCAAAGTGAGCTATAGCAGCCATCTTGATTTTTGTCATTGGTCTTCTATTATTGGAATACCGTATTGACAGCAGTTTTGTCTATTTGTGGCCATTTTGAGTCACTGCATCAGCTGAGGGGTGTTTGAGTGCTTGCACAGTATTTTTAATCTGTTTTATTAGTCGACCAAATCACTGTTATCAGGAATGAAATGTGTGTCTAAACATCAATATTTGCAAGTATTTGTGTGCGAATTTAACAAATATGAGTAATTTTCAGCCACTTGTAGTTGTGGGTTTTGGTGGAGAGACACAACTTCTAGTGGCTGAAAATTTAAATAAATTAACTCAGCATGATAAGGATTAATTATAGTTTACAACTGTTCACAATAATTATACTAAAATCATGCATGTACTGTACATTACAATGTCACCATGTAATGTCCCTTTTATTGTTTGTAGATATTTCTGGATGAGCAAATTTATTTTTTATTTTAATCTTAATTTTTCCTATTTTCAATTACAAAAGAAAAATTGTATAATTTGTATGAAGACAACCACAAATTTTTTGAATAAATTATAATAAACTCACACTTTCATATCGCCAGTAAATCCTAATTCAGATTTATACTCAAACTGATTCACTTTCATCATGTTATAGTGCCAGTAAATCCTAACTCGGATTTACGTGTATACTCAAACGGTACAGATGTAGCCTAGTACATAAAAACACTGGGTCCTGATACAACAATATAACTATCTTTTTTTGTAGATGTGGAGATAAAACAACACATACATGAGAGAGGTGGTCTACATAGAAAAGAAAATCTGGCATGGCTGGTGACACCAATCATTGTTTGCGTTGCTGTAGTTTACCTTATTTATAAATGTGCAAAAGACAGTATTTGTCATTTTCGCAGATTTAGGAGACATGCATGTGAGTCAAAGTTTTTAGCATATTAAGTATACCATTCATCCCTTGTTTGTTATCATGAAGGCTTATTCTTCAATCAATAAATTTCCAAATATTTAGTCATTTACATTTGTCTGAATCTTTATGTTTTATGACTAAGCTGACTATAGAAAGCTGTTTTAGTCTTTGATAAATCAGTCCTCCACATAGGGAAATAGGAGGAGAGCTATAAAATACTCTCCTGAAAATTTCTAGGAGAGCATTAAACTCTGCTCGACGCTGAGTGGGATTTTTTGGACTTATTGAGCTTGAAAATTTAACTACTGCTGAACGCCAGGAGTGCTGTCAATTGTTCTCCTTGCACTTGGTAAAGGAGCACAAAAGGAGCGCAATGGAGGACTGATTAATATAAAGTTTTTTCTAATCCAGCATATTCAAGGAAAGTTTTTAATAATATCACTTAGAAAGTTTTCCAGAACATCTGTTGTGTGAACCACTAGAACACCAAATGAATCATTTTTTATCTTTCAGCTCAGCATGTTGGCTAATTTTCAAAACAGAATGTAGGGAAAGATGATTTTGTTAGACATCTTTATATAAACCCTTACAGTATGGGGATACATCTGTAGACGTCAGATTCTGACAACTAAAGTCCATCCCCACACTGTAAGAGTGAACATTTTTAAAATGATCGTCGACCCATAACATAGGTATTCAAATGAATCAGAAAGAGCTAACTAGGACATTTATCATGTTTATGATCATTTAGAATTGAATAAAACCCTTTGGTCTCTATAATTAAAAAAAATATATTCAGCTCTTTAAGGGTTAATAGTAGGGTCATGTATTAGAGATGGAAAAACAATGTAGAAAGCTTTTTCTTTTCTCATTTATAATTACTGTAGTATTGTATAACCGATTCTTTTATAACAATTGTAGCAATGTAAAAACTGTTTTATTTTTTTCTTTGGCTATTTTCGGAATCAGTTGTTTTAAAGTGGGTGGGAAATGAGAAAAAGATAGTGTTATTATTACAACAGTTCCGTGACAATTTTCGTTCTAAACACCATATGTGTAGGAAATTAAGTGATTCTTCAGAGATGGAAAATGATGCTTTGATGCATTACAAAGGTCTAACCCTATCAGCACGGAGACTGTCTTGAGACATCAGAATCTGACAACGTCTAAAGACGGTTTCCACACTGAAAGAATTAAAATGTTTAAAATGGGCGTAGACCCATAACATAGGTATTTGAATGAAGCAGAAAGAGCTAACTAAGACATTTATGATGATTTCCACTTTGGTCTCCATGGTTTATACAAAAATATTTCAGTGCTTTAATGGTTAACCCTTTCAAGCCTGAATTTACCATTGTTATCTTCATCCACTACAAGCCGCGAATTGCTGTCGCAATTCTCGACTTGTAGTGGATGAAAATGAGTTGAAGTGGGTGAAAACTTAAAGAAAATTGCCATGTATTGATAAAAGAGTTTCATGAATATTTTCTTTTTAAAACCTTCAGTTGTGGGAAAATTAAGTGTGTTTTCAGGGATAAAAAATGAGGCTTAAATGCATCGTGGGGGCTTAAAGGGTTAACAGAGATGCTAACATCTGTGATTTGTGTGTATGTGTAGTAGATAAGATTTTTAACATTCAGCGACCATGCTATGCTGGGCTCAATTATTCAGCTATTTTTAATCTGTATCAGAGCACATCTCTTTCTGTGTGACACAATAGTACTCCTTGGACAGCCTACTTTTGCTTCACATTGAATCAGACTGCTTAACCCTTGCCATGCTTAAATATTTTAGTATAAACCATGGGAACCAAAAGATTTTTTCAATTTAAAATTATCATAAATGTCTTGGCTAGCTCTTTCCGCTTCATTTGAATACCTATGTTATTTTATTGTCTGTAGGGTGGAATCTCCGGGATAAACTAAACTTATTAGCTAGTGGATATATAGTGCTTCATGAGATGCAGAGTAAAAACATTGAATTTATTTAACAAGTTGAACAAAATCCCTTTTTCTTGTTGCAGCTGAACAGCCTAGCAGATTTGATAATAATTATACTCGTCTTCAACAGCTATCATCACACATTCCTGCCACAAGAATAGGCATCCCAGCTTGTAGAACCTCTTCTCACCAACATCTCATGGTGGTTCATAACTCGAGCTTTGCAATCTCATTAGGTAGTGAACCAGGCTGTCTTACTAATTGCGGGTTTGAAATCAGCAACTCTGTACCCATTCCATCTCCACCAAGCTATGAAGAAGCAATGGCTGCCACGGCTCTAACTCCTACATTGTCCTCTCAACCAGAGGTATTATATAAATATTATACAAATACAAACTATTGTGCTGTATATTATTTGATAACAAGATTATTATTTTGACATGGAAATTAAAGGGACAACATATGTTATCATGTCAATTTAAAAAAAAAAATTATATGAAGTTATATAGCCTACTGATCTTAACTGAAAAAACTGACAAAAAATAAAAATAAAATACAATTAAAAAGACTAAACTAGTCTTAAATTGTCTTGTGAATACAATTGTGTGCAATATACAACACTTTTTACCGCAAATACCCACTGTCTCAGTTACATCTATAGCCGCTGACGTTAATTTGTGTGGAAAAGTGATGATCAGGGGGGTAAATATTGATAAAATATGTTCTTAAAAATCTGAAAATTTTGAGAAAATTGAAATCATGATCTGGGAGATACACTGCTTTATAAAAACAAATACCAAATTGATTTTGAACCTAATTTCCGGCTCTGTGTAGTAATGTATAACCCATTCTTTAAATAAAAAATTGCATGTTAAGCATTTATTCAAGGAAAGTTGTTCTGTTTAGTCCTAACTTTAAATAGTGCTCTAGACTGTTCTACTGTAGGTGTAACTAACATGCGGCATTGACCACACTCAGTCAGACGCACATAACAGCAGACAATATTCAGATTGACTCTGAGGCTACTCTGCCATGTGCTGTGTGCCACAGTACAGACTATGTTGGTGTGTTCAGTGGCAAAATTGTTTTGGGGATTCTCCGTGACGATTTTTTATTGTCTTGGACAAGCGGAAAAATGAACCCTGTAATACCAGTTAACAGGTTAACGACTGCCATTTTGAATAATATGGGTTATGCCGTGAAAGCAGATCTAGTGTATAACCCCAGTGCTAATGATAGTAGGCGTGCGATCGCATGCGCACGCCATCACATGCCTGAAACAAAGTTGAGGAGTAGGAAAAACCGCACACCTTGTACATTGTACAGATACAAAGGCAACATTTAGTGGATTGCAAATCACACTCCTTCCTCACACTCCTTGCTCATTCAAGGAGTGTGATTTTCCACACAACAGTATTTTGCAAACCAGCACTGTAACCTGGCCAACTTTTAACAACAGTTTGTAAGTTGAATAATTTTGAAAAATGGCAGCAAATCTTGGGGCGACAGAGGTTACATACTGTATACCCCATTATATTTACGTCACATTTAATTTCGGGATTGAGAATTTCACCCCTAATATTTTTGGTCGCTAATTACTTATACTCTAGTACATACTGTATCAAGTCGCTAAAAATTTTAACTTCTAACATTGCGTGGAACAGATTAACCAAATATTTAAATATGGATGCCAACTTAATGGGGTATACAGTATATTGTCACTTTGTGGAGGTTGCAAACTTGCAAAGTCTATCATATTGCATTATAATTTTGTTTGAGGTACTTAGATGACTTTTAGTACATTCTCAGCACTTTATAACTGTTGCACTAACCTGATCATACTTCTCTACTTACTGGTATTTACTTTTTATTTTGCAATTCAAGTTATTGCGAAACCACAGTCTTAGTTTATTGGTTGCTACTTGTCTTATACAGGATCCTGAATTACCAACCTATTCTGATGTGATCACTGACAGTAGCAACACAGCTGTATTTACTATCGGTGATCCAGAAGATGCAGATAATGATGAAGATAAGATGCATATGGACCAGCCAAACAATCCATGACTTTGTGATGTTGTTCACAACAATCGTCTGAAATTGCCTAATTTACAATAGATGGTATCCAAGGCTGACCAATGTTGTATTCAGATATTATTACTCACCAGTATCTTGTACAGTGTTATATCTCAGACAACAATGTGCAAGTACTGACCTAATGAGTTTCCATGGAACATGAAATACTGATCTATGTGTGCTTGATGCTGGGGTGGCATCACAGACGGTAGCCCAACATTAACCCTTACAGCGCGGGGATCGACTTTAGTCGTCAGAATCTGACGTCTGTAGACGTCAGATCCTGACGACTGAAGTCTATCCCCGCACTGTACAAATCAACATATATGCCGTAAACCCATAACAAGTATTCAAATGAATCAGAAAGAGCTAATGAAGACATTTATGATGATTTAAAGACGAAAAAACCCCTTTGGTTGCGATGTTTTTGACAAATTAATTCAGCGCTTTAGGGGTTAAAACAGTACTGGGTCAAATAATTTTGTACAGAAATTAGTGGAATATGGCATCTTGTAAAATCGAACGGGTTTCTCAATCATCAGAGGAAGATATAACTATTAAAGCTGAAATGACTTTACATCAATTACAGGCTCTTACAATTTGAATAACTCGTTGGAAGCAGAGTAGCCTTTGGACAGTTAATCATTTTCTGTTCTTTTTTTAAATACAGTTAGCATGGTTAGCAAGGTACTATTTGTTTTTCATCAACATGATTGATAGTGTTAGCTAAAATCGCAAACTCCTAACACATCTGTAGATGTGCTAGATACCTAAATCATTACTGATTAGATTAGAAGTACATATATTTACTTTGTAAAGGGTATAAAATATTTTTCTTCCAAACAGGAAGGTTTTGTATTTCATAGTCATATTATATTTTTATATCAACAATGAGCTCTACCAGTTGAAATAGAAAAAGTTGTGAGATGTTGGTGGTAGTGATAATGGCTTCTATCATATCTTTAGCCATTTGTAGTTCAAAAAGAGCAATATATATATTATACCTTGGAATTGAAAGGGTGTATAATACTACTTTGCAAAGTGACACTTGTATACCCTTTCATCTCTACTGTAGCTATTTTGAAATATAATTAAACAGGTGTTTATTATTTTTCTCATTTGTAGAACATTATGATCTAGTCAGCTATACATAATGGTCGTCGCTAAAGCTCGCAATGTTCCAATATACAAACACAGTTCGTATCGGATTTGGCCACCCACCCAAATACGAAAGGACGGGACATGATCATATTGATGCAAATTGTTATCCCTTTTTTACATGCTTTTTGTGACAGTTACAATACAATTCAATAATGATTATTCATCTCATTTCGATGAAAGTACCATCTTTTAATACATTTAATATTTATTGAAACAACACATTAAAAAATACACAATTAAATTTTAATTTAGCATGGTAGTTTTAAAAAATTAGCAGTTAAGATGTATAACATTTGCGAAATGGGACACATGGATACGTTCTAATCAAGAAAATCACAGCAAGAAAATTTCTATGCGAAATGGAAAAAAACTAAAGAAAACAAGCATCTTTAAATTTTGTAAATCTAGTCATGTCACATCTCTTTTGATTTCTTATGTTGTAACTTGTAAGCCTAACTAAATCTAGTAATCACCAATCACCGGTCACTCAGGGTGGTAATCAACACGCCCCGGGCCCCACTAAGCGTGTAAGTGAGGGGACGTTTATGACAGCAGCAACATGTGAAAATAACAGTGGTGAATACCAGTGTCTTAGATTCTTCTGCAGGATCCATTTATTATTGATACTCTGTCGGTGTGGGGTTAGGGATTCACCCCGGATGTCCAAGTGTGTGTCTGCATTTTCTTTAACGGAGCATTATTTTGAAACCCGGGGGGGGGGGGTTGTTTCATGTTGCAGAAACATCCTTTAAAGGGTGTAGATGTGCCTTTATTTATTTTAATATTGGTATTATCTGGAAAACCGTGCCAGATAGCTAAACCACTGCCATGAGACACAATGTGAAACCTCATGGGAGGGTGTATTCCTCAAAAATTCTAATCTATTAAGTTCAAAATGGCCGAATATCAGCCATTATTTTTTTATGCGTGATATCAGATAGCTAGAGCCCTACTATTAAACGAAATGTGTGGTTTCAATGAAGAATACACCCTTTAAATGTCAGCTTGGTCAAATTCAAAAGACCGACGTGGGGCCATCATTAACTTTAATATATGTGGAATACATGGCAACCTGTGCTAACAAGCTATACTATTACTGTAAAAAAAACGTGAGTTCAGGGGAAGATGCACCCTGAACAATTTCTATCAAGCGGGCAGGGCGAATGATTATGGTAGCCGGCTGGCCTTTTGTTTTTTTGTGAATTATTTCTGGAACAATCTATCTTGGTCAGTATATGCTATTGATGGTCGTTGAAGTGACTCTATCTACGATTTACTCAACACGCTGTGATGATTATATAGCAATAAAATGTGATCACGTAAAATGCAGACGCAGAACAAATCTCAACTATGATTTGTCACTTTAGTATTAAAAGGACATATACGCTTCCGGTTTCCACAACCCTTTAAGCCCCCACGATGCATTAAAGCATCATTTTACATCCCTGAAAACAGACTTAATTCTCCTACAACCAAAAGTTTTAGAATGAATATTTCCATGAAACTGGTTTACCAATACATGGCGATTTCCTTTTTCACCAACATCAAATCATCTTCATCCGCTACAAGTCAAGAATTGCGACAGCAATTCGTGGCTTGTTGTAGATGAAGTTGACAATGCTAAATTCAGGCTTAAAAGGGTTAATTACCAAGATGACAAATTGTATATTATTATTATCATTGATACTCATTATTGCTTAATTCCATTGGTTTATAATTGTCTGCATTTTCGAAATCATGTTATCACAAGTTTACATTTTTTACTAGACTCCGTATTTCAAAGTGTTCCTTTATAACTTTGGAAAGCACATATTTATTTGAAGAAATTAATACATAATGCTTTGCTTTGGGTGCAAAATTATACACAATTACTACTGCTCTTTGAATAAATATACAAATATTATATTATATATATATATATATATATGCATTTAGTATCATGAAACAATCAAAAATTATATATTATTCTCAAGTTTGTCTTGAATGAATGAAAATGGTCCTGTTCAAAGTTAAACTGAATAAACAATTAAAATATAATGTTTCTGCTTTATTTTGTAACAATAACACTTTTGTATTATACTAAGAACTTGAAAGAGATTTAGAAGTCAGGGAAAGTAGTTACAACTATTAAATTGTGAATTTTCTCAATAATAATGATGATCGTCGCCTATACAGTCTACCTATATATTCTGACGCTATGTGTTATAAACAGTTTAAGATTTTAAGCATCTGATATTGTGAAAAACGTTTTCACCAATCTATAATACAACCTCGTATTTTGGCCTGTAACAGGAGCGTTCGCGGACGGACTTTTAAATTCGAAATGCATGGACAATATCATGTTCTAATAGCGCCGAGACACGAACACCAATAATAACATTGAAATTACGAAATCAGGAATCAATTGAAAATAACTTGGAACAAAAGTCGCTCACTACTGGCGCCATTACTAAGCACTGAAATTATTCGATGAATCAATGAGTTGTCAAAAAGAAGATCAATTTTGGTTTGGCGAAACATAGATTTGTACAATTGAGTGCAGAACATGTCCACATTAGAGAATTACATATGCGGCAATTTTAATGGCATATTCTGGCCCATTTCACATTGTACTTGTGCACTTAGCCTCGGGTGTAAGGTGCAATGTTGGAAAGTAGTGGTCTTGTTGATACCTGAGTAGAGATTGGAATGTACAGCTGTGTGACAACTTCACAAATATGATTGGTAAAGACCACAATATAGAACAATAGATGCCTATCAAATTACTTTACTATTTTGATAAGTTTATTCTATGTGTAAATGGGCTCGAATTTAAGTAAAACGAGTGTTACACTTGTGAAGTATACGTGAACGCAATTGGTATTTATATCCTAGCTGGCGTTTTTATAACAAATGTGCATCTATTTGACCTATTTCTTTGCATTCAACAGGCAAGAGTATGCTTGCAACATCCCAACGTATATTGCTAAGATGTATACATTAGACAAATTTTTAATTTGGCACAAAAAGGGGTGGGGTTGCGCTCCCCCCCCCCCTCTGGGTCCGCCCCTGATGCCACAACAAGTACAGTACAAAGTGACATATTCAAAATTAAAGATCGTGGAAGGAAAACTCCGCGAGCGTTTGTGGATGTAAATTTATGGGACGCAATTCCAAAGCTCAACTTGATGTCATGGAATGATGGGGTTATGACCCAGGGGGAGGGACCCGTAGGGGGTACTCCCTTAGAAATGGGTAGAGGTGTGCCTCCAGCATTGTCGAAATCCGGTAATGATGAAACCCGAAAGCAAGCCCCACACCGGAACCTTTAGAGGCAGAGTTCTAAAACTGAAGCATTATTTTTATATTGATTTATTATGTGCATCTATCGTTAATAAATAATGTATATTGAAATACATATTTAGATCGATATTTCACACAAAAATGTACAATAGCTATTACCGGCGACGAAAGCAAGATCCCCGCACCGAAAGCAAGCCTATACAGTCGAAATTCAGAAGATAATCATAATGTTTTTGATGACTTACAACGACTGAATTAACGTAGGAAATATAATGTATAAATGAAAATTAATTTCATTAATTATTTTACAAAATGTGGTGTTGTAATAAATAATACTGGCGACGGAAGCAAGATCCCGTAACGGGAGGAGGGGGTACTCCCGTTATTCGTAAGGGTGTGCCTCCAGCATTGTTAGAACCTGACCCTGTCGCAATCTGCCTCAGCAGCTCAAAAGATCCTGTCCCGATTTTGAAATTAACACTGAAGTTATATAATTAATTAATTGGTTTATAGTATCATTGCTACAAATTTACTTCATGTTTAAATGGTCTTTTTTTTAAACTCTTTATTATTTTTTCAATGAAATGTTGAGGCTATCTGGTGTGAGCCTAGAAAATAGTGATGAAATTCGGATGATAATTGCCTGAGACATCGGCAAAAAACATGCTTTGGAATCTCAAAATTCTGGAAGCTCAAAAAAGACCCTGTACGAAGGCTGGAAGCTCAAAAAGGCACCCTGTCCAGTGGCACATCCCCAGTACTCCCACGTATGATAGTACCCCCACCGGAGTAAAAACAAAACAGCTAAACTAAAAATCATGGAGACGGTCAACTTGAATTCTACTAACTTCCTTTTTGTTTATTTACATATCATAGCCAAATCGTCCAGGGATGTCCTGGACCTTGAGGACAGATTTGGAACACAGATGCGCGCACCTGTAGCATACCTTCCAGGGGGGTGGGGTGGTGTAATGACGTGTCTTGTCTTTAGGTTCTACCGTCTGTATGTCATATATTTCTCACGTTTTTTTTATGAGAATGACCTAAGCTACACATGACATACAATTAAGTATCTTGAAAGGGGTGCGGAGGACGTGGTTGCATGGTTGTGATTATCCTTATGTCTGGCCATGACGTGTCTGTAGGCCTACCGTCTGTAGGCTATATATATACGTACGGATATTGTACGTTTCGGGGGTGGTAAGATTATTTCTTTCCTAGATTGAATTGGGCTGTTCCGCTTGGCACTGGATCAATGTGGGCCTTGTGAGTTGCTGTAGAAGAAGATGTGGTCACTCGAGCGTCGATTTGCTTGGTCATGTCTTCCCAGCACCATCAACATCATGCACCGTACGTAGGCCTATCGATATGAGACTCTTTATTGAGTTCATAGGTATATTAAAAGAAGAGCAGAAGAAACAAAGGATTTATCTTTATTTTTCATTCATTTATTTTTTATTTTAGTGCTGGCTGCGATCCAGGTTGACGCTTGAACATGGTTGACAGTTAACGGTTGACGGATAACGGTTGGGCTCCTGCTCCCACAGAGAACAGGGACTCTTAGGAGCCGTTCTGTGTGACATACCAAAAGCAATGAACTCTCTATCACACCACTGCATGAGACAAAAAACACGGTTGACGGATATCGGTTGAACTCCTGTTCCCGCAGAGAACAGGGGCTCTGGAAGGAGCCGTTTTTTGTGACACATGCATGAGGCAGTGAGCTCTCTATCATAGCACTGCAGGAGGCGGAGTCTGGTCTTAAGAAATGAGCTCTTTATCATTACATTGCTAGCTTGGGTGATGGCACGGCGGACGCGGATGGTTGGCTAAAGATGACGATTCAATGATGGTGGTTTCAAACACACTGCTCAGAAAGCAGAGCACATCTCAGGGTCAGTCCTTGCCCTTTCCTCTGGTGGTTCGTCGCTCAAACGGCTGTTTCTATATGGTTAAGCAGCCCTGGTTCCTTGTCTCCTGGGCTTACTTGTCAATGCTTTGTAAAATCACCTACCTCACCAGGTGAAAAGAGAGAGGCACTATAAGGTGTATACCAGAACTAGTGCATAATCTTGCGTCAGCCCTCGCGCTGCGCGCTCCCATGATGACAAAGGATTTTTAATGTTTTAATGATTCGTAAAGTAGGGAAATCAGTCATGAAAAACTATAGACCAGTTTCGAACCTGAATTTCATTTCTAAAATAATTGAAAAAATAATTTCAAATTGTATCCGGTCCCATCTAGACAAAAACAACCTATCAAACACCAATCGATCAGCATATAAACCTCTTCATTTTACAGAAACAACCTTGCTAAAAATTCACAGCGACATCTGTATGAACATGGACAGTGGCAAGACCACAGCATTGGTCTTGCTAGACCTGTCTGCAGCCTTGGACACCTTGGACCATGGCAGCATCATTGAGCTCTTGTCCGGCTGGTATTGTATTTCTGGAACAGCTCTAAATTTGGTCCCTTCCTACCTATCAGGGTTAAACTTCTGGATCAACTTGGGGAACCGTTCAAGACGGATTATGGTGTCCCCCAGGGCTCTGTACTGGGACCACTCTTATTCACTCTATATACAACGCCCCTGAGTAGTATGATCAGTAGGCATAACACCTGCCACCATCTGTATGCTGATGACACACAGATTTATCTTATCTTTCCAAAACAGATCCTGAGATGTCACTGTCGCTGGTCCAGCAGTGCTTGCAAGACGTCTCTGACTGGATGATAGCTAGCAAACTCAATTGGAATCCTTACAAGACAGAATTTATACTAATCGGCACTAAATCACAACGAGACAAATTTATAAAATATTTCCCTACAAAATTAATTGATCAGGATGTAACACCAACTGATTCGGCACGAAATCTAGGGGTAGAATTTGACAAGGATTTCAATTTTAAGAAACATATATCAAAAGGCTGTCGATCATGCTACTATCATATACATGATTTGCGTCACTTGCGCAGATGTTTAACAGCGGCAGTGACTAAGACAATAATAACTTAACTTGTTTCGAGCACAGCACAGCACAGGAATGAAGGTCACGTGACTGAGAACCTTGGCCTATACCAGGCCATAAATAAAATTGGTCGGGCTCGCCAGGCAACCATTAATTTTGCCCGGCCAATTTCATTTATGGCCGGGTATTGGCCAAGGCTCTTTGTCACGTGACCATCATGCCTGTGCTATTGAGGCCGGTGAATAATTTTCTGGGTCAAGTCATAGGAAATGCGTCAGAGGGGAAATACAATACTATAACCAACTCTTCATCCTGGGAAGTGACCTTTCAAAAATGTCTGAAACAGTGGCGGATCCAGCATAGGGCGTACCCGGGGTACGCCTCCCCCTTCTTGGTGGAAATATTGCATTTTCATGCATTTTTTGGTAATAAAGTTAAGCTAACACCCCTATTTTCAGCCAAAATGTGGCTTACGCCCCCTCCTCTTGAACATTCTGGATCCGCCACTGTGAAATCGGGGATTACCCTATTTTCATCTAAAAATAGCAACAAGTCAAACATTCGCCACTGGGGCATACCAGAGGCTACATGAAGCTCGGCCACGCCTCGTAGTGTAGCTCTGGGAACCAGAGTACCATTAATTGCCATTATAACAATGCCGTACGGTTAGCCACTCCGATCTTATAAACTGAGAACTACTTTTGAATCGATATTTTACTACGCCATCAATCCCCAGGCCACGTGCACACTAATTTAAGTTGATGGCCCCAGGCCACACACTTTCAGTTGTTTGATCTTTGAATTGATACTCCAGCAGCACCTCCTTTTTGGAGTATCAGGCTGGAGGGGGGAAAGGGCTGGTAGACTTAGTCAACCAGCTGACTCTTGAACGCTGCCACAGTTTTTGATTCTATGGCAGCTGCCGGAAGAGAATTCCAATCAGGGATACTCCGTGTTCTTCTGTCCGCTGGGATTAAACGGTCATTGATAGGAATTTCGACTAGCTCATTTAAAATTTTGAACATGCTTACAAGTCTAGAATTTTTACGTCTTGTTTTCAAGTCAGTACAGCCCAGGTTTTGAATGAGAGATGTCACACTGGCAGTTTGTCTATAATTTTTGGTGACAAATCTTGCTGCTGATCTTTGAATTTTTTCTAATTTATCAATATCTTTTTGTCTAAAGGGGTCCCAAACTGCTGAAGAGTATTCTAAGGATGATCTGACCAGGGAGAAATAGGCAGTCTCCCTTAGTTTAGGGGAACATGCCTTCAGGTTCCTCCGAAGGAAGCCCAGAGTGGAATTTGCTTTACTTGCAATTTTGTTAGTGTCTGAACCGCCGGTGAATCATCGTACAGTTTTTTTTGTTATTGCATGAGAGTAACATGCGATTTCCAGATTTGTAGGACATGTTTTTTGGTTTGTGTAAGTTATAGTTTCACTGATGTCCACGGGGCGTCATTACCCTGTTTTGATTTGGGGACTGAAGGGTTACAAATTATACAATCAAGCTGGCTGATCCCAGATGCTGGCGCCGGCGATCAATGTACAGAGCACGTAGGCCTATATGCCTGTCTGTCATCACACATCACAGCCACGTGCTGTAACGGCGGGAGAATGCAGGTGACGTCATAGACAAGGCCTTGTGTATACCGTCTCGCTTAACTAGAAGAGGACATTCTGGGGCTTGCACGTTTGAAATTTCGCCAACTATGTGAAATTTATTCAGTTTTTTGATACCGGTATATTCATAGGCCTACTTCGCCAACTCATTCCCATCATTCCAATGCATATAAATACAATGTTCATTTTATATATCGACGTGCTCACATTCGAAGATGATATGCGTTCGTAAAATATTTGCAGGTTAACCTTGGCCCGTGGCAGTAAAATGTCACACCTTTAATGACACAACTGCCTGATTATCGTCTGGCGGGTGGGGGTTTATGTGACACTGGCTATCCACCGCTATACCTACCACGTGCCCCTCAGTGAAGTACAGAAGAAACATCGCATGTATGCGGGATATATACGACATTAGAAATTCAATCACAACATTCAGTTCAGATATTATATTTATTTATATATTATTGATTGATTGATTATAACATGCAATGTAAATATAGGCCTACTTATCTATAATCACACGCCGTGGGGCTCAAAGATATTTAATGCGTGCCTGAGAACACTGGAGCCACACCGCAGTAACAGCTTACTAAGCCTTTACTGCTGTTTGCATTTGCACTACAGCGTAATCAGTGGTAATAATAATGTTGGGCCAGCGTTGTAGACGGTGATGCAACATTGGCCCAACATTGGGTCGATGTCTCTAAAAAGTAACATTTTACTGAAATACTGAAATAGTGTATTTTTAGGTTATCAACTATTTCTGTTTATTTTTCATTTAAAGTAACTAGAGACATATACAGAAACAATATTTTTATTTAAAAAAAAAATTATGCCTTGGGTCATGCTTTTTCAACAACAGCTAAGTGCAGCCCATAATACCAGCAACAGCAGCCCATAATTGCAGCAGCCGACCATAATTGCAGTAAAACTGGATATTCAAATATCGAATGCTCCTTTGTTATAGTACATTTAGCTTAATATTGACAATAGGACATTGCTGCAGTCTTGCATTCATCTACCCATACCAAAAAATGATATATTAAAATTATTTTGGGTGAGCTAGAAGCATTTAGGTGTTAACCCGCCCTATAATACCCTCCATTACACTAGTCCCATTTGTGACCCGTTGAATTCTGGGTTGACCAGATCAACTAGTTGATTAACCAGATGAATAAAAACACATTTCAGATTATTTGTATTAATAAAAAATGTAGAGATTAAAGGTTAGAGTCAGTCATAAAATAGGGAACTACTGTTCACCATCCAGATTTCAACCAATGAGAATCACCCGTCATGACGATGTACATCATTGAATCAACATTGGCCACTATAGTGATCTAGAAAATCCATAAAAGTCCCAGATAAATTCGGAAGAACATGATGTATCACTTAAAAAATACATGAGAATCATTGTACCAAGGTTTGAACTTGATTGGATGAAAACTCCAATTGGAATAACCGAAGCAAGCTCAATATATTTGGACAAAAGCCCAAGCATAATTATTACATGTTCATATTAATTACGCCTATGTACTTGGTACTTGATAATTGTACCCAAGTACATTTCACATGTACTTGGAAAGTACCCAAGAACATTTGGAAAAAACCCTGTACTTGTAGGCTACTTGATCATTTTCAATGTACCGGTACTTGTACTTGTATCCAAATACCATGTTGATGTACTTGTCCCAACTCTGCAGTCCAAGCCTAGCCACTAGTGGAGTAGAGGCCTAACAGGTGGATGTATGTATAAATTATTTGTGTACATGTATAAGCTTTATTCTACTACTACTGTTGTAAGCCCTTCACTACATCGGTGAGTGGTTTGAGTGCTGATTCTGTCATCTTGCGCTTCTTGCTTCTCGTGACTGGGTCTATAAAATGTCACTTATTTACATGATTTGAATCTCGTCCAGTGTCTCCCCTATTTACAGATGTGGGATATTGATTAGATATAATGACCATGGGACTTCGCGGGGATCATCAGATCTTAGTAGAGGTCTCCTGTCATACATACGATTTTTCTGTTCATTATTTTATATATTACATTATAATATACATGTATGACAAATAAAGGAGTCTGGGATCTTTTATCTACGAGGAGAAGTTTGGAAAAAATGTAGTTTCAGATTTTGTTATTGATGATTAATATTTCAGAAGTTTCCATTCGTGTAATGTTGATCTGCATAATTATAACAGTTTTAGGAACAGTGTTGTTAATATAAGAGACAAACTTGAATGATAGTTAATTCATCTGGGACATAAAGATCCAACTACTTTAGTTCTGTGATTACATCTTTTGGAAGCAGACTGGGAGATGAATAGATCCTAACAATTTCATAGCTCTGACTGTTTCAGATCAATAGTTATAGGCCCTGAAACATTGACTCAAAATCAATGTGCAAAAATTTATGCGGGAATTCAAGTGCCCCCACCATATTAAAAGGGCCATAATTATCCTAAAAACTATTGTCTTGTTTAATCTGAAATTTTGCATAGTTTCATATTTTAGGTTATAGTTATTTTGCTATTTTAAAAAAAAATCTGAGGTGGTCACCTGGGGACTTTTCTAAAAACTGGTTGATTTGACATGGAATGGCCCTATATATATTTGCTAGAAATGTTGTACCTACTGTCATTTTTGAAAATATATGTTTTATTTTTAAAATACAAAATACTTATTCTCTTATTTTTGCTGTCATTAGAGATGAAAGGTACGGCAACACTAAAGCTTCGGCAGAGCAATTGATCAGATCACCAGATCAATTTGATTTTTTTATTACTAATACCTGAGTATTGAGCTACTAGTCTCGGTTGTCTCATAATCTGATAATACACAATTTATAGGAGCTCTTCATTCAAGATTTCAAAAAGATATACATTGGAGGGAGGTACTTATTGTTGAGAATAAACCAAGAAAGATGCTGCCTCGATCGCTTGCAATGCCATCAGTTGAACCAGAGATTTCAAGCCAGAAGAGCCCTGTCGATGGTGGTAAAATAAACCAATCCAACAAAGTAACTGGCAGTGGAACAAATTTTATCAAACCGAGCGTGCCTCTTCGAGGACTAAAGCAATCCTCAAGTGCTGGTGGAATATGGAGTGACATAAGACAATAAGGCGAAGAAGAAAAAGATATCAATATTCTTGATAATATCAAATATGATGGTTATAAAGAAAAAATATCTGACATTAAAAAAACTGAGGATTTTGAGTGTCATCTTAAAGACACATCAAAATTGCAAAGGCATGATCGAATTAAAAACAATTCTGAAAATAGAGTAGACATGTCAACCCATACTTTTGTAGATGACTGTAAATTGAACCAATCCGGCAAACTGAGTAGCAGTAAAACAAATTTCTACTAAAACTCTCTGCAGAATCAAATATTGGTGTTGATTCGTCCACTAGTACCATTTCAAAATATAAAAACATTGACTCTGTGAAGGCGACAGACATGATTGGAAATATCAAACCAAGCATGTTTTCTGGAACATTAGATCGATCTTCAAAGGCTGACGGAAAATGTGCTGACATAAAACAAGACAAAGAACTACAACACATCCCCATTTATAATATTGACCGTAAAGAAAGATCACCTATCATTAAGGAAGATGAAGCTTTCCAGTGCCCTCTGAAATGCACATCTAGAACAAGGTGGAGTGATGCAGATGTTCTCGCATCACATCTAGCCACATAACACAACTTCAAATTGGAAATGGCAAACAAACTGGCCTCGTCACAGTTCGCAGCAGATAATCTTCATTCGCTTTTTATCTTTGATGTTCCTTGCTGTTTTATATGTGGTATAAAGCCACATAACCCTTCTAAATTTAGGGATCATATAACAAACATTCATAATTTGATTCTTTGTTACCAATGCCCGTTCTGACTCTTCTTTGGAGAAAGCATTGACAAACTGAATAGTCACTGCAGAGAATATCATGGCAGTTCACCATTTTCCATTCATTTACAACCTGTATTCGTTAATAAATCTGTGAGTGTTTCTCTTGATTCAGAAGAAAAGGTGAAAGCCCTATCCATTCTTAGATTCTTCGAAATTATGACTGCGAAACTAGTGGCATAAGCTCATGCTTTTGTGGGCAATGGTTTCCAAATTATAGAAAGCTTATTTTTCATGCACAATTCAAGAATTCTTGCCTTTCTAGATGTTGTGGGTGTGGTAAAAACTTGACCGAAAAAGAGGCGAAATGTCATTTATCACAAGCTCCTATATGTTGTAATGCATACATGGAACCACCCCAGGCTGTTGAATCAAGGATTCCTTCTTTTCTGACCTGTAGAGCATGGGCTTATCTTGGTATGCTTAAATGTCACATATGCTCCGAAGAATTTGACAAGAAATCAGATAGCATTGCAGTATCTCATTTTATTGAAGATCACAATTTTTTAAGACATACAGCTGAACGAATTACTGACCTTTTATTTATTACACCTACTGTTCCCAATCTCAAAGTTCTTAAAGTTCTGCAGTGTTTTGTGTGTGATACATTTGTATCGAGTGGTGTGATAGAATTTAAGAAACATCTCTCTAGTCACAAAGAATTAGTGATGTTATATGAATCTCCATACTGCTTCTCCCTTCACGAGTCAGATCATAAAATGACATTGCATAGTTCTTCGTGTGCCAGAGTGATAAATAGTATAGATGTACCGCCTGGACTTTTTATGCCAATGTTGTTCAAAAAAAGTAATAATTCACTCAATATGGTACCATCGCAAGGTGGAAAGGAGGTAAGAGCACTGCAGATATTGCGAGCATTGTCCATTAGTATTCAAAAAACAGAGCAGTCTGATGAAGCTGTTGTAGTTGATGAGGATTCTACAAATACCATACAAATGCTCATAACTACCCAGGGCAACGTGCCACCTGTTGCAGCAATCCCCCCCTTGTCATCCGAATCCACTTGACACACAAGAATCACAAATTAGCAAGCATACAATAGCATGTTTTATCTGTCTAAAACCTTTTAAAACGGTGGATGTACTGCGTCTGCATCTTAAATGTATGAAGCATCACATTCATAGAACAGCACTCAAATTTCATCTTCATAGTCATCATGGCATGTATGCACACCTTGCTGAAACGCTCTCAAGAGAAAGTGAACCAATTTTCATTTAAGAAAAATAAGAAGTAGTATATACGATTACTGATAAAGATGTGTCTGATAGTGTAATATTTCATCAAGCATCAAGACAATTGCAATGTGAATCATACTCAACAGATGCGTGTTACAGGTGTGGGCACCGATTGGACACTAAACGTAGTAGGAAGCAGCATGCTATAAGCAAGTGTAATAAAAAATCACGTGGTACTAAGCGGCGGCATGAAATGACAGAGTTTAAAACAAAATCTGATCATTTATCTAGAAATATATCAAAACGTGTAGAGTAGGCCTCGTCACAAAAGTAACAAGCGCTATTCATCTGGCAACAGAGACAGCAAAATTTGTACTAAACATCCATCAGGAACTGACGACAATACGTTCTGACTTGGACGATATGCTCAGTAGTGCAGGACTATTGTCAGCTGAAACATCTCTATTGCACAATACTGAAGTAGAATATGAGAACATTCCTAACCTTACAAATACAGATCTGATAGGACAGTATCTAAATTCTAAAGATAAAACCAACAATATACCAGACAAACATGATGCTGTGATGTCACCTGAGAAAATATTCCTCAAGAAAACATGCAATATAGAGAAAGGACAGACAGTTCTATTCAATGGAAAACTCTTTGTTATTACAAAAAATGTAAATTCATGTCTACTGCGTCGGACCTAGAACAATTACCCACTGTTTTAATTGTAAACCTCAATGCAAGGCTAGTTCGCCCAAGCTGCATAGCCTTCACTCCACCCATAATAACTTATATCTTGGCTTTCAGTTGATGCATGTGGGCCTATAGTAAACAGCGATATGAATTGAGAAGGCTATGTAGCTCGAGCGTAATAGCTCTGTATTCAGGGCTATACAGACACAGAAACAAAATTTAAAATTATCTGATAATACTCAGATTGCGCCTGATATATAAACAGATACATACATAGATAGATACATTCACACATACACACATCATGCGCACACGCACGCACACACACATGCGTAAACACACACACATGTAGGCCTACACATATAATAATAATAATCTTTATTTCGTACTCTTAGTACATGAACATAGTATGCAGTGTGTAATTGAATAATTTAGTGCAGGTAATACAATTCAGTGTATGATACAATTAATTATCAAGACAGAAAAAAGATAGTAACTGATTCAGTTCATCCGACGTAAAGTTGGTGTTTTTTCTGATCTCGCATGCATAATACGTCATTAATAGCTCCGGCTGACATCATATCGGCTGATATGGGACTATTTACATCAATTATTGTATTCGTGAAAAATAGGTCAACAATATTATACTTGTCCATACTGTACAAATTTGTGATAAAATTAAGGCTGTTGCTGGCCGCGGAACGGCTTCCACGTAAACATAGCAAAGCACACAATTTAACACATGTATTATAACTCTTGAGGTTATTTACAAAAAAGTTTAAAAAACGTAGATGTAATTGTCCGTCGACCGGTATATCGTTACAAATGAGGTGAAGCAGATTATTATGAGTTCTATATGGAAGACCCAGTAGGCGTCGGAAACATTTACGCCAAGTGGTATAAAACATTTCAACATGTTTGGACGAAAAATCCCACAGTACACTTCCGTATAAAGACATACAAAAAAATTAAAGTGACACAATCAGGATGAGATCATAAAATAATCGGTATTTTTATTTTGGTTTCTTAAAATGACCATATGATGTAAACCATAGACTAGAACTGCAAAAGTTTTTTAATTTTTGTGTTGCGCATTTACCAGTTAAGCGAGATTTATAGACGAAATTACCGTATTTCTTATTTTGGGCATGCATGTCCGAAATAAGAAATCGAGAAACTCGTCTTTATATCTCGGCTAATAGACATGATAAATGGGGTTTGGGTCATCACCCGATGTTGTTTTTTTTAAAATAACAAGTTTAAGAGTCACATTTTTAGACATACAGCTGTTGCATGAAGCTGCTAAGAGTAAGAAAATTTATTAGGTGAACCAATCAGCTTTTTACAGTGTGAATAATAAATGGCTGTTTTCGTGGTGCCCATAATATATGCTGCATAACAGATTAACACATAATAAATGAATGAAAAATTGGGTGCAGGCTTGGTGCTGAAGGAGATATCTGTTATGGCATAGCATTAGATTAATGTGATAAAGTTAAATTTATAAAGTCAAATACTGTAATATACTTTTATTTTGCGTTGAATTAATTTTCGCGCATTTCGCGCAAGGACCGTGAGAGCGAAATCATATTCCAAGCGAAATATTATTCACTACATGTGTTTCGTGAACTCTGCGACTGGGTTTTAAAGGGTGTGACTGCCACTGTGCAATCGACCGTGGTTATGTAATCTAATCCTGTTATTGTCACGTTAACTTGTGAATGTTAAGTGCTAGGATTTATATATTTAACTGATTGAATGACAACGACTGAATGACAACATGTGAAATATATTTTTACTATGACAAAATACATAAATTGATACTAAGATTTTTTATTTTATTCCATTTCTATTTTAAACCTGCTTGTGCAAAGCCCTTGATAATACAGTATGTTTTCTGTGTGATTTATTAGATAGCTGCTATTAACCAGCGGGCATAATAGATCTCTTGATGTCAACGTTGATCTTTTCTATGCTATATCAGTTGAGTGGTGGTGACCCAGCAAACACTGGAAGACACTTGTTTGGTGTCACAAATTGATTGTAGGCTTGCACCACTACAATATAGACAGTCAGATGAGAGGGTAACAGGACACTTCGTACCATGTACAACTCGTAACTGATCAACTATTACCAAATACCTAACAACTCGTACCAACCTATCTACCAACTCGTACCACTATGCTCAATACCATAGACCTAATTTATTATTAAAATAAAACTTATCTAAATATGTCATACATGTATTTAGATTATCAGTCCATTTTCTCAACTTGTACGGAGCCGACACTGTATGCGTTCAACATAGCCTATAACTTCATATCAGTACAAATCTCTTTACTGTATAATAATTTAACATGTGTAATATAGGCTAACATTACTTTAAATGCACGAAATAATTATTTGTGATGTTTTTTTTATTATTTCAACTTTTTATTTTAGCCTTGAAAAAAAGTGAGTCGACTGATAGATTTAGCATTGATGACCTTATTCCCTCAAGAATTATAGACTCCTGAAGGTATCTGTATGTTTAATGTAGTCCTACTATATAGCCTACCTGTTAAGTTAAAAATCAACATGAATGTAATTTCTGCAAGGTGCGACTATATGCGTTGTGATCTTGGATTGTGGTTATCTTGGATTGTGGTTATTTTTTAACAATCAAAGAACACTGGGTAATGCACAAAGTTATTTGATTAGAATTTTCACTCACTTGAAGTTGTCTCGCTGACGCGATTCACAACATCTAGTGAGTGAAAATTAAGATCTGACAATATGGAGGTCTTTAAATATACCCGCACGTTCTTACATAATATTATACAAAAAATAATATAGCGTTAAAATACCCAGTTCATCGCGAGCTCACAGCTTACCACTCTATTACTTACCGAACTCACTCCAGCCTCCACAACTCCCCACATCTGCTCGTAGTAATAGGCTTACGCCTACTCACACACTCAATATATTAATATGTGCAATAAAATATTAAAGACAATTAGATCATTAAATACTTTAAATGTATATGTAATTACAAACTGCGCACAATGATCATGATGATATTTCGTATTCATGATGATTTAAGCCAGCAAGTGAGCGCTATATAAATGCCAATGAGATGTAATTATCACGATTATGATTATTATTTTTTTTATTACACTTTCCAGTTGAATATTCACACACTTGAAGTTGTATATCGCTACGCGACTTACAACTTCAAGTGGGTGAAAATGACTCATACTTGTTTAATTTTAGATCTATTTTTTGCAAATCCTGATGTTTAAACACACATTTTGATCCTAATATCAGTGATTTGATCGACAAATTATGTAAAATAACGTTCTAGCTGAAGCATATGGGCACAATGGCCTACAGAGGAGACGAGATATCAGCGTCGCAGCTACTTAAGAAATGCTCTGCCATCTACGGCCCTTCGTTATAAACAATTTTTTCGTGAAAATGAACATTTGCATGCATGCATAGGCCTAATTATAGATTATATTATAACCAGCTGAATAAAACTTACGGTACTGTACTATAATGATGTTTAGACTTTCTTTTTTGAATATGTTTATTATATTACATTACACGGATCAACTCTGTGAATGCAAACTGTAACGGCGCCGCTGCATAACACCTGTAAAAGTCGCACTTCCCTTTCGTTGTATTTCTTCAAAGTTCGGACGTAATGAACATCAACTATGTATTGTAAGTGCTAGTCTATGTATTAGGGTATCGACTCACTTAGGGCAGGCTATTTGTTTTTTATTTTATTTTTTTAAAACGTTGTTTGAACCATGGGGATAGGCCTATGGGTCTATTATAATAATAATAATCTTTATTTCGTACTCTTAGTACATGAACATAGTATGCAGTGTGTAATTGAATAATTTAGAGCAGGTAATACAATTCAGTGTATTATAGAATTATTTATCAAAACAGAAAAAAACTGATTCAGCTCATCCGACGTAAAGTTTTTCTGATCTCGCATGCATAATACGTCATTAATAGCTCCGGCTGACATTATATCGGCTGATATGGGACTATTTACATCAATTATTGTATTCGTGAAAGATAGGTCAACAATATTATACTTGCCCATACTGTACACATTTGTGATAAAATTAAGGCTGTTACTGGCCTCGGAACGGCTTCCACGTAAACATAGCAAAGCACACAATTTAACACATGTATTATCACTCTTGAGGTTATTAACAAAAAAGTTTAAAAAACGTAGATGTAATTGTCCGTCGACCGGTATATCGTTACAAATGAGGTGAAGCAGATTATTATGAGTTCTATATGGAAGACCCAGTAGGCGTTGGATACATTTACGCCAAGTGGTATAAAACATTTCAACATGTTTGGACGAAAAATTCCACAGTACACCTCCGTATAAAGACATACAAAAAACTTTAAATAAGAAGTATTTAGTTTCACTAAAAGTGAATTTTGATACTGCAGACAAGACGTTTACTCTTTTGATAAAATCATTAGTGATGCTCTTAATACATTCTTGTGATACCTGGATGCCAATAATATGACCAAGATGCTGCTCACTGGACACGGAGCTGATCATTTGATTATTGAATAATACTGAAGTATCACAGGACGGTTCGCCACAGAGACTATTCACCAGGACGTTTCACCACAGTTTTGGACGGTTCGCCACAGCTTTGGACGGTTCACCACAGCACAGCTGAGGACGGTTCACCACTGGCACTAGACCTATGGTCAAAAAAGTTTCGCCACAAGAGAGAGAACTTACAATAATTATATAACATGATTAAAATGTTGATTATTTTTACAGCGTAATCAGTGGTAATAATAATGTTGGGCCAGCGTTGTAGACGGTGATGCAACATTGGCCCAACATTGGGTCGATGTCTCTAAAAAGTAACATTTTACTGAAATACTGAAATAGTGTATTTTTAGGTTATCAACTATTTCTGTTTATTTTTCATTTAAAGTAACTAGAGACATATACAGAAACAATATTTTTATTTAAAAAAAAAATTATGCCTTGGGTCATGCTTTTTCAACAACAGCTAAGTGCAGCCCATAATACCAGCAACAGCAGCCCATAATTGCAGCAGCCGACCATAATTGCAGTAAAACTGGATATTCAAATATCGAATGCTCCTTTGTTATAGTACATTTAGCTTAATATTGACAATAGGACATTGCTGCAGTCTTGCATTCATCTACCCATACCAAAAAATGATATATTAAAATTATTTTGGGTGAGCTAGAAGCATTTAGGTGTTAACCCGCCCTATAATACCCTCCATTACACTAGTCCCATTTGTGACCCGTTGAATTCTGGGTTGACCAGATCAACTAGTTGATTAACCAGATGAATAAAAACACATTTCAGATTATTTGTATTAATAAAAAATGTAGAGATTAAAGGTTAGAGTCAGTCATAAAATAGGGAACTACTGTTCACCATCCAGATTTCAACCAATGAGAATCACCCGTCATGACGATGTACATCATTGAATCAACATTGGCCACTATAGTGATCTAGAAAATCCATAAAAGTCCCAGATAAATTCGGAAGAACATGATGTATCACTTAAAAAATACATGAGAATCATTGTACCAAGGTTTGAACTTGATTGGATGAAAACTCCAATTGGAATAACCGAAGCAAGCTCAATATATTTGGACAAAAGCCCAAGCATAATTATTACATGTTCATATTAATTACGCCTATGTACTTGGTACTTGATAATTGTACCCAAGTACATTTCACATGTACTTGGAAAGTACCCAAGAACATTTGGAAAAAACCCTGTACTTGTAGGCTACTTGATCATTTTCAATGTACCGGTACTTGTACTTGTATCCAAATACCATGTTGATGTACTTGTCCCAACTCTGCAGTCCAAGCCTAGCCACTAGTGGAGTAGAGGCCTAACAGGTGGATGTATGTATAAATTATTTGTGTACATGTATAAGCTTTATTCTACTACTACTGTTGTAAGCCCTTCACTACATCGGTGAGTGGTTTGAGTGCTGATTCTGTCATCTTGCGCTTCTTGCTTCTCGTGACTGGGTCTATAAAATGTCACTTATTTACATGATTTGAATCTCGTCCAGTTATTATATATTACATTATAATATACATGTATGACAAATAAAGGAGTCTGGGATCTTTTATCTACGAGGAGAAGTTTGGAAAAAATGTAGTTTCAGATTTTGTTATTGATGATTAATATTTCAGAAGTTTCCATTCGTGTAATGTTGATCTGCATAATTATAACAGTTTTAGGAACAGTGTTGTTAATATAAGTGACAAACTTGAATGATAGTTAATTCATCTGGGACATAAAGATCCAACTACTTTAGTTCTGTGATTACATCTTTTGGAAGCAGACTGGGAGATGAATAGATCCTAACAATTTCATAGCTCTGACTGTTTCAGATCAATAGTTATAGGCCCTGAAACATTGACCCAAAATCAATGTGCAAAAATTTATGCGGGAATTCAAGTGCCCCCACCATATTAAAAGGGCCATAATTATCCTAAAAACTATTGTCTTGTTTAATCTGAAATTTTGCATAGTTTCATATTTTAGGTTATAGTTATTTTGCTATTTTAAAAAAAATCTGAGGTGGTCACCTGGGGACTTTTCTAAAAACTGGTTGATTTGACATGGAATGGCCCTATATATATTTGCTAGAAATGTTGTACCTACTGTCATTTTTGAAAATATATGTTTTATTTTTAAAATACAAAATACTTATTCTCTTATTTTTGCTGTCATTAGAGATGAAAGGTACGGCAACACTAAAGCTTCGGCAGAGCAATTGATCAGATCACCAGATCAATTTGATTTTTTTATTACTAATACCTGAGTATTGAGCTACTAGTCTCGGTTGTCTCATAATCTGATAATACACAATTTATAGGAGCTCTTCATTCAAGATTTCAAAAAGATATACATTGGAGGGAGGTACTTATTGTTGAGAATAAACCAAGAAAGATGCTGCCTCGATCGCTTGCAGTGCCATCAGTTGAACCAGAGATTTCAAGCCAGAAGAGCCCTGTCGATGGTGGTAAAATAAACCAATCCAACAAAGTAACTGGCAGTGGAACAAATTTTATCAAACCGAGCGTGCCTCTTCGAGGACTAAAGCAATCCTCAAGTGCTGGTGGAATATGGAGTGACATAAGACAATAAGGCGAAGAAGAAAAAGATATCAATATTCTTGATAATATCAAATATGATGGTTATAAAGAAAAATTATCTGACATTAAAAAAACTGAGGATTTTGAGTGTCATCTTAAAGACACATCAAAATTGCAAAGGGATGATCGAATTAAAAACAATTCTGAAAATAGAGTAGACATGTCAACCCATACTTTTGTAGATGACTGTAAATTGAACCAATCCGGCAAACTGAGTAGCAGTAAAACAAATTTCTACTAAAACTCTCTGTAGAATCAAATATTGGTGTTGATTCGTCCACTAGTACCATTTCAAAATATAAAAACATTGACTCTGTGAAGGCGACAGACATGATTGGAAATATCAAACCAAGCATGTTTTCTGGAACATTAGATCGATCTTCAAAGGCTGACGGAAAATGTGCTGACATAAAACAAGACAAAGAACTACAACACATCCCCATTTATAATATTGACCGTAAAGAAAGATCACCTATCATTAAGGAAGATGAAGCTTTCCAGTGCCCTCTGAAATGCACATCTAGAACAAGGTGGAGTGATGCAGATGTTCTCGCATCACATCTAGCCACATACCACAACTTCAAATTGGAAATGGCAAACAAACTGGCCTCGTCACAGTTCGCAGCAGATTATCTTCATTCGCTTTTTATCTTTGATGTTCCTTGCTGTTTTATATGTGGTATAAAGCCACATATCCCTTCTAAATTTAGGGATCATATAACAAACATTCATAATTTGATTCTTTGTTACCAATGCCCGTTCTGACTCTTCTTTGGAGAAAGCATTGACAAACTGAATAGTCACTGCAGAGAATATCATGGCAGTTCACCATTTTCCATTCATTTACAACCTGTATTGGTTAATAAATCTGTGAGTGTTTCTCTTGATTCAGAAGAAAAGGTGAAAGCCCTATCCATTCTTAGATTCTTCGAAATTATGACTGCGAAACTAGTGGCATAAGCTCATGCTTTTGTGGGCAATGGTTTCCAAATTATAGAAAGCTTATTTTTCATGCACAATTCAAGAATTCTTGCCTTTCTAGATGTTGTGGGTGTGGTAAAAACTTGACCGAAAAAGAGGCGAAATGTCATTTATCACAAGCTCCTATATGTTGTAATGCATACATGGAAACACCCCAGGCTGTTGAATCAAGGATTCCTTCTTTTCTGACCTGTAGAGCATGGGCTTATCTTGGTATGCTTAGATGTCACATATGCTCCGAAGAATTTGACAAGAAATCAGATAGCATTGCAGTATCTCATTTTATTGAAGATCACAATTTTTTAAGACATACAGCTGAACGAATTACTGACCTTTTATTTATTACACCTACTGTTCCCAATCTCAAAGTTCTTAAAGTTCTGCAGTGTTTTGTGTGTGATACATTTGTATCGAGTGGTGTGATGGAATTTAAGAAACATCTCTCTAGTCACAAAGAATTAGTGATGTTATATGAATCTCCATACTGCTTCTCCCTTCACGAGTCAGATCATAAAATGACATTGCATAGTTCTTCGTGTTGCAGAGTGATAAATAATATAGATGTACCGCCTGGACTTTTTATGCCAATGTTGTTCAAAAAAAGTAATAATTCACTCAATATGGTACCATTGCAAGGTGGAAAGGAGGTAAGAGCACTGCAGATATTGCGAGCATTGTCCATTAGTATTCAAAAAACAGAGCAGTCTGATGAAGCTGTTGTAGTTGATAAGGATTCTAATAATAACATACAAATGCCCATACCTACCCAGGGCAACGTGCCACCTGTTGCATAAATCCCCCTTGTCATCCGAATCCACTTGACACACAAGAATCACAAATTAGCAAGCATAAAATAGCATGTTTTATCTGTCTAAAACCTTTTAAAACGGTCGATGTACTGCGTCTTTATCTTAACGATTTACACAATACTACTATGATATGATATCACATTCATAGAACAGCACACAAATTTCATCTTCATAGTCATCATGGCATGTATGCACACCTTGCTGAAACGCTCTCAAGAGAAAGTGAACCAATTTTCATTGAAGAATAATTAGGAGTAGTATTTACGATTACTGATAAAGATGTGTCTGATAGTGTAATATTTCATCAAACATCAAGACAGTTGCAATGTGAATCTGACTCAACAGATGCGTGTTACAGGTGTGGGCACCGATTGGACACTAAACGTAGTAGGAAGCAGCATGCTATAAGCAGGTGTAATAAAAAAATCGGCGGCATGAAAGCGGCGGCATGAAATGACAGAGTTTAAAACAAAATCTGATCATTTATCTAGAAATATATCAAAAACGTGTGGAGTAGGCCTACAAAGGAAAATATCTTCAGAACCTAAAAGATCAAGAATGTCAAGTAGGCCTACAGATGAACATGTGTCTCATGGTCGAATATTTGATAAAGCACTTAGACGATTAAAATGTGAAACAAATTCAACGACTTCTCGTCACAAAAGTAACAAGCGCTATTCATCTGGCAACAGAGGCAGCAAAATGTATACTAAACGTCAGAACTGACGACAGTGTCTAAAACAAAGTTGAATGATTCACTTGACAATATAGACAATAAAAATGAAAAGAAACTGAATATAATGAACAAAGATAAAACAAAATTAGGTGATTCCTCTGGTGAAAACAATTCAATGACTATATCGGCAGAACATCAATGTAAACAAGATATCAGTGGTGGATGTGCTCCATGCCCTTTCTGTAAGAGTTTGAAGAAGTCGCTTGATCTTCTCGCAGCTCATATTGTAAGTGAACATAAAGTGAAAATACAATCAGCCATTAAAATGAGTGAGATAATGTATGCCGGGGAAATACCCAAATCTGAACCTTTTCCAGCCTCTTACACCTGTCAACAATGTTTTAAGAAAATGGATGATCCAGTGCGAATTAACGCGCATGCTGCGAAGCACGGGATCGTCCTGGGGTTTAGTTGTCCAGAGTGTCACGATCTTAAACCAGCTTCACAAGAACTAGCCGTGCATCTGGTTGAGGAACATGATACTGATTATGAATATGCTGTTAACTACACGAGTGGCACAGGACCTGTCCTTGCGAAAATTGCTAGAGGTAAAGCAAGTGTTTTCAGCTGTAGTGCACATTTATTGTATTTTCTGAGAAAGACGCAATAGAACGTAGGTGGTCGGACACTGTAAAAAGTAGCAATGGGAGCACACATTCTGATTGCAGTCCCACAAGGCAATCTCATACACTGAATACAAATACTGATCACAAATGCAAAGTGACAATCGGCTACTCAAGAAGGAAAGATAACTTGTGCACCAAAAAAAGAAAAACTGTATGGTGATGGTAGTACCACTTTAGAATTAAAAGTTGATAAAGTTCATTACGTTCAGTCAAACGGAGGACGAAGAGATAATTATTTAGTTGGTGCTGATGATAATAAAAGGAGTGTGGCTACAAAGCGTCCCGCACAAGGTCAGACTGAAGCGACATCTGCAGCCAAAGTTATGGTGGACATGTTTGATGATGGTAATACTTCTGACAGCTCTGCTGATATAAACACTGAGCAGGAGCAGATAAAGAAAGAAATTTCAATATGTTTTGATTCAGATAGTCCCGATGACATGTCCACTGAGCAGGCACAGATAAAACAAGGACTGATGTCAATACGTTCTGACTTGGACGATATGCTCAGTAGTGCAGGACTATTGTCAACTGAAACATCTCTATTGCACAATACTGAAGTAGAATATGAGAACATTCCTAACCTTACAAATACAGATCTGATAGGACAGGATCTAAATTCTAAAGATAAAACAAACAATATACCAGACAAACATGATGCTGTGAAGTCACCTGAGAAAATATTCCGCAAGAATACATGCAATATAGAGAAAGAACAGACAGTTCTATTCAATGGAAAACTCTTTGTTATTACAAAAAATGTAGATTCATGTCTACTGCGTCCAACCCAGAACAATTACCCGCTGTTTTAATTGTAAACCTCAATGCAAGGCTCGTTTGCCCAAGCTGCATAGCCTTCACTCCACCCATAAAAACTTATATCTTGTCTTTCAGTTGATGCATGTGAGTCTATAGTAAACAGCGATATAAATCGAGAAGGCTATGTAGCTCGAGCGTAATAGCTCTGTTTTCAGGGCTATACAGACACAGAAACAAAATTTTAAATTATCTGATAATACTCAGATTGCGCCTGATATATAAACAGATACATACATAGATAGATACATTCACACATACACACATCATGCGCACACGCACGCACACACACACGCGTAAACACACACATATGTAGGCCTACACATATACACACACATGGAGGCCTACATACACACATATACACACATGTACGCATACACATGTACACGCACACACATATACACACACACACTACACACATACATACATACGTTTACCATCGTCTTGTTGAATTATCAGCTAGTTTGATTATTTCATTACCAAAAATATATTTTTTTATTTAATGACATTCCATGTATAGAATTATGCCTAATAACATTGAATTCGTATTATCGGTAATATTTTTTTTGTTTGTGTTACACAAATCATTTACAGATTTTGAATTATGTCTACGAGTAAAATAAGGATCTTAATAATTTTGTGAATTTATTGTTTTTATTTACTTCACAATAAAAGAGTAAAATATGTTCAGGAAATGATTTCATCTAATAATATACCAAATCATAGTTTAACTGATGGTACGATTATCGAATCCTAGGCACAGCAAACTGATTATTCTCATCATCCCCAGTTTAGCATACACGTGTTTATAACGGTTGGGTCAAGTACATTGGCACCATAATTGAATACAAGTACATACATGATGAAATCAAGGGTTGGGTTAATGTTAGCCCACCATATGTGGCGTCTGACCAGCTTCAATCTAGCATTGGATCATTGGATTCGTTTAATTTTTCGAGAGGTTGTTGAATGTTACCTCGGTCCAGCCGATAATCAATCAATTCTGAGTCGCTGACGTCTAATAGACAATGACGGTGCAAAAAAGCCACAACCGGCAAGAAGAATACTGCTATTGTAAAATGATAAAGGTGTGATTTAAAGCGACACAATCAGGATAAGATCATCAAAAAATCGGTATTTTTATGATGTAAACATGTCCATAGACTAGAACTGCAAAGGTTTTTAAATTTTTGTGTTGCGCATTTACCAGTTAGGTGAGATATATAGACAAAATTCCCGTATTTCTTATTTTGGGCATGCATGTCCGAAATAAGAAATCGAGAATTTTGTCTTTATATCTCGGCTAATAGACATGATAAATTTGGTTTGGGTCATCACCCGATGTTGTTTTTTTGAAAATAACAAGTTTAGAGTCACATTTTTAGACATACAGCTGTTGCATAAAGCTGCTAAGAGTAAGAAAATTTATCAGGTGAACCAATTAGCTTCTTACAGTGTGAATAATGAATGGCTGTTTTCGTGGTGCCCAAAATATATGCTGCACAACAGATTAACACATAATAAATATATGAAAAATTGGGTGCAGGCTTGGTGCTGAAGGAGATATCTGTTATGGCATAGTATTAGATTTATGGGATAAAGTTAAATTTATAAAGTCAAATACTGTAATATACTCTTACTTTGCGTGGAATTAATTTTCGCGCAAGGACCGTGAGAGCGAAAGCATATTCCAAGCGAGATATTGTTCACTACATGTGTTTCGTGAACTCTGGGACTGGGTTTTAAAGGGTGTGGCTGCCACTGTGCAGTCGACCGTGGTTATGTAATCTAATCCTGTTATTGTCACGTTAACTTGTGAATGTTAAGTGCCAGGATTTATATATTCAACTGACTGAATGACAACGACTGAATGACAACATGTGAAATATATTTTTACTATGACAAAATACATAAATTGATACTAATACTTTTTATTTTATTCCATTTCTATTTTAAACCTGACCCAGCAAACACGAGACGTTGATCCAGTGCTTGCGTGATACTGGGCCAGCGTCGAAGACAGTGGGCCAGCTTTTCACCAACACTGGATCAACACCTTCTGCTCACTAGGGACAGACTCAATGTTGTTAGGAGAGCTGTGATGCGTTTCTTGGCATGTGTTTTTCTAAGGATTTGAGGTAAGTGACAGAAGTTACCCCCAAATCTATGCAAGTATTACACAAATATATGCACAAAGATAAAGCTATTTCTAAATTCCCACAATCAAACAGCTACGATGAGCTTTTAAAAGAAATTAAAGCCAAAAATACATAGACATATTTCACTGAAACGACACAGTCATGTAGGAAATCAGCAGCAGGATAATAATTGAATAAATGATAATCTGTTGGATTGATAGGGTTAATCAGCAGCGTGTGTCGAGGGGATTAGCCTCAATGGTGGTCACCCCCCCCCCCCTCCAGTTAATTGGTCACCATACCGCTATCATTATGTTTACTTACGACGCTGCGTCATAGTTATAGTACTCAGGAAGGGAGATAACAAATGCATGTCTCCAGGACAAAAAAAATTAACTTCAAAAATTATTTTTGTGTGAAATTAAATGACTTCGAAGTGGTCAAAAATCAGTTTTGCACGAATATTCAGGCCCGCGAAAATAAAGTATATTACAGTAATTGTTTTTTTGACCAACTTTGCCAAGCGACAATGTAAGAGTGTGTATCACGGTCATAAACTGAAGAAAATAGTAAGAATTAATGTACGCTGCCAGGATTATTCATTTAAAGCCAGCCGCCCTTGTCTTACATGATAATCACAAACTGTTGATGTTGGAAATAGCGCACGTTTGTCATCTCTTTTTAGCATTTGTCTGACCAGTGAAATCGAGTGCCGGTGACTCGGTTGTCCGAAAGTCCGTTCAATGTCACTTTGAGCCGTCAGTCAGATGTGTGTTTAAATGCATAAATTATATATGTGTTGGGGCAACGCCTTGTTCTTATTGCAGGATGGCCGTGGTGGAGGTCAATTGATGTATGGCGGAAAGCAGGCCAAGTGCAGATGTTTAGACATGCCATTGGGCCAACGTATTTACTGTATGATTAGTTGGCTCTACACCGGTCTATCATCTTAGATGATGAACCGTGATCACGCCAACGTATGTTCTATTAATAATGTTATTCCTATCACTGAGAAGATGAAAGACAATATGCAGTCGTTCAGTTTCGACGAGATACCTTATTTTGACTTCTCTGAATCAATAGCGCATCTGACAGGGCTTAGGGTAGTAACTGCATGGTTACTGTGTCATGACTAGTCTTACGCCTTGTCAGAGCATGATTTGTGTTGAGCAAGACTCTGCTTCGCATGCCGCTATGTGACTGCATGCGGAGCATTGATTCGCTCAGACGCGAATGACACAATTGAAATGGCTTTTATTGTGAATGCGAAGTGGGAGAATTTTAACTGTTGAAAGTTAAAATCTTGCTAGATAATTGTTTTTCTGGTGTAGGCCCCTATATTTTAAATGCTACAGCTTGTCCCTCTGTAACTAAACTGTGTAGGCTGGCCAAGTTTCATGACTTATTCTCTACCAAACATGCCGAAAGTCAATGTGAGTCACCGTTTTAACAATTGATAGACACAAACTGTATGCCATACTAAACTGAATAATAATACAACCTGTGGTTAAGTATCGGATGTGGTGAGGCTTCAATATATAAGCTATATATTGGTCTGGTCACACTAAACTAGGCCAAAAGTGTTACATGATAAGACAAAATTAAAACACATTATATATTATTTTTTTTTGCATTTCCTGATAGTACAATATCTGTAGTTTGTTGCTGAGAAGTTGCAAGTCAATTCGCATGATGTGGAGCTCAGGAGATGCTTTTTTCAAAGAACCATTCGCCAAGTAACTTTTGCACACCCTTGCATAGCAATTGGCTCATGTGAGAAATGATGATGTGTGGTTAAAGATTGTGGTAACGTACGTGATGCTCAAAATGGTTTGCATCCCTTCAGAAACAAATGATTATTGAAAAGCCAAGGCTTTTATAATACAGATGGCCTTCCATCAAAATAAAACTTGAGACTTCAGAGTACAAGTTTTTATATCTGTTATCTCATTTTAGAGAAATTACACAAAAAGATGAGTACGTTCTTGGAAGATAAAAAATATTTGACTGAACGTCACATACGTTACCTTTGTGTTCAGAACGCATAAAAACTATGTAAAAAGCAGTGGTCCTAAATTCAACTGTGATCATTATTGCACATAATTTAATGAAAAAAAAGTTTGCCGTAAACAGAGACCTTTATTCATCCTCTCAAAATGTGATGTCTGGCGATATAACGTTTGACATAGGGAAAAACGCACTTGTCATGGACATAATTTAACAACAAAGGCAGAAAGAATGATACAATATATGATATTTTTTATGAAAAGTACTCTCCATAGTGTCTATATTTCCTACCCACCAAATATTACGGTGGTGAAATAAATATAAATAACGATAAAATGTGTTCAGACATCACAACCCTCAGAATCAGCCACTGGCCTAGTTTAGTGTGACTAGACCCATATATATTCGTAAAGGTTCAATATTGTGTGGGGAACCACTGTGACCGAGAGGTGGCGTGCTCGGCCTCAGACCGCCAGAGTTCGAATTTTGAATACTGTGTTTGGAGGGCAGTGTCATCTCACCATCCTCAAGGGTTTCGTCTGGCCCAGTCTAGCCTATATGCGCACAAAGGTAGCCTAAAACCCCATTCATGTCATGTTGTGAAGCTCTCAAAGGCAAGTTGAGACAAGCTAGGTTCCCGGTACTAGAAACCCTTGTGGCGAGGTTACAAAGCTGTGGCGAGATTATTTTGACGGCACACCATCCCAACAAACACAAAACATTTGTACAACGTTGGCGTAATGTACGTCTTCGACGTTGGTCAAACATTGTACAAATGTCATGCAAATATTTTGTGTTTGCTGGGATGGCCATGCTGGGCGAGGTTTAGACAGGGCACCATCTGTCTGACACTTCGTTTGCAGACGGGGAGCTGGATATATATGTTGTTTATAGACTCCAGAAATTCAAACAAAATGGCCGCCGTTTATGCTGTTCATACCAGCTCGATTCGAATTTTCCATTGTTTATATTTTCCCAACGTGATCTTTAAAACTTATTAAAAGTGGCGGGCAGACACTTTTTTGGCGTCACAAATTGATTGTAGGCTTACACCACTACAATATAGTCAGTCAGATGTACTCTGGTTCCTAGAGCCACACTGCGCGGCGTGGCCGAGCTTCATGTAGCCTCTGGTATGGCCCAGTGGCGAATGTTTGTGACTTGTTGCTATTTTTAGATGAAAATAGGGTGATCCCCGATTTCAGGCATTTTTGAAAGGTCACTTCCCCGGATGAAGAGTTGTTCACAGTATTGTATTCCCCATCTGACGCATTTCCTATGACTTGACCCAGAAAATTATTCACCGGCCTCAATAGCACAGGCATGATGGTCACGTGACTAAGAACCTTGGCCAATACCCGGCCATAAATGAAATTGGCCGGGCTCGCCAGGCAAAGTCAGATGAGGGGGTAACAGGACACTTCGTACCATGTACAACTCGTAACCGATCAACTTGTACCAAATACCTACCAACTCGTACCAACCTATCTACCAACTCGTACCCCTATGCTCAATACCATAGACCTAATTTATTATTAAAATAAAACTTATCTAAATATGTTATGCATGTACTTATATTATCAGGCCATTTTCTCAACTTGTACGTAGCCGATACTGTATGCGTTCAACATAGCCTAACTTTATATCAGTACAAATCTCTTTACTGTATAATAATTTAACATGTGTAATATAGGCTAATATTACTTTAAATGCACGAACAAATTATTTGTGATGTTTTTTTTATGATTTTAACTTTTTTTTATTTCAGCCTTGAAAAAAAGTGAGACGACTGATAGATTTAGTATTGATGATTTTATTCCCTCAAGAATTATAGGCTCCTGAAGATATCTGCATGCCTAATGTAGCCCTACTATATAGCCTACCTGTTAAGTTAAAAATCAACACGAATGTGATTTCTGCAAGGTGCGACTATATGCGTTGTGATCTTGGGTTGTGGTTATCTTGGATTGTGGTTATTTTTTAACAATTAAAGAAAACTGGGTAATGCGCAAAGTTATTGGATTAGAATTTTCACTCACTTGAAGTTGTCTCGCTAACGCGAATCACAACTTCTAGTGAGTGAAAATTATTAAGATCTGTCAATATGGAGGTCTTTAAATATACCCGCACGTTCTCACATAATATTATACAAAAAATAATATAGCGTAAAAATACCTAGTTCATCGCGAGCTCACAGCTTACCACTCTATTACTTACCGAACTCACTCCAGCTCGTAGTAATAGGCTTACGCCTACTCACACACTCAATATATTAATATGTGCAATAAAATATTAAAGACAATTAGATCATTAAATACTTTAAATGTATATGTTATTACAAACTGCGCACAATGATCATGATGATATTTCGTATTCATAATGATTTAAACGAGCAAGTGAGCGCTATATAAATGCCAATGAGATGTAATTATCACGATTATGATTATTATTTTTTTCATTTCACTTTCCAGTTGAATATTCACACACTTGAAGTTGTATATCGCTACGCGACTCACAACTTCAAGTGGGTGAAAATGACTCATACTTGTTTAATTTTAGATCTATTTTTTGCAAATCCTGATGTTTAAACACACATTTTGATCCTAATATCAGTGATTTGATCGACAAATTATGTAAAATAACGTTCTAGCTGGAGCATATGGGCACAGTGGCCTACAGAGGAGACGAGAAATCAGAGTCGCAGCTACTTAAAAAATGCTCTGCCATCTACGGCCCTTCGTTATAAACATTTTTTTGTGAAAATGAACATTTGCATGCATGCATAGGCCTAATTATAGATTATATTATAACCAGCTGAATAAAACTTACGGTACTGTACTATAATGATGTTTAGACTTTCTTTTTTGAATATGTTTATTATATTACATTACACGTCTGATCAAAGGTTGTGACATATTGTATTTACTATCTGTAGGCTATAAACTTTATAGCCTACAGATAGTAAATACAATATGTCACAACCTTTGATCAGACGTGTAATGTACATTACACGGATCAACTCTGTGAATGCAAACTGTAACGGCGCCGCTGCATAACACCTGTAAAAGTCGCACTTCCCTTTCGTTGTATTTCTTCAAAGTTCGGACGTAATGAACATCAACTATGTATTGTAAGTGCTAGTCTATGTATTAGGGTATCGACTCACTTAGGGCAGGCTATTTGTTTTTTATTTTATTTTTTTAAAACGTTGTTTGAACCATGGGGATAGGCCTATGGGTCTATTATAATAATAATAATCTTTATTTCGTACTCTTAGTACATGAACATAGTATGCAGTGTGTAATTGAATAATTTAGAGCAGGTAATACAATTCAGTGTATGATAGAATTATTTATCAAAACAGAAAAAAACTGATTCAGCTCATCCGACGTAAAGTTTTTCTGATCTCGCATGCATAATACGTCATTAATAGCTCCGGCTGACATTATATCGGCTGATATGGGACTATTTACATCAATTATTGTATTCGTGAAAGATAGGCCAACAATATTATACTTGTCCATACTGTACACATTTGTGATAAAATTAAGGCTGTTACTGGCCTCGGAACGGCTTCCACGTAAACATAGCAAAGCACACAATTTAACACATGTATTATCACTCTTGAGGTTATTAACAAAAAAGTTTTAAAAACGTAGATGTAATTGTCCGTCGACCGGTATATCGTTACAAATGAGGTGAAGCAGATTATTATGAGTTCTATATGGAAGACCCAGTAGGCGTTGGATACATTTACGCCAAGTGGTATAAAACATTTCAACATGTTTGGACGAAAAATTCCACAGTACACCTCCGTATAAAGACATACAAAAAACTTTAAATAAGAAGTATTTAGTTTCACTAAAAGTGAATTTTGATACTGCAGACAAGACGTTTACTCTTTTGATAAAATCATTAGTGATGCTCTTAATACATTCTTGTGATACCTGGTTGCCAATAATATGACCAAGATGCTGCTCACTGGACACGGAGCTGATCATTTGATTATTGAATAATACTGAAGTATCACAGGACGGTTCGCCACAGAGACTATTCACCAGGACGTTTCACCACAGTTTTAGACGGTTCGCCACAGCTTTGGACGGTTCACCACAGCACAGCTGAGGACGGTTCACCACTGGCACTAGACCTATGGTCAAAAAAGTTTCGCCACAAGAGAGAGAACTTACAATAATTATATAACATGATTAAAATGTTGATTATTTAAAATGGTTGGAGTTAGAAGTGATGTAGGCCACAAAAAAATTAATTAATTTTGCAAAGAGGGACGATTATAAACGGGCGGCTCGCCACAAGTGAAATGACAATAGAGACAACATGTGTAATTTAAATTTAAAAAAGGTTAATAACGGGTTACTTTAGTATGATTAAAAAAAAATTATACATATAAAAATACATGTATAAAATTTATACATACACAGTACAAATATATGCAATAAAGTGTTCATACACATTGATACAAATGTACATGTATATCGATATAATATATATTTTGTTTGCTTTGTTATAATCATTCATTTATGCATACAAATACATACAATAATTATAAAAGAAAAAAATACATACAAATATATACAATAATACACATACAATTTATACATGTATACACATTACAATTATATACAATAATTATATAATTTTTCGTTTGTTTTGTGAGCATCATCATTATCATCATTTATACATACAAATACATACAATACATACAAATACATACAATACTTATAAGGAAAAAAAGAAAAAAAATACATACAAGTAATATACAACAATATAGATTTACAAACAATTATACATGCACATTGCAAATATACAATTATACAAAGTGTACATACAAGTGTAAATTAATTAATATTTGGTGAGCTGAGGCGGGCACATTTATGTAGAAGTTCTTTGCAGTTTATTTCCTGGTCGTTGTACTGACGCCACAGGGCAAAGTACGCACCCTGTAGACGTCTGTACGCCACCCGCTGGTATCTTCTCACTCTGTCTTTAAATACCAAGCAGCATGTCAGTGGCACCATTGTAAAACTAAGATGACAGCACTGGCGGTTAAAACATTTAGATCACTTGAAAACACACAGTGTTTCAAGGATCTGGTGTTGAATCATGAGATCGTTCAAAAACGATCAGGCTCTAATACAATTCTGGATCAATTGCTGGCTGCAATCCAGACTGACGCTTAAACACGGTTGACGGTTGACGGTTGACGAATAACGGTTGAGCTCCTGTTCCCACATAGAACAGGGGCTCTGGGGGCGCCGTTCTGTGTGACATACCAAAAGCAGTGAGTTCCCTTTCACTCCACTGCATGAGACAAGAACACGGTTGACGGTTGACGGTTGACGGATATCGGTTGAACTCCTGAACTCCTGTTCCCACAGAGAACAGGGGCTCTGAAAGGAGCCGTTTTGTGAGACACATAAGGCAGTGGGCTTTCAATCATAGCACTGAAGGAGACGGATTCTGGTCTTAAGCAATGAGCTCTCTATCATTACATTGCTAGCTTGGGTGATGGCACGGCGGACACGGATGGTTGGCTAACGATGACGGTTCATGATGGTGGTTTCGAACACACTGCTCAGAAAGCAGAGCATCTCAAAGGGTCAGTCCTTGCCCTTACTCTGGTGGCTGGTCGCTCAAACGGCTGTTTCTTTATGGTTCAGCAGCCCCGCCCTGGTTCCTTGTCTCCTGGACTTCTTGCCAATGCTTGTACAATCACCTACCTCATCAGGTGAAAAGAGAGAGGCACTATAAGGTTTATACCAGAACTAGTGCATAATCTCGCGTCAGCCCTCGCGCTGCGCGCTCCTCTAGTATCACCATTGTGAATTGACTCTTGGTGAAGAAAGGTGAATCGCTGGTAGAGCGGCATCTCTCGTCTTCCTCTTGAGCTTAGTCTGTTGTGGTATCCCTCTACGTCGTTGTTTGTTCTGATGCTCTGTCCATAAAGTGACCAGGCATTCGGATTCCAGGTGCTATGTACGATCCGTTACCGTTACCATATTTTATCAACTCAAGTAGTTGTGGACTTGTCTTTTTCCATTGGCCATCACGATCTTTTGTCAAGCTACAAAAGATGGGCTCAATCTGTCGTGAGGGAAGAAATGGGAGAGCCAATATCTTTTTAATGAAGACATGGGTTCCCTTATCATTCACGTACGCAGGCTTGAGCCCGATCTCCTGTGCCTTCCGCCAGACAGCTTGGGTCAAATGGAAAGAGCAACCTAACCTGGTGACCCCAGGTAGCTCACTCCGACCCCCACCCACATGGCCCTTTCAAAATCCATGACTACTTTGGAAACTCGTGGAGGAGCTGGTAGCTCTCCCAAAAATTGCCGAAGTATCGCTTTATAATTTTTACCCCGTTTGCTTGACATTTTTGCTCCAAACTATCACCCTTCCTCACAAAGGCATGAACGCTGAACAGTTGTCGGAATGGATGCCGAACGACGTAAAAGGTTGCATCCAGATACCACCGCTTGGCTTGTTGTAGAAGTTGCAGCTGCTAATCAGAAGGTGCCGTTCCCCGTCAACCTACAACATTAGAAAAATATATAAGACATTGATACATCAGCATGATAAGTGCGTTATTTAAAATAGCATTTTTTTGTTATTAATGTTTAATTATGTTTATTTAGTTACAAGTAATATTAGTATTATATATAGTTAATTGCATTATGCCTACCTCTATATCAACGCAAACAAAGCTGTGAGGAATTTTCTCGTAGTCAAGCTCGAATATTTTATTAACAATACTATTTTAACATGTATATATGTTTCATTTCCAGCGTATATTTAACATTACTGTTGATTGATATCACCAATATATATATATGCCTATATAAATAATTAACACTTACCGTTTGTGCCTAGTTCACCAAATCGTGCTCAGCATTCCATAGTCGTGTACTATACATGACTGGTACATCCAACTGAAACAATCACACAACACATGTATAGGCCTACACTTTATTTTATCATCGCTTACAGGATTACCATATCAGTAATAAGGTGCACTAATAAAGTGTGATATTGAAAATGTATTGCTTACCCCATAACCACATAACCACTCGAACGATTCATCTCTCTGTACCGGCTGTGCGTAATCCTGCCGTGTCACTCCTAAAAGGAATAGATATGGTATATTACATATAATCTCACTTTGTTATATTTGAAATTCATAACTCGCTTTACAAACATGACTTGTATTAAAATGCAGATGAGGGCGAGCAAATACGGAGCTGGCTAATACAATGAAGTATGGGGGGGGGGTGCTATAGAAATATACTTAAATGTATGTTCTGTGGGGGTTGCTATATAACATTATTTTCACCGAGTTGCCACTTAAAACGATTTCTACTGACGTCACTGCGTTTCACAGAATTGAGTGATTACATTTTAGCTGAGGACCATGTACGAGGTTAAATTGTGGCGAAGTTACTCATTATCTGTTCAGCTGACTGTTGATTGATTTATTTGAGCTAACCTAACTTTTTATTTTTAACTTTGATTAATTGCAGTTTATTGAGCCTTCTTGAAAAAAACAAGTGCTATGGGTATCTGTTTGCCATGTCTTAATCCCGGGGATGATGACATTCAGCAACCTGACCCTGTGAGTGTGTATTTTCAGATTGTGAACGTTATCACTATCAGTGGTTATCTTCTTATTTTATCGCTCACTAAAATTATTGTAAATTTGGCACATCGCCTCAATGCCTCATGCCATTATGATGGGTTCATAAATCCTGAAAAAAAACCCGAAAAAACCCATCATAATCTGATATTGACTGTTTGAATGTATCTACCATGAGGAAGCGTAGATGTAGGGCCGGCAAACAAAACTTCACCCAGGAATTCCGGTTATCAAGTTATGAATTAACTGAGAAAGTTCAGAAATATGTGAAGTGAATTTGTGATAGGTCTACCATGTCTAGCCTCTAACGTTAGGGCCTACACTGCAATAAAACATATTTTTTTCTGTTTGTTGTACTTTTTGCTCACTTACCGTATATTACTCATGTTACTGGTAGAAATGAAGCCATCACTGTAGAATTTTAAAAGTGATTTGTTTTGAATGGCACTTTTATCACGAGACGATAGGTAAGATAGTCAGGAAACATAGTCGAACATGACGTCATCACACATGTGCATTCACGTTTCGGCGCGCATGTTTTTGTGTTTATATTTACTTCAAGCGGCCTTGAGCATGCGCATTTGGAAATGAATTATTCTCACATAGATGTCGCTTATGTCTCACACGCAAAAATTGTTGCAAGATATATCGCCGCGAATTGTAGTTGTGTTTTACTTAAATTAGGTCTGATATGTCACATATAAACTCACAGACACAGCCTCACAGGGATGTAATTAATATATTTATTTATAAGTAAGATGATGTTAGATTGGCCCAAGTTCATCAAAATGAGTGCAGAGTGGCAATTTAAAGTTGGTACCAAAAGCTACTTTGATACTCAATTCACGGCTCTGTGGCTCGCTGCGCTCGCCCAGAGCCGTTGTTTACTCGGCTAGCTGTGCCTGTGGCCTGATGATAATTCTGATAATTTTTTTTATGCGAACCGTGCCATTTTTTAAATTTTTGTAAAAAAATGCCAGAAATGAAAATACACCATGTCCACTGCCCTATGTCATTTATGAGGAAGTTCTGGAGAACATCATAAGGACCGTTTGGATAGAACAATGTGGGAATCTCCCAAGAATTGAGATACCTGGGGAAGGCTGCACTAGTTTGCCCTGGGTGAAGTTTTGTTTGCCTACCCTGCACTTCCTCATGGAGCGCACCAAGGGTAAAAATCAAAGTTTCATGGCTATAAGGTTGAGAATCCATCAAAAATTTTCTTCTTCCATGACCCCCTAAACCCCCTCGTGGACAATTTTAAAATTGTCCAATAAACTTATGCTGAGCCTTTTTTCGTAAACTGCCGTCATGCTTGCCGTGAGGTCCTCTCCGAGGCCGTGGATTGGTGTATTCGTTTACCCCAAAAAATTTTCAACATAGCGGTGACTAGGAGCGATCTTGACCCCAAGGCTCGAAAAATGTCCATAACTTTTTAATGACTGTGCGACCTCTGAGCTGAGCATGCGGGTATATAACTGAAATGTTACTGATCTAAAAAAAAAAAATTCGACCTGACTATGCCCCGATATATTCAGATATATGACAGTCCAAAGAAATGTCCCAGAGCAGGCACTGCCAGCAACGTCTTAGTTAGGGGGGCGTCCACCCGTCCTTCCACCCGTCCTTTTGGACGGGCAGTTTCTAAAAGGACGGGACAGGCCGAATTCTAGTGCACATGTAATGGATGGGCAAAAATTTGGCCAAAGAGTCCAGAACCGAAAAGAAACCTAAATGTGTTTTTCTCTAATTTCAGTCTGAAAGTGCCTCAGAATGCACTCGGATAACATCATTTTTTCCAAAATTTTTTGCATGAGGCCTAAAAAAAAATATTGTTTGTTTCCGATTTCCAATCGACCCTATCAAAACATGTGCGACCCAAATTTATTTTATGGATTTCCAAAAAAAAAAAAAAAAAAAATTTTTTTTAGGAAATTAATAAGTTCAGGGATGAGTTACCGACTGTAGTCAAAGTAACTCTGAAAAACGTTACGAAAAGGAGAGTGGGGTCAAAAAGTGTCAAAAAAAACAAAAAATCGTTACGTAACGTACAGATAAGACATGCATGAAAGTGAATTTGGCACTAAATAAAATAAAATAAAATTCTTACCTACCGATTGGTCGAAGTGACAAAAAATAAAATTAAAAATAAAATAAATTTCCTACCTACCCACTGGTTAAACTGACAACAAATCGGAAAGAAACATATATTTTGTTTTGGCCTGGGGTGGAAATACACGCTCGCCCGTGGCGATTAAAACTACCTGTGGGCGATGTGAACTGGTCGCCGAATCTCCCTGCTGGCGATCTGTAGGGTCTATAACACCGACCAGCGATAAGTTTTAAATCACAGATTGCATGCTGAATTAACTATTAGGCCCTAAGTCATTAATACATGTCAGTCTTTTCAGATTTCACTTTAATATCTTTCCAAGCCGAAAAAAAATATCACACATAGAGTATTCGTATCAACCACTATTCAAATATTGAAATAACCTGGGCGCCGCATCTAGCATGTCTTGTGTGGCTTAAACCTGTAGTGCCGACAATATGTGCCTAGTATGAATAAGGCCCACACGCTCAAACTGTGAGCTGTGCAACGCTGCATCAGTTTCACCCCAGTATTCAGCATGGTTCGAAGAGAAAATTAGTGGGAACGATGGCCACCCCATAATCCAAAACATGCCAATAAAATTTCAATGAAGTATAGCAGAAAACGAGCTACAGTGCCTACAATGTAGTTGAAATGTTGGTGATTCTAATGAGCTAAATATTGGACTGATAAATCATCGCAGCATCTAAGATTTAGTACAATTGCGAATATATCACGATTTCAGGGTGTTTCAGTCACAATGGCTTCATGCTGCACGCCACTGTCACAGGTTCAGCGTGGGTGGCTACATGCGTGCACACTCTCAGTGGACACGTGACGCTGATTCAATGGTCGCTCTCGTTTACAACGCTGGCCTAACACCATTATGACTGCCGTATTATAACATAGGTCTAGTGAGTGCATACACAGCTTGCTATATAATAGTCAGATTCACATTGACCAGGGTGAATGAATTTCGCTGATTTCCCAGCAACACAAGACGTTGAATAAATGTAGGTTTTAAGTTGACCCAGCATTAGCTCAGCAACTTGTGTTTGCTTAGTAACTAGGCTATAACCAAACATTTTAAAAGACAATTGCATGCTTCTTATGGTAAAACTGTTGTTTATGACTATGTAGACCTAACTATGTAAACTAGTTGTCTGAGTCAGGGAATTTAGGCAAGCTTTCACAGAAAAATGTTAGTAAACAACTGCTGTCATGTAGAAGATTGTTTCTATGGAAATAGTTCTGTCCAGTGTTGATCCATCGGCTGCTCTACCTATTTCTAGCAGTGGGAGTGTTCCTGAAAATTTCATCCATGTCTTTTAATCTTTACTGCATTAGAAATCAGTGTCGACACCCTTAATTTTTACCTTTCATCTAATAGTGTTCCTATAAAGCTATCAGAATCCATCTAGTAGCGGGGGAAAAAATTTGTCATTTTTATCCACTCGCCAGCCGGGCTAGTGGAACTAAAAATCCACTAGCCCTTATGATTTTTTAATCGCCCTTACTAGTTTTATGTTTTTTATGAGAAAAAATGCCGGACCAGTGCGATATTGCTGAATCACTGGTAATGATTTTTTCCCCTTCTGACCCATCTTCCGTAGGCTTAGCCTGAGTATTTTTGCTGCATAGTAGCTTTAATTAGCACATCTGCAGCTGTTTGAGCTCTGGTGAGGTTAGAGTAAATGGGCCAGTGAAATATGTCCAGCCACCCTAATTAATTGGTTATTCATAATTATTACATGTACAGACAGTTAATTTAATCCGATATTGGCTCACTAGTGTTCATTCCAACTTAGAGAAATAAGGGGCTGTGTTGCCCAATTCGATGAAAAAGGGGTCTATCCCAAAAAAACGTAAATCGTTCTGCAAATATAATAAAGTCAGTCATTTTAAACATAAAAATGATGTCAAATAAGCGTACTCTAACCTCTATGGCTTCGAGACACAGCAAGGCACAAAATAACTGGGATAAAAAGGTTATCTCAGGTGTATTATAGGCCTTTTCCGGGGGTGTAATTTAGTTTGTGTTAGGCCTATTAGCATGGTTATGTCCAGTTATTCACATCGTTTCTGCGCCGACATACATGCGCCAGCGGCAGCCCTATGTGTGACAGAAACTGGAGTATTAGCCACAGCTTGTATTCACACAAAGTTGCAAGACGTTTTTGCAGACGTTTTTATGTGAGTATATTGCTTGATTTATCAGGCCAATAATGCACGAGTCGTTTAGAATCAGCAACAATTCAAGACTGCATCTATTCACCCACAGCTCGTTGGGCAATGAAAAGTTGTCAGCATGCACATGTATGTCAGCAAACTAGATAAAAGATCTTCTTGATCAGCGCCATTTTGAACTGTGAAATATCGGGTGAAACGAATGTTGGGAACCACGACACAATAAGTACCGGTAATGATGTGGGCTGTCATGGCTACCGCAGATCGGGCCACATGCAATACACGCGCCCACGCACCGCTGATTGACCAGGCCCTAGGCCTACTGGTCAGTAGTTTGTTTAACAACTTGGTGAACGTGATTTTTATGTCCACGTGTGTCAGCATCAAACTTGATTCAGTTGTTCACTTTTTAGATTACCAAATCTTGAATTATGTGCGCTTCAGTGCTCCTCAAACGTAAAGGTATCTGATACACACAACCTGCACAACCACGTATGAGCCGAAACAACGCTCTGTAGCGCGCCACGACGACGACGCCTGTACATGCTGTGCGGCGCTCTTATGCGTAAATAGCCACACATGATCTGCAGATCGCGCAGGGAATCAGTCGCCAGCAGGGCTAGTGACATGCTGATTTACAATCGCCCTTACATAATTCTTGTCGCCACGAGCGACCGGGCCTATGTGAATTTGCATCCCTGAGTAGCCTAGGCCTAAACACTTTTGAGAATATCCCTGGGGAAATTGGTGGAAGAGGTTTCCTTTGGTTTCCTTTAACTTTAACACAGATTTACTAGTAGGATGCACCCCATGAAAACATATATATGGGCCTGCTGTAATACCGTACTTGCATTAAATGACTATGATGTCATATTTCATAAATTCATACCGCCGGGAAAATCAATATGACAATAGGTCTATTATTAAAGTGATATTATGTTGTTTTCCATATAATTCCGCGATGCAACAAGCTCAGTGGGGCCAGTTGTTCCGCCAGGGATTTTTATCTGTTCTTATGACTCTTATTGCATATTTTTTTTACCAGATACAGACGTTTTTATTTCTATTTGATAACAAGTCAGCATTTATGTGATATTCCGAATAATGATCTTGGAGCATTTTTGTCTGTAGAATTTTTTATTTTGGCATTAATTGATATTATTAGTTATCTGTTTATTATTTTATATAATAAAATGATGCCAAGCTGCCATTGCAGCCATCCAAGATATAATATGCTAGGACATATTAGGAGTTTTACCATCAATGCTGAAACTAATAATACTATACGCGAGATAAGAGTATACATGTATGTACAGTCACAACTAGGAGGCCCCCTATTCAACATCTTAAGCCTGCTCATGATCTTTTGTTAATTTTTTTTCTCACCCCGAATAATCAAAACTGCTGTTGAACACTCAAATAGCTCCAGATGCCACATAAACAAGTATTTTTTTTTTAAATTTCCTGCTCCCCCAGACCCCCCTTCACAGCGACAGCGCTACGTGCTGCCGACCGTATCGCTGCGCGCTTCTCTTCTCAGATACTACTACTTCATACTCAGAGTGGACGGCATACATTCTCATTTGGACGCCCATTTATTTATTTCTAGCTAAGACACTGACTGCCAGTGCTGTGTCACTGGCAGTGTAGGCACTGATGTAGGCCCTGGTAGCCTTGAAACAACCGGTAATAGAGTGTTTGACATGTGGGTTTCTTATGTGGGATGAATGGAGTTACCCTCAGCTATTGTTCTCATGGAACTATCCGACCCAAAGATAGCGGAGCCGTGACAGCGTTTTGAAGGAAAAAATCTCTGTGGACGTCTCGGCATGCCCGGGGGTAAATGCCCTAGACAAGCCCAGAGCCCCTTATCAGACGAGTGAAAGAAATACTCCCAGTAGCCCACCATGCTCTCACCCTACCCTCACGTCATCATCAGTACATGATTCATAGCACTAACGGACTGCACTGTTTTTATTGTATTACAATGACATTTAAATGACCATTAATGCCGAGAAGTATTTAGCAATAATTTACCACTACATGCTGATAGATAATCACTTTCGATCATTTCAAAATCATGATGATAGGAATACTAGAGTTGCAGATGAACACAAATCCACAATTACACAGCTTGTTATAAGATTCTATAAGGGTCTACTTAATCTTTTCTACCCTTTATTAAACTCAGCTGACTTCATATCAATTTAAGTGACAATGTGGTGTGTGATTCAATTTAGCTGGTTGTGCTGTGTGGATGATTGGAGAATATAGAATAAGATGATTGGAATATATAGGAGATGGTGGATTCATTTCTTTTTGTGACATACTAATGCTGCTGCATAACAATTACACATTCGCTGTACACATTTCAGAGCTCCCAAAATCTGGACAAGGCTAGTACGGTATATATTCAGGCTTCTATTCCTGTAGGCGAGTAGCTTTTTTGGCTTACTGTGCACTCCTGAATACAGGCTGCAACATTTATGTTTATAAATATCAAATAACTACATCTATAGAATAACAAAAAATACAATTTAACTTAGAACAGTTTCACAACTGATCTATCTTTTTTTTTCTGACATGTTTTTAGCGTGTTCTGAAATGTTCTTCTTCATGTACTTTAAATATAAGTGCATGACTTGAGCTTGTTTTCGAAAGCTAATGCACCCCATATCCTCAGTGTGATAATTGATGTGAAAACTTGAAATTGTATCATCATGTTTTGCATAATACATGACACATTTAAAGTCGATCCCCGCACTCTAAACACTCTAAACATTTATAATGGCCGTAGACCCAGAACATAGGTATTCAAATGAATCAGAGAGAGCTATCTAACACGTTTATGATGTTTTAAAATTAAAAAAAAACCTTTGGTCTCCTTGGCTTGTACAAAAATATTTCAGCGCTTTAAGGTTTAAAGGCCAGAAGAAACTTATAATGAAATTCAGCTGATCCCAGGTTGACTTAACCTCATTTACAGCTGTTGACACCCATCAAAACCTACCCTTGGAAAGTATCTAGACAAAAACAGTGCCTGGCAGATCAAACATAGGCATTCACTTCAAACTGTGCTATTAACCCTTCAACCGCCGGTACCCCATAAATTCAGGTTTTCATTTATTATTAGCACATCAAGTACCACATTTTAAATATGTTAAAGATAGAATGTGACATCAACCAGCAATATTTGAAAAGAGTTGACCTCCATTTTGTCAAATCTGAATAATTTTCACTCACTTGGAGTTGTGGATCGCGTCAGCGAGACACAACTTCAAGTGGGTGAAAATTCAAATTGAATATTTTGGCGGTTAAAGGGTTAAATACTGTACTAGTATATACTGCATTAAATTTGTTGTTGAGCAGAACATTTTGCTTGGGCCAGTGCATTTTCAGCACACTCTTTCCAGTGGTGAAGTAGACAATTCTACAATTTATAAGCCCTGAGGTCATGGTCTCACCAGTACAAATTTCATCTGAACTCTAGACACATGATAAAATCTCAAAGAGTCAGTAAGTTTACCCTTTAAACACTGATGTCCACCATGTCTTATATAACATTACAAGCTTTTCATAGTTAAATTTATCTTAAATCTGCGATACATGTAATTATATAAATTGAATTTATCAAATGCAACTAATTTTCTGTCACTTGAAGTTGTGATGGCGTTAGCAAGACACAACTTAACCCTCGGAGCACTGATGTCGACTGCAGTTGAAATTCTGTGTTTTTATTATAACCTAGATAACCCCTGATAACAAGCTGTACACAGTAATATATGCCTTCAATCTTGAAACACTTATATATACATGTATTGGGTATAACATGATTTTTCAGTCACTTGAAGTTGTATAACTTATAGTGATTTAAAATTTAAATTGAATACATGTAGCTCAGTGATCTAAGGACTAACCCTTACAGCCCGGGGACCGAGTTAAGTCGTCAGAATCTGATGTTTGTGGACGTCAGATTCTGACGACTTAAGTCACTCCCCGCGCTGTAAGAGTAAAAATATTTTAAATGGCTGTAGACCCATAACATAGGTATTCAAATGAATCAGAAAGAGCTAACTAAGATATTTATGATGGTTTCAAAATGAAAAAAACCCTTTGGTCTCCATGGATTTTACAAAAAAAAAATCAGCGTTTCAAGGGCTAAGTGGCTGAAAATGTATATTGATTAGCTCAGAGTTCTAAGGGTTAAGACTGACCTCAATCGAGGATGACTTAGCTGAGCTAGTTGGTGAAATTAGGGCCTGGACTGGATACTATACCCGCCGTCAGATTAACTTGTATTGTATGTTTTTTGCCGGTTTCTCAGTCAATTCTCAACCGGTTTTCATGAAATTTTGCAAGGACGATTTTTGAGTCACACCGCGACTACCGTGAAATTTTCATCGGAAAATATTGTATAGCTAAAAAGTTCATCTGGCATGTAGTGCAATTCAGGGCTAAAAACAAACATTAATTTAACCAGTTTAATGGGTTTATAGAGGGACGTTGTAATTACAAATTTACTACATGTCAAATGGTCTAACTTTTAAACTATGTGATATTGTTTTATGAAAATGTCATGGTAGTCGCCGCGTGACGCGAAATAGTCCTTGCATAATTTTATCAAAATCAGTTGAGAATTGACTTGAAAATCGGCGAAAAAAATGCGATACAAGTTAATCTGACGTCGGGTATAAACATGCTAAGGAGGGGAAAAGTGGGAAAAGGAGGGAGGTGTGACACTAGTTTGAGTGACAGTGTGAATGTCTCGTTGGCTGGACTGTACAATGTAAACATCACTGGTTCTGCGCTAATTTAGGGAAAACAGTACCGGTATGTTTGATGGCAATGAATAAGTGTATTTTTTTCACAGCTAAGACAATATATATGGCAACAGTGATATTTAACGAAAATAATAATGTAATCATGAAGCATTATTATTTGTTCAAAAGAAAAAAAGAACTTTGTAACTTTGTGATTGGCATGCTTAAATAGTTCTGGCAAAATAATTTTATGGTCAAATATAAGTGCATGCTGTTTTTCTTAAAATATTTTTTTTGTGCTCGAATGTAAGTGCATTCATGTACTTGTTTTCAAACACTCAAATGCTTCCTGGCTTCATATCTTTAATGAGACCTTTGTTGAACATTGTAGATATTGTCTGTACTGTTATTTTTTATATGTATACTTCATGATTAAAATATGAAATACTTATCATTGTCTTATCTCTGATTTATTTCAGATGTGTGGAGTCAGCTCTTAAACTTCAACTTAAAAATAAGGTCAAATTGAGTCTTCAAATTTACTACTAATACTGGACTATTGAACTATTAGTTTTATGAATGTGTGTTGCCATATAAAACACAATTAATTCAAAAAATAGTTACAAATGCGGTGAACAAATTGTCCGGAAAAAGATTGCATCATTCCCTTGCAATGAATTCAGTCAAATATAAATTTTCAGCACGCGACAGTCTTGTAGATATGTTTGCGACTGAAAGTCAAATTAACCAGTGCAACAAAGTAACCAGCAGTGGAATGAATATCACACATAAAGGAACAAGAAAATCACTCGGTGTGGAAACGAGTGGTGATGTTGATCCACCTCCTAGTACCAAACCAAAAGATAAAAAAATCAGCTTTGTGCTGGGGAAATCTGCAGAAAGAATAGAAAAGTTGCCAAAGCGAGTACCCACTCAGAAATTGGAGCGATATTCAGGCAAAATAAATACTGATAGAACCAAAGCCGAAGAAACATCATCTGAAGCTATCAAGTGTCCTCTTCAATGCACATCTGACTATAAATTTTCTGATTTGGAGGTTCTCACATCACATCTGATCACATTCCACAATTTCAGAAGGGGATTGTCAAGAAAATTAGCAACAACACAGTTTGTAGTAGAAAATCTAGATTCACTTAGGAACTCTGATGTCCCTTACTGTTTTATGTGTGGTATAAAGCCACGTAATCCTTCTAGATTTAAGGATCATATCACAAATATTCATGCTTTGATTCTGTGTTACCAATGTCCTTCGTGCCTCATCTTTACAGAAAGCATTGACAGCCTGAATAAACACTATAGACTACTTCACGACAGCACTCAATTTTCCATTAATTTGCACCCTGTACTGGTCAATAAATCTGTGAGTGTTTTTCTTGATTCACAAGAAAAGGTGAAAACTCTTTCTATCCTTAGATACTTACAGAATCATGACTGTAAAGAGGATGGCATATTTTCATGCTCTTGTGGGGAATGGTTTGCAAATTATCAGGAGCTGGATATGCATGCAAAATCTCTGTATTCTTGCCATGCTAAGTGTTTTGGCTGTGGAACACAGCTGATATCAGAACAAGAGGTAGTATCTCATTACTTAACACGACCTGTATGTCATGCTACGTACAGGGAACCACCTCATGTAAAGGTGAGAGCTCCCTCTTTTCTTACGAGTAGATCCCAGGCTTACCCTGGAATTCTCAAATGTCACATATGTGAAAAAGAATTTGACAAATGCTCTGATGAGGTTGCAGTCACACATTTTGTTGAAGATCACAGTTTTTCAAAACGAGTAGCTGAAAGAATTGCAGACCTTACTTTTTTCGCACCTATTGTTCTTGATCTGGAGTTTATTAGCCATCGCCATTGTTTTGTTTGTGACGCACATCTATTAAGTGTTGCAGGTGACTTTCAAAAACATCTTTCTACCCACAAAGAATTGGTGATGTTATATGAATGTCCATACTGCTTCTCCCTTCATGAGTCAGATCATGAGATGGCGTGGCATAGTACGTCATGTGCGAGATTGGAGAACAGTATAGATATACCACCTGGATTTGTTTTGCCAATGCTATTCAAGAAAACTAATAACTCCCTTTATGAAATGATACCACTAGACGATATAAAAAAAGTTCGAGCATTGCAGATAATGCGATCATTTTCTGTCCAGATTGATAAAATGGATGAGGTCATAACAAGCAGTTTACCGCCTGATCCACGTTCTCCAATTTCTGTTCCTCCACAATCTCAATACCAACCACATTATGCCAGACCTAAAGTGGTATGTTTTGAGTGTGAAAAGGTTTCCAAAAATATCACTATTTTGCGAAGGCACCTCGAAGATGCTCACAATATCTCCGTCAGAACTATATGGCCATGTCCCATATGTAAAAAAACATTCAACACTGCAAGACCACTTCGATATCATTTGCATCAGGATCATAAGGTGGATGAGGACAGTGCAGGAGCTATCGCAAGTGAGGGCGAAGTCAGACGTTTTATTCAAAGGGGTACAGGACGAATACCTGCACGTGTAATTACAGGTAAAAATGCATCTCACAGTGAAATATTTCATGAAACATTTAGACAATTGCAACTTAAACTGGACCCAACAGCTTCTTCAGAAACATGTGGAGACCAATTAGATAAGGAGAAAAATCCTCAACGAGATACACTGAACAAATATAACATACAATTACATGATTCATCTCGAGACATCTCAGCATCGCACAGCATACCAATGAATATATCACCGGAACCTGAACGTATAGAAAAAATGAGTGATGGGTGTGCTCCATGTCCTTTCTGTAAGAATTTGAAGAAGTCACACGATCTTCTCGTAGCTCATATTGTAAGTGAACATGAAGTGAAAATACAGCCTGCCATTAGAATGAGTGAGATAATGTATGCTGGGGAAATACCCAAATCTGACTACTTACCCTCCTCTTACACCTGTCAGCAATGTTTTAAGAAAATCAAAGACCCGGTGCGAATTAAAGATCATGCTGCAAAGCATGGGATCATTCTGAGGTTTTGTTGTCCAGAGTGTCCTGATCTAAAACCAACTTCACAAGAACTAGCTGTGCATCTGGTTGAGGAACATGATGCTGATTATGAATATGCTGTTGAATATACAAGTGGCACAGAACCTGTTCTTGCAATAGTTGATGGAGGTAGAGAAAGTATATTTAAGTGTAGCGAACCCTTGTTATATTTTCTTAGAAAGTCACAGTATTCAAACACGGCTAGATGTTCTGGAGAACGCAGGTGTTCTGACACATCTGAAGAAAGTTACAGACATTCAGATCACAGTCCTACAAGGCAATCTCTCTCAAGTGATGCTAAAAGGGGAATAAACGAAGGAGCATCTGATATACTGAGTAAAAATACTGAGCATGTGGACAAAGGTACGCTAGATATGTTTGTTGATAATGATTATTCAAATAGTTCCGATGTCATGGATACCAAGCAAAAGCACATTAGGCAAGAATTGATTTCAATTCGATCCGACTTGGAGGATATGCTCGATCGTGCCGGTCTAACATTTGCTGAAAAATCACTAATACACAATAGTCAAATTGGAGATGAGAACATTTCCAACCAATCAAGTGAAGAGATGAGGGAGCGTGATTGGCATTCCAAGGATAAGATCAATGTTATACCAGACAAACAGGATGATGTGGAATCAACAGACAAAATGTTATTAAAGAATATATGCAACCTAGAGAAAGGACAATCAGTTATATTCAATGGAAAGCTCTTTCTTGTTGTGAATAATGTTGACTCATGTCTGCTACGTAAGACATAGAGATCATTGCATATTTCAAGTCCTTGTATTTTAGGCTTGAATGTGTGTAAGGGCTTTCGATTACGGTAATAACTATTATATTCCAGTTTTAGTGATCAGTGCTAGTTGATGAGGTCAGCAGAATTTGTACATAATACCAGAGATATTATAATAACGAGATATGCCACTCTCATTGGCTGTATACTTGACAGTACTAAACCGGAAGTGTTACTACATGGGCGAGCCAGATGCCGGTTTGGAGGAGTACATTTCCCAAACACAGCCTAAAAAAACTACATGTTATAGAGAGGCCGTGTCGGTACCGGTTCAGAAAACAGGCCAAAATAAACATTACAATGGATGACAACATTACTATCACCTCATTTTATTGAAATAAATGTTTAATAAACAAATTCACATTGAAAATTATACTTATAACGTCGTATTTTATGAAGTAAAATAGCAAAACTGTACAAGTAACCGACTCGCCGATTGCCGCAGATTGTTTGTCAACCGATGGATGAGTGAGGAGTGACAGCACATTTGAGCGAACCGTCGGTAACAGTGACAGACAGCTAGAAGTTGTACGCTGGCAAACGGGCAAGTGACAGTCGGAAAAATCAATAATATGGATGATATAATCTAACAGTTAGTCTACTACTTTATAACAAAAAAATATTGCCACTAAATTTGAGGCTAATTCTAGTAATTGGATCTTCCGATTTCATGAAATTGTCAACAGGGAGTGACAGTGACAACAGCTAACGTGACTGTAGCTGGGGACTTTAGGCCTATAGGCCCTACGGGAGAGGGAGGGAAGTTGGGCCACGAGGCAAGTATGGGCATTGGGCACCCCTTCTATTGCCAAATATTTTTTTAATGTAGACTAGGGGGCCTATAGACCTAGTTTTGCAAATTTTTGCTGTGTATTTCATGCTCATAATTTTTCAGTACTTCAAGATATAGACTAGACCTAGGCCTAATTTAACTTGAGACCAATTTTGACACATCTACAGGTAGACTAGTCTATCTTTTCTAATAGGTTATAATGAGTCCATAATTCTAAAATGAATTAGGGTCTACTGACATCAGACAAGGTGGTTCACAGGGTTCAATTTAAATAACTATTATAGGCCCTACGGATGCATGTGCCCGTAAAAAAAAATATTAGGGGCGCATGCACGTGCTATTTGTTTTTCTATTTTTTCAATATTTTGACTTTTTTCCCAAATTTAGCTACGTGAAGATATATAGGGCTCACTGTAGCCGTGTCGTCCTCTCCGAAGCCTGTTTCAGGCACTGGGGCTATATATAACTGCACATGAATAAAGTGTTGATATCCCTCTTGCGCATCGCGACCAAACACCTGAAACTTGAGTGCACAACACCCCTAAACAAAAAGATTTAATTGGCCTGGATCAACCCCCCCCTTGATCCTGCCTTACCCTCCCATTTGATAAAAAAGTAATCCAGACAGAAGTTACAGGAAAAAAATAATAATTTGCCTTCACCCCCTACTTTTTTGTTCAAATTTGTTTTGAACCACCCACAGACCCCCCTGGCAAAAAAATTGGCCTTGTCCTTCCCCGCCGGTAAATAAATGTTCACAGAGGCTACTGCGTCAAATGAAAAAAAACCCTAAAAATAAACATTTGTTAAAACCCCCATGTGCCCACCCTGCCTGATTTTTTTTAATTGGCCTGTACTATCCCCCCTTCCTGCCTTATCCTCACATTTGAAAAAAAGTAATCCGGGCTGAGGTTACAGAAAAAAAAATTGCCTTGACCCCCCCCCCTATTTTTGTGTTCAAATTTGTTTTGAACCCCCCACTCCCACAGCCCCCCATGGCAAGAAAATGAAAATGGACTTGACCCCCAACCCCTCAGTCTGACCCTCCCCGCCCGTAAATAAATGTAATCCACAGAGGCTACTGCAATAAAAGAAAAAAAGACACTTAAAATAAATATTTGTTAAAACCCTCCATGTGCCCACCCTGCCTGAATTTTTTTAATTGACATGGATCATTCCCCCTTCCTGTCTTACCATCCCATTCAAAAAAAATAATCCGGACGGACAGACAGACAGTCAGCCGGACAGACAGACGGACAACCCGACTACATAATGCCTCTGGCCGCAGGATGCCTCCGGCCGCAGGCTGGCGGAGGCATAAAATACACCATAACTACTATAAAAATGAGAAAAAGTCTAACTTAAACTTTTTATTGACAATGGGCACTCAAGATTCACTTGAGTAAAATAGACTATCAATTTGTGCCATGAAACATTTTATTGTAGCACTATTTTATGTTATCAAATATTTTCTTTAAATCTAATTCAACCTTGACAATCTCAACATGAAAATTGATAAGCAACACAACTGACCTTCTAAAGTCAGCAAGAAATATCTCATTTCACCAAATACCTTTAACTTGTTTAAGCAAATATAAAGTGTCTTATGTATAATTATTAAATATAATCAAGAATGTGGTTGTATATTCTTGATATAATATGTCAGGTTATCCAAATTGAAGTGGATTATATAATTTCAGGTAAATGATGCATTTGTGATACCACAGTCCTTCATGGGTTATATAAGTCATTATTTACAGTAGAGCATGCTATGAGCAGCCACTTTTATGAGCAGCCAACCTCCTATGGGAGGCCACTAGGTCATTCCTCAAAATGATCCTTATCAATGAGCTTGTGGGAGAAATTTGTCATCATCTTCCTGGAAACCATATGCATTGCACTGATGGATGCACAGATGTCCACAATTTCTTTTCTTTCTACAAAGAAATTGATATAAATACAAAACCAATACAATTTTTTTCATGTACATACAGTAATAAATTTTTTTTATGACAGTGTAATAGTACATACATGTATATAATCATAAGGGAATGACCATTTTATTTCCTGGGGGAATTATGAAGGGCTAAGTTTATTTTTACACACACCATTTGAAACCAGATTTGTTTCTCAAGAATTTAAAGTCAGCGTTAACAAATGCATAAATAATTTATTGGGTGATATTTGTGCACTTTTATTCCTCCAAATTATACAAAGCCATTTAAGTAGCAATCATGTCGTACAATATTTTATATTTTACTTCAAGCATTGTCATGATTACCTTTTCATGAAAAATGATAAATGGACATGTTCCCTCTTTTAAGAGGTGAATCAATATCTTTTGAAAGTTATTCAAGCAATTGTCACGCACAAACAGGTTGTGCCAATTTATTTTCTCAGCCAAAAGTGGCACCAGATTTAACCCTGGTGCTGCTGAATTGTTTGTGAGTATTTTCAATTCATTTGAAGCTGGAATTGCTAACACAATATACAGCTTCAAATGAAATGAAAGAAAAATAATATTATCTATGAAAAATAGGCATCTCCCAAACTGAATTATTTGAATAACTGAGCAGATACCAAAATATATGTTACAAATTTGTTTGGTATTTTCCTTTAATACTCTAAAATTTGTCAAGTATTTCTATCTAGAATGTCAAGTAGGCCCTACATGTTACATTTCTCTAATTTCCATTAGAATAATAGCGAAGGTAAATCTTAGCTTTTCTAATTATTGCATTGCATTATTATTGAATGTCCGACAAGACTTATTATTATTATTTCAATTTTACGAGCCAATGCCCGGTCCTAGCCTACCTCACATAATAGATATCCTAATTATTGGGTAGATCAGATGATCATTAAAAAGCAGTATTTTTATTTTGGCTTCCTGATATGAACATATGATGTAAACATGTCCATAGACTAGAAATGTTGCGCATTTACCAGTTGAGCAGATCTAAAGACAAAATTTGTGTATTTCGTATTTTGGACATGCACATCCGAAATAGGAAATCTGGAGTTTTGTCTTTATATCTTGCTTTACCATGTTTACATACAAAAGACTTTTTTGCATGTCTGAAATAAGAAATCGGGAATTTTGTCTTAATATTTCGCTTAACTGGTAAATGCGCTAGACCACACACAAATTTAAAAACTTACACAATTCTAGTCTATGGACATGTCCACTTTTTATGGCCATATTAAAATGCGTAAATTAAAATACTGTTTTTTTTTTAAAGATTTTAGCCTGATTGTGTCGTTTTCACTTTGCAGGCCCTATCTTGTAATCATAGTCTAGTCTCTAAATTTTTCAACTTTATGACCAACACAGTCACACCATAAACCTTCAATTTATGTCATTTTGGGGTTAGGGATATAGGTACCCTATCCAAATCAAGTCAAAATAATAGACTAGGCGTATGATATTTATAAATTATATTTGCTATTTAAATTGCATGATAGGATGAGGTCAATTTTTTTTGGTCAAATCGAAAGCCAGAATATCTTTTCAGAAAATCTTCCAAGCCTTTCGCCCACGATATTATTGTGAATTTCAGGATTGTCACCGGGGAGGGGTGGGGGATTTTCAATTTCAAGAAACTCCCTTAACTTTTGTTGGAAATATAGCCTACTTTTTGTCATTATAAATTTTATAATTTCGAAGTTATGAACCATCCTCGGACTTGTCACAATGGAAGTACGGTACCCCGGTATGTTTACATGAAATAATATTAGCCCAAAAACACCCTTTTCAAAAGTCTGATGATCCTGGGCATGAATCAGTGAATGGGAAGTAGGCTAGGCCTAGACTAGAATCACTAGCCTATTTAACAGACAATGTTCACAGACAACTGAACTGGCCAATTTCGAGGCCTATTATCAATGGTAGACTAATGACTTCTAGGCCTAGACTAGTAATTAAGTAACGGAAGCGAAGTAGAAGTGGTCCGGCTGTGATACAGGCCTGTTCTGGGGGGGGTCAGAGGGCATGCTCCCCCTGGAAGATTTTGAAGAAATGAGTTTTTTTACTGAAAAGTGGTCCGGCCAACGTCTTGCTTTGCTACTCACTGAGCTAGACGGGGGGGCTGTCTGGCACTGCACGCTTCACTGAATCAGCAGTGCCATGGAGTAGGTACCGTAAGTGACCATCTGACACACACAGTAACCACTGGTTACTGGTAGGCTAACAGTAGGCTAACAGTACACTGATACTGTGACACTGTCACTGACAGGCGACCACGTCACTCATCAGTTATGTCGCTTAAATTAATCGTGACGATGTAGACTACATATATTCTACCAACAAATATGTACAGAGATATCTTACAAATATAATTTGGTGGATTTTATTTTGATAAACTTTACTTTTTATCAAAAAAAATGTATTTTATTCACACAGGCCAAAATACCGATCGCCATTTCTGTACATTATCGCCCACATTGATGGCATCGGTAGGGTGGATGTTTAAATCGTTTTCTGTGTATTATTTTGATAAAATACAATAATTATGTATCACTTACCTTTCTACGAAACTACAAAAGATAAATGAACTCAAATCTAGAACATTTTCCGGATTGTTGGATCAACCAGCGCGCACACAAAACTCGATGTGGTTGTGTTGTTTACAGTCATTGTTCCGGTCGACTTGACAGGTGCTTCACAGTAATATTACTCCTAGGCGGCCAGGTGGCGCTCCCACCCATTGCGGTAACGGAAGTAGCACTCAGTGGCATATCTCGTTATTATAATATCTCTGATAATACCACATTTTGTGTGAGTATGATGTGTGTTTTCTGAGATTTATAGAGTTGTCACTCTATGGACAAAGCATATTTCAATATGATTTTGTCAGTTAAGTTTTTGTCCATATGTGCTGAATGCTATGGCATTCAGCACTTAAAAACGGGCTTCAGTGGTGAAAGGGTTGAACGCTGAATATTTTTGTAAAAATTCATGGCGAACAAAGGTTTTTTTTCCATTTGAAATCATCATAGATGTCTTAGTTAGTTCTTTCTGATTCATTTGAATACCTATGTTATGGGTCTACGACCATCATAAATATTTTCACTCTTACAGTGCGGGGATAGACTTTTAGTTGTCAGATTCTGACGACTAAAGTCTATCCCCACGCTCTAACGGTTAAATTATGATCAGTGTATAGCTGTATTTGGCCTGTTAATTTTACCTTACAAACAAAAATATTTGAAAGGGAAATAGGCTTTAAATTTTCCAGATTGTGCTCTGGTTCATATTGTATATGTAATTGTTGCCCGCTTGAGGTTGAGGGTCGCGGTAGTGGGAAACAATTTCAAGCGGATACAAATTAAAAATTTATTATCTGGCACTTTGAAGGTTAAGCCATACTGCTTTAATTTTGGGATGTTTCACATCTTGAGTACTAGTGACATTCTTTGAGTGAAGAGTATTGAATAAAATCAGTGTAGTACATGTACTGTCACTCACTGCTTTCATATACTGTATCAGACAAAGTGTATAGATCAGAATCATATGACTGTGTTTAATATTGCTTTATTTGAATTTGCTATTATGCCTATATCATCACTCAGTTGTTATGCATCGTTCCAAGAATCAATAATATTGCACATGTATTAAATTGTACTACGTAACTTTGGAACAGATGTTGTTTGAGCTTGTGACGTTTCGACTTGCTACGACAAGCCTTGATCACATGCATGTACTAATGCCCTGGCGGTGAAATGGGTCTATGGCCATTATAAATGTTTAGTGTGGGGACCGTTTTTATTATGTTGGCAATAGGCCTACCCGTTACGAGTGGATGAAATACATTGAGGAGTATTACCACATATCAGAAAAGCATAATAAATGTATTATGCATTTTTGCCATTATGCAACACCTTAAAATCACCAATGTCTTGTAGAATGTCTAAAAACTAAAGTGATGGGTGATTAAATATGAATCGCTGCTCTTTCCTTCTTTAACACCATGGAGATCACGGAGATTGATACATGTAAATATTTGATTTTCCAAAAAGTGTGAATATGGAATTTTTGATATTCTCACACTCTGCTCATTGGTTTTAAGTATGAGACAGTATCAGGCTATATGAAACTGTGTATTTTGAACTGGAATGTCTTGCTGTTATGTTACATGTGACTTTATCGTGTGAGAATACAAATGTTATTCATTTTTCATTCCATATGGGAAAATACAGTATTCGTCCAATGAATTAAGTGTTCGTCTGAAGGCTCACACCTTATTAATTGGCAAGTGCTGAATTTTACCCATATCTTGCACAAATAAACACTGTTAGCATATCCTCCTGGCATCTTTTTTTTTCTTGTGAAATTGTTATCTTAATAGTGACATAGACTAGTCAGGTTGTTATTCTCATGTAAGATTGTCAAATCATAAAGTTTTGTGTAGATTTCTCTGGGAATAACACATCATTTCGCTGTGTGTTATGTTTTATTATAGCGTTTACACTTTAAATTGTCACTTGAGAACTAACCCTAATATTTTTGTATAAACCATTGAGAACAAAAAGTTATTTTGAATTGAAATCATCATAAATGTCTCAGTTAGCTCTTTCTTGATCATATGGATACCTATGTTATGGGTCTGGCCATTATAAATATTTTCCTCTCAGTGCGGGGATCGACTTTAGACGTCAGAATCTGACGTCTAAAGTCAGTCCCCGCACTGAAAGGGTTACAATAATATACTGTATGTTGCATGGACATCAGGCTAGGACAGTAGGCCTACTAACCGGTTTTCAGTGGGTTGATTTTTGAATGGATGGCTGAGTAAATCACAATTTTTTTATCCACTTATTTGTTATTTCCTTAGCAAACAATAACCGGCCTTAAAGCTTAGCTCTGGAGAAAATTGGTTAAAAAATATATGCAAATAGAAAACAAATTAGAACATTGATTATTCTGAATGGCCACATAGTTGTCCCCTCTAGATGAGGAACCTTCTTGACAAATTGTCTTCATTCAAAATTAGTCTGGCACAACATCCAATGTAACAGAAATATCAAGAAATGTGACTTTTTTTCTCTTGTAGTATGGCTCCAAAGGGGTGTGGCTAGGGGACATGTGTAACAAAAACGTTTTGTTTAACTCCTCAACCGCTGGTGCCGCATATATTCGGGTTTTCATTTTTTATTAGCACATTATAAGTACCATCTTTTAAACATGTTAAAGATAAAATGTGACATCAATCAGCAATATTTGAAAACAGTTGACCTCCATTTTGTCAAATCTGCATAATTTTCAATCACTTGAAGTTGTGGATCGCGTCAGCGAGACACAACTTGAAGTTGGTGAAAATTCAGATTGAATAATTTGGCGGTTAAAAGGTTACAGCGCTTAAATATTTTTGTTCAAACCATTTAGACAAAAGGGCTATTTTCAATTTGAAATCATCATAAATGTCTTAGTCCGCTCTTTCCGCTTCATTTGAATACCTATGTTATGGGTCTACAGCCATTAGAAATATTTTACTCTTGCAGCGCGGGGACCGACTTCAGATGTCTGCAGATGTCAGATTCTGACGTATAGATGTAAAGACGGTCTCTGCACTGTAAGAGTTAATCTGCTGATCGCGACTATAGTCGTTTTTCATTTGTTTTATTCACCCCTCAAATCATTGTTATTGGGAATTAAATGAGCGTTTAAACAGGATAATTTGCAAATGTTTGGTCTAAGATTAAACAAATATCAGAAATTTTCACCTACTTGAAGTTGTGGATCACGGTAGCGAGACACAACTTCAAGTAGGTGAAAATTTTAATAGGATAAGGGTTAACGCAATTGGTTTTTTGTACTTGATCATAAGGCCTGGCAATTTCTTTGCAATTTAGCATGCGTAATTTCTTCAATAGCTGAACATAACTATGTTTCAATTTGTTATTTTATTATGTATGTGTGTGTTATGTTTGTCTCATTAATTTGATTTAAAAGTACTTGTGTTCATCATTTGCAAGGTTTACTTTATTCACAGAGGGCATATGATTTTGATAAAATATATATACTAAACTTGACTGACTACTTATTTGTATTGTATTTGTACAAAGTTATGTTTTGTGCCACAAAAAATGAGAAATAATAATAAAATCTGTCAATTATATACACATGATACATTATCAAAAGGTACGTCAATCTGTTCAGCCTGAAAAATGATATCTTGAGAACTTTTTTGCCACATCTGAAATGCCATAGTCTAGGATGATGTGCTGTGGGATATGCGCTATTATTTCTTCTACTGTGATTTTCCTGTGGAAGAAGCCTGAAGCATGATATGTTTCTAGTATATGTAGTTCTCAGTTTTTATTCTAACTGTTTGTACTAAGTTCTTAGGCCTTACAGCCCCGGGACCGACTTTAGTCGTCAGAGTCTGATGCTGTAGATTCTGACGTCTAAAGTTGATCCCGGCGCTGTAAGAGTGAAAATATTTGTAACCGCTTAGGCCCATAACATAGGTATTCAAATGAATCAGAAAGAGCTAACTAGGACAGTTATGATAATTTCAAATTTAAAAAACCTTTGGTCTCCAAGGTTTTCATAAAAAAAATGCAGCGCTGTAAGTGTTAGGCCTACCTATGTGCATAATGTTATTCAGCTAATCACGTCTATGGCAGTTTGCAGCCTTTTTATTTGTCTATCAAGCAACACAATTTTGAGAAGAAATGAGCATTAAATTTTTTACATTTGCCCCATGTTTTGAAAAAAATTTCACATGTGTGGTAGTTTTTACCCACTTGACCGTGACCCACAAGTTCAAGTGGGTAAAAATTTAACCCTTAAGGCGCTGAATTATTTTTGTATGAATCATGAAGACCAAATGTTTTTTTTTTCAATTTGAAATTATCATAGATGTCTTATTTAGATCTTTCAGCTTCATTTTAATACCTATGTTCTGGGTCTACGGCCAGTATAGTTTTTTCAATTCTTTTAGTCCGGGTTCGACTTCTATAGATGTCAGATTTTTACGTCCAATGACGGTCTCCGCACTCTAAAGATTAATTCTGATTGGCTGGCTTACTTTGAATACAATTTTAAATGTGCAGTGACATTTATGTTTTCGTTGCAACTTCTTTTCACATTTTTTTGTTTATATAAGTCTAATAGAATCTATGCCATGTGAACAGAACATAAATGTGTTTCAATTTGTTATTTTATCACTTAGTGTGTCACTTTTTGTCTCAGCTACTCATTTCGAATTGTTATTTCTTTAAAACCACAATGTACGGATTTAAAAATACATTTGTTTATCATTGTTACTGTTTTGTTATTTTTATTGATTGGAATGTTGTTTCTGTACCATTGGTCTTTCTTCTGTAAATGTTTGTATTGTTCACATTTTTTATTCAGACTCAGATGCTGGGGGTAAAATCTAATGATTGGCAGATATTGTGTAATTAACCCTTATAACACTGAAATATGTTTGTATAAACATAAAAATTAAAGGGTCTTTTTCAATTTGATATCACCATAATTAAGGTTAGCTCTTTACGCTTCATTTGAATACCTATATTACGGGCGTATGGCCATTATAAATATCATATATATAGAATCAGACATCTGTAGACATCAGCTTTTGACGTCTAAAGTCGCTCCCCACGTTGAAAAGGTTGATTTATTCTATTAGGAGCCTATGATCATGATATTCTATGCTCAACTCCAGCATTTTTTTTATCAGGAGCTCAGTATATATTAAAAAAGCATGATAAAGTTTAGAATTATTTTCTACTGCAGAATGCTGGAAGTCATTAAAAAAAATAGTCTGCCATGACTATCACAGCCAATTTATCTGTGTATAAGGTTCCAGGATAGCTGATTGGTTGCGTGGTTGACTCAGAGCCTGGGGGAACCCTATTCGAGTCCCGCTCTGGCGGATATATTTCCTTGGTGCACACATATGCAGTGACCCAAACTGTTCAAATTCTTGGGAGATTGACAACGTGAACTGATTCGCGCCTCATCAAAAAAAACAAATTAATAAACAAAAATTTCAAAGTCGACATTAAAACTTTCAATAAAATTTAGGCCTATTATTTATATATACTTTATATTGATGGTAAAGGATTATTAATTTATATTTTCACCCATTTGAAATGCGTGTTTGCCGTATGCGCTACTATCTTGAAATCCTATCATTATTTTTAACCTTTTAAGTGTCAATCACAGTGATTTCTTCGGAATTGAATTGATTTGAAGAGTCAACTTTTAATGTTTAAATGAATAGAAATCTGGTGTAAAGGAAGACTACTATGAACCTGTATAATAGCTAGGCTCGAGTTTCTCATTTGGAATTCCTGCATTATTCGGGATGTTGTGTTTGGAATTTTGCCACCACAAGATGTTTATTGTCATTTTAATTTTGTTTATTTTCACATATGATTTATTTGTCTGTCTGGTTAATTATTCCTAATATTTGTTTGGGACCGACATGACTGTTTTACAGATAGAAGTGGCTTTGTTTCTTGTACATAAATTTGTAAGGCACTGCGTGAGTTGTAAGTTGCAGGCTAAGCGACTCGCAACTTTGTAATGTGAGTGACTATATCATTTTGAAAAAGCCAGTATTTTGTTGCGGTCGATGATGGCATTTTGCTCACTGTTATATTGTTACACTTGTTTACTTTTTTTTTAAGTGCTTTAATATTCTTATTTCTAGATTTATGTGACTTAAATTTTTTGATAGATATTTAAATTCATGAAAACAGTTTTGGAAACTACAGGCACATTTTGATTTGTTTAATCTCCCTGTGAGAAACATTACTTTTTTTGTTAAATATTTACTATCAACCTTGTATTTGAAAACACTTCAGGTTTGAAACAGAACAACGTTTCACTACATTGGAATGTTATGCTTATTGTATAAAACATGTTGTCTCATTATGTTTAATTGTTATAGATAATGTTTGATCTGATGTATTGAATAGGCTGATTAGCTGAAATCCTTGATAAAAAGTGTCTTGATTATGATTACAAAAACGTGGTGTACAAGCAGTTTGTGTAAATACATGTATAATTTAGAATATTAGGGATAATGTTTAATTTTCTGGTGTGACGTCCACATCATATTCATGAAATACATGATTAACCCTTACAGCTTTGAAATATTTTTTTTAATCCCTGGAGATCATAGGGTTTTGTTCAATTAGAAATCAATATAAATGTCTTAGTTAGCTCTTTTCGCTTCATTTGAATACCTATTTTATGGGTGTACAGCTATTTTAATTCTTACAGTGCGGGAGCCGTCTTTATACGTCAGAATCTGGCGTCTACAGACGTCAGATTCTCACGTATAAGGACGTTCCCCGCGCAGAAAGAGTTAATCTGACGGCGTGTAGGTGCAATCTTGAGACAAGATGTGCTTACAGACAAGTTACCGCCGCGCGATCATTTTCTACAGACACCTTTATCTATTTATATGAGAACTTGTCCACGCATTTCTGCATTGTTTCACATTTTGCTACATGTACATATTTTTCGATAAATAAAATAATATAAATACTCGATAATAAGGTGAATTGTTGTTACTGATAACACAACCACGCGTATTTCAATCCACATCAAATTTTAAACGTGATTCGATTTAGCGATTCCTGCAATTTGGGCTATTTAAACAGTGTTGTTTATTCACCAAGAATGACGATTGTTTAGCTGCTAAATCTATCACATGTTATTAAGTTGAACATCCAAATGCAATCACGATGTGAGTAGGCTAGACCTGCCCGCATTGGCCTGATCAGGGAACTACAATCTTCTTCTGATGTTATTATTTTAAAGTCTAGAGCATGTAGCTTAATCAATGTGGCAATGTTGTGTGAAAATCCTGGGTTTAGTTCCATGTGTAGCCTATGAAGTGACTTGTTCACAACCATTACCTAAATCAATCCCAACATATGGATCCAGAGTAGTACACCGGCACCTCTGTTCAGCATTTATGCTAATGAAAATTCTACACACAGTCATTAGCGAGTGTCAACAGAATAGGGCGTAAAATTAATATGTTAACAGAGACGTTCACTATTTCAGATCTTCAGTGCGACTGGCCAGAAACAGTTCAAGCAGAACGGTTTTCCATTTTTATACGATACACCATATATGGGAGACATAAAACAAACATTCTTAGTAAACACACCAGGGTCATATCATTATTGTGTCAACCAAATGGCACAAATTGTATTGCGCGATTCTTATCTAAATCAAGATTCTAATTTGAAAAAAACATCTGAGCGGATTTGATTCTCTAAAATTTTTTTTGTTTTTGCAAAATCTTGTCGCCCTGGCAACACATTAATTGCTGAAATGCCCATTTGAGCCGTGACGGACAGAAAATAAAAAAAACTGTCTACCTAGTTCAGAGAGTTAATAATGTTCGATGTAGATATGTCTACTGATAGTGTATGTCTATATTGTGCATTGTAGAAAAAAAAATTGGGGCAGTTTATGTTTTTAAAGGGGTTATTTATTGCAATTTCCGTCCGTCACGTTTTGAAGTCTTTTAATTAATGTGCTGCCACGTATAATAAATTTATTTAGTGAAAATTTCTGTTTTCTCTCACTGCTCCCTAACACTAATTAGTAGAAAAGATGATTATTTACATTGATGTGCCAGTACAAAATATATTAAGGAAAAACCTTGCGAAAAAATTGCCGTGACGGACGGAATTTGCTGGTGTTACGGACGGAAATGTGTTTTTTTTTGTTCACCCGAAGCAAGTTTCATGGGAATTTTACCCAATGACGATATCAGAATTGGTCTACATGTAAGATGGGGCTACTAATTTATTTTCACTTGTACATAAAAAAATTCCCAAGCCTTAAATAGAGTTATTACCATAAGTACCATAATTTGTTTACGTAATGTTAACATGACTTATAAATGAACTTATTTTTTTTTTCTTCACTTGCCTCTTGGCATGGGAAACACAAGAGGCAAATGCAAAGCCAAAGCCAAGTATTACCAAAAGGTTTTTAAATACATGCATCTCAATAATGTGCTGTCTGTAGTCACTGGGACATATCTGGGGGGGGGGGGGTGGTAGGGTTCGGGCTAGGGGGGAATCATAGGGGGGGGGGGGGGTAACGGGACGTGAAATGACAATTTTTAGCGACACTGTCATCCCTTAGCACTCTGCGCCTTCCGTCCGTGTTTGTTCGGCAGCGCATCATACTCAAATAGCTCCCCTGTCAACATGACTAATTGTATTGACTTTATATTTTAAACTTGTATACCATATGGCTTTGGTTTTTTTATTCCATTGACCCTGATTGACATTGGGTCAATATCAAGGTCACAGCTGTCAGCATATCTGGACCAAAATTTATTTGATGTGCTATATCTTTTGACTCGTTTCAGGTAGTCTTCATTTGGAATACAGATGCATCTTAGGAATTTACAGGTCAAGTTTGAAGATGGGGTACCTTGACCTATTTTAAGGGTCAAGGTCACACCACTCTTCAGTTTGTCAATCACAATTAGTTTCATAAACATTATTTTTTTAAGATGGAAGTTCCCTATTTGAAAACGAAGATGAAGTGCATCTGACTAAACTACAGTTGGAGTTTAAAAATGACTGACCGTTTATGACCAAAGTCACAGCATTAAGCTAAAACTCCTTTGATGCTTCATATCTTTTTGAAAGTTTGAATTACAGTTTTCCCATTTGGAAATTAGATGGTTCGAAGATGAGTGAGTGACATTGATCGATTTGAGTGAGAAATGAGCAATAACTTTGCTATATTAGCTGGCATATATATTTTGATTCAAAACATACAGAAATAAGTAATTTTTCCCCACTTGAAGTTGTGGATTGCAGTAGCATGACACAACTTTAAGGGATTAAAAATTCCAATCTAATAATTTAGCGTTGTATGTGGTTGGAAACTTATTGTTTTTTCTGAACACTATCTAATGGATTATCCTGTTTGAGTTCGAAAATCAGCTAATTTGCATATCCAACATGGCCGTCATGTGCCAATTTGCATATCCATTATCCAAGGTAGAAGTAAAGGCTCTCCAGTCGCCAATATTCATCCGATCTTCGCGATTACTTTCCTGAATACCCTCTAAAGGATTATTCTGGTTGAGTTTGAAAATCAGCTAATTTGCATATTCAACATGGCCGCCATGGGCTAGTTTGCATATCCAAGATCGATGTAAACGCTCTCCAGTCGCCAATATTCGTCTCATCTGTGCAAAATTTCTTTTGAACGCACATTCTCTGACTGATGGATTATTCTTGTTGGAAAATTGGCTCTTTTGCATATTATGCTGGGCTAATTTGCATATCCAGGATCGACAGAAGGATTATAATTCTGGTTGAGTTCGAAAATAAGCTAATTTGCATATTCAACATGACCGCCATGGGCTAATTTGCATATCCAAGATCGATGTAAACGCTCTCCAGTCTCTAAAATTCATCCGATCTTTGCGAAATTTCTTCTGAACACCCTCTGATGGATTATCATGTTTGAGTTCGAAAATCAGCTATTTTGCATATTATGCTGAGCTAATTTGCACATCCAAGATCGACGAAAGAATTATTAAGGATTATTCTGGTCGAGTTTGAAAATCAGCTAATTTGCATATTCAACATGACCGCCATGGGCTAATTTCCATATCCAAGATCGATGTAAACGCTCTCTAGTCGCCAATATTCATCCGATATATTTCTGAATACCGTACCTTCTAAAGGATTAATCTGGTTTATTTCGAAAATAAGCTAATTTGCCTTCGAAAATCAGCTAATATTTTGCAAATTATGCTGAGCTAATTTGCATATATCCAAGAGTTTGAAAATCAGGTAATTTGCATATTCGACATGGCCGCCATGGGCTATTTTGCATATCCAAGATCGATGTAAACACTCTATTCGCCAATATTTATCAGATCTTCACCAAATTTCTTCTGAACACCCTCTGATGGATTACCCTGGTTGAGTTTGAAAATCAGCTAATTTGCATATCCAAGATGGCCGCCATGTCACTTATGTTATTAAGCCCCATCATTACTGCATTGGCAATAAAACTTTTAATTGTAGAAGGTGGAGACTTTAATATTTGCTATGCAAATGTACGATGCAGTTATAATGATTTCACGATCAGATAAAATGTATGGATTTAAGGGAGGATGGAGGCCACATTATAAAAACAAGTTTTCCGTCCATCACTTTCCGTCCGTCACACTGACTTTACTCGAGGTTTTTACTAATCCTAAATGTGTGACATGAGATATAAAAAAATTTATATAAGCACTAAATAGCATCTAACTAAGACTTTTCAAAACTGGCATTCAATATGATGCATATGTATAATAATCAGAGAATTTTGAGCATACATAAGGGGGGTCACGTAAAGGCACATTTTGTGATTCCGTCCGTCACGCTAATACTTTATCAGTTGCTAAGCAGCACATATGTGCCAACATATAAAAAGTTATATAATTAACTTTGTTCTCTCTCCATTATTTCAAATGCATTTTAAAAAAATCAAAAAAACTTTTTTTGCGAACTGCACCTGGGGATTTGCCTCTGAATTCCGTCCGTCACAATTTACGACAATTAATGATCTCACCCACCACAAATTCGTCATTTGTATGTAGCCTCTTTTCCTTTGGTACGGGACTATTATATATAGGCCTACTGTTACAAGTGATCATTTTCGGCAAAATCTAATGTCAAGACAATTATACTCCATATTGTAACATCGATAACATCCATGAAAGTAAATACAGCCAATTATTTTCAGCACTCTGCATTGACAACACTCTTCAACTCTTAGAAAAATATCAGCAGCAAAATTAAAATCACCCATAGGGCCTAAACACCGGTAGATATTAAACCGTTGCCATATTTAAATGTGATGAATTCATGTTTGATTGGATTGCAGCCTCTTGTATGCCCTACTGCTTGACAGATGTTTGATATTAGGCCTGGAAAATTAGACAATGTGATTTTACTAAATGCTTTATAACTCGGGCAATGTTCTCTGGAAATTTGTAATGTTAGTGATAAATTATCAAAACAAAAATTAAAAACAGTAGGCCTACCTCCTATGTCTGCGTCGATCAGGCCAGTTCCGATAGTTCATTATGTTTCGGCTGTAACTCAAACCTCATGAGGAAGGCCTACTGGGTTTGAATCCCGACAGATCCAGATATTTCTCATTGTGGCTATGCAACAGTACTACAATTTAACTGGGAATTGTTGGGTATTGGCGTCGCCTCAGATGTCCTTCGCGCGTCTGGATGTCCGCCTTTCGTTTTGCAGAGCAGAGCTAGGTAACCCGTGCATCGATTTCTTTAATTAATTTTGGACACACATATACCTTAGGGGGTGTCGATGTGCCTTGTGGTGGTTTTGATATTTTACCTACTTAATTGGCCGACCATCGGCCATAATTAACTTTAAGATGCCTGATATTTGGCGAACTGTGCGAATGTGCTGTTTCAGGTTGGGATATGCTCTGAAAATTTGAAACTTGATCAAATTCAAAATTGCTGATTATCGGTCCAGTGTACTTTCAAAATATAGTGGATCAGACAAAATTTTAGCGGACATTATTTTCAATTATACAATAGATGTGTCAACAATGTGTGATAATATGAGATTAAGGATGCTCTAACCTTCAAAATTGCCGTAATTTGGGAAATCATGATGATAAAAGTTATACACTCCTTTAATTTTTCTGATCTCAAAAATACTATGATTTCAACTTTTTTAAGTATTGGACATTCAGTCCAAATTTGCATAAATCCAAGATGGCAGACAAAAAACAAAATGGGTCGATTGTTATTAAAGTTTCTGAAACGTGCACAGGGGAAGCAATCTGTCTCCACTGTGTACCGTCACTGTACCCTATGAACCCCATGAACATAGTTTTAAAGTAGCCGCGCGTGAAAAATGGGTCACTTTTTAAGGTAAGGAAAATCTGTGTTTGCTAGAGAAAAACAGCATTCCTACATCAGCCCTTGAAACAAAAATTCCATAGGCTATATACTAGGCCAAAAATTACTATAAAACAAAATGTATGGTTTCAGTGAGGGATATACCCTCAAAAATGTCAACTTGCTCAAATTAAAAAAAACTGTTGACTTGCGACCATCATTGATTTAAATATATGTAATATACACAGTAATCTGTGCTAGACAGATGGATCATTATTGTAGAACACAATATGAGACTTCAGGGAAGTATGCACCCTGTAAAATCTCTATCACGCGGGCAGTGCGGGGGATTATGGTGGCATAGATGGCAACAATAGTTTTGAAAATGTGCACCTAAATATTTATTTTTGCCAGCTGTCTGATCCAGCTGTATCTAGTATTTAAAAATACGTCAAATTCAAAATAGCTGGATACACACAATATGCTGACACTGAATTGTGATGTGACGGAACACATAGTCTGTCGCCACGCAGGATCAGCAGGGTTCGAGCTCGGGACACGTGCGCCAGGTCCCCTTCTATTGAGACTGAATTACCGAAACCTGTCGGTTTTAAACCTCTGCGTAATACCTACGGTGGTATAATGACCAATACATAATCACATTTCTAGTGGATACATTTTAGGTAACAGTTAAACTTTGATGTACAGTAATAACTATTCTTTAGAGAAATCCAATAACGCTACTAAGAAAGGACCTGCTAAGCCATTGTTTCCTCCAGAATATTTCGGCAACTCTTCGAGACATTGACATTTAAATATTATGGTTCAGTGAAACATAGTAGATATTCATTTACATAAAGAAAAGTCATTACTGACTTATTTGTCATAAAAATGATAGAATATAATACGTACATGTATAATTATACAAGATGGTTAATTTGCTAAATCACACGACAATTTACATGGTATCACATACAGAACTAAAATCATATTAAAAGGCATGAGTCGATGTGAAGATGACATAATGTATATAAATTTGTCGTTGTTTGAGAGTGAATCAAATTCCGTGTTGTGTAGTTTGCTTTCGGCAAGTAAACTAGTTCTCTGTGTAGCGAAGTAAGAACAATTAATTAAAAAGTGAATTTCGTCATCAACAGAGTTTGATGTACATCTTTGACGTGTGCGCTGTTCTAGAGGTATTTTTTGCGGCTTTCCATGCCTTCCTCGTTCAAAGTCTAGCATATGTGAGCTCATTCTTAACCTTGATACGACCCAGCTGATTTAAAGCTGCTCTTTTGGGTGAGAATATTCAATTTTGTCAATTTTGAAAATTTAATTTATATGAAGCTGTATAGCCAACTGATCTTAAATAAAATACAAAAATGTGAAAAAAATGTTAAAGTACTGAAAAAGACGAAACAAGCTCTATTTCCAAGACATATATTGTCATGTAAACAAGTTTGTTTACAGCATACCACACAATAGACCGCAAATTCTGACGGCATGATCAAAGTAACCACATAGTTACACCAATAGCTGCCGCCCTTAATTGCTCTGGGAACGGGTTGATCAGGGGGTTTCCCCCGCAGCACCGATTGTCTGCTCAACGCTGGGCCGACGGCATCAACATGTGGCCCAATGCTGTAGGAACATTCAAACGTCCTCTACCAGGTGTTTATGTATACAAACAGTTTGTTTGGGTTTCAGTCGGATTCATAAAAGAGTGTGGATAAAAATATTTGAAAAAATCTAAAAACTCTGAAAAAATAAAATCATGATCTGTGGGATACACTACTTCCTTACAAAATTTAAAACGAAAATTGATGTCATCTCAAGGAGCTGCTTTAAGATATAACAGATCTAAAAATGTAGTGATATAAAATTCAATGCTTCGAGTCAGACATTAAACTGCTTTCACCCTTACACCCTACAATATAACCAAATCAGGCCTTTTGAGCATTGTATTATTTTTTTTCAATTCATTGCCAAATATATATCCATATGGAAATCACATTTGTACAAATTTCAAATTATGCTGTGTGGGCTGAATACATTTCCCCCTTAACTTTGTCGATAAATGAGATCCTATATATATGTTCTTTAAATGGTGCATTCCGTGTGCAATCGAGAGATAATGTAGACTTTTTTCATTGCAATATTCAGGGGATGTGTTTTGGTCTTCCCTACAGCACAACTCATTGTGGGGATATGCAGAGGGAGGGGGGGACAACTGACCCCCCCCCCCTTCTGGATACGGTCCTGGGTTGTCACCTTGATCACTGTTGAAAGTAGTCCATGCACTAAGTGGCTTCATTCATGTGCTTGCTCTGCGCATTCTCTCATTTATTATTTAACCCTTAAATCCCTGAAATATTTGCAGATAAACCAAGAGAACAAATGGGATTTTTCGAATTGGAAATCATCATAAATGTCTTAGTTAGGGACGGACATGGCGCAATGGTTAGAGCGTGGCGCTTTGCCGATGTCGCTTCCTGCCGTGCGGTTTCGAATCCTGCTTGGTGCAGGATTTTCAGAGAAATATCATGTTTCTCCCCTCTCAATCTTGGGACATTGTTAAGATGTTGTTTCCTTGGGCAAGACACTCCACCCTCAAATGCTTCACTTGACTCGGGTAAAAATGAGTACCTGGTACGACAGAGATGGCAATGTGTACGCTAAGTTCAATGCGCCAAAACGGCTGCAGAACTGTATGCTCCCCGGGGAGTTGATATGGCACACGAATGAACAGGTCCAGTGATCAGGGGGGGGGGGGTAAAATATAAAGTCCGATGATAGGTCTTCAGACTTGATATCAGACTATAAGAAACCTGCACCTTTACCTTTTACCTTTAGTTAGTTCTTTTTCGCTTTATTTGAACCCTTTTGTTATATGCATCTATGGCCATAATAATGATATTTTACTCTTTCAGTGCAGGGGTCGTCGTTCTGTAGACGTTAGAATCTGAGTCTAATGTCGATCCCCGCACTGAGATATTAATTAATCTTTACTCCTCACTTATTTGTGCAGGAAATTAGGAGACAGCAGCAGGCAGAAGCAGCTGAAAAACGACAACAGCAACATGAAGGAAGAGGCGTCAAAGATCCAGAGGCCTTGAAGAGGAAACAACAGAGACAGGAGCAGGCCGAGAAGTCAGCAGCACAAGCGGACCAAGGAGAGGGTGGAGGGATGAGGGTAGGTGGATTTGTGACGAATAATTATTCAGCATAATCATGTTTTCTATTACCCAGAAAACATGAGACGTTGAACCGTTGTTGAGTTAATGTTTGACTTTTTAGTCTGTATGTGCACCAAGATGACCTAATATACATTTATTTTTTCATTCATTCATTTATTCATTCATTCATTCATTCATTCATTCATTCATTCATTCATTCATTCATTCATTTATTCATTCATTCATTCATTCTTTATTAACTAATTCATTGATTATTTCATTCATTTATTCATTCATTTATTAATTTATATTCATTTAGTCAACACTTATACAACTAATTCATCTATATGGTAATTCCTATTTATTTATACCGTAATTCATATTCTCTATAATTTTCAGGTTAATTTAGTTTGTCCTTTTTCGTTTCAGTGGCAAGTTGGATGATGTATTTCCTTATCGGGAAAATAATTGAAACCTGATACCATCATCGTCATATTCATCATCACCATGTGGCATCTGTGGTTTATGCACCGTTCTTCCACACGTTGAATACGTTTATACCTCTACGTTGTTCAATGTTTGTCACAGCACAGACACCCATGTCTGTATGTTATTTACCTATGTAGTCCCATTATTATGTGATACGTCCACTACACCTGTCTCATGTACATTCCACAAGAGATATGTTATCTGTCCACTACCTTTATATAGTACTGACACTTTGAAAGGTATTTTTGCTGTTTACCCCTTAAACCACTGAATTATTTCTGTAAAAAAACATAGACCAAAGATTTTTTTTCAATTTGAAATCGTCATAAATGTCTTAGGTAGCTTTTGCCGCTTCATATGAATACCTATGTTATGGGTCTACGGGCATTACAAATATTTTACTCTTTCAGTGCGGGGGCTGACTTTAAACGTCATATTCTGATGTCTAAAGTCGGTCCCCCGCGCTGAAGGAGTGCAACATGTGTGCTATTATTGAATTTCCCAGAGGGCTTTTCTCGACATTGTTTAAAAGATAATTTGTTTAATCTATACTTACGAATTATTTGTGTGTAAATATGATATATATATTTTATATGTAAATGTATGTTACCATTCAGGATTTGCATTGAACACCTTCCACTTTCCCAGCCATCATGTAATTTTAACACGGTATGTTAATTAAGCTACCTGATGTATGTTTGTCGGATGGCAATAATATTGGATTGATATGGCCGTGCGTGTAATCTATTTTATATTTAATTAATTTCGACGTCTATTTTTTACACTTGATATTTAATATACATTACATACACATATTCAGAAAATTATTGGGGTGAACACGTATTGCAACTATATTGATTAAGCATTACTTTATAGAAAGAAATATAGTTATGATGTTGCATTTGAATAGATTATTTTGAATTGCTATATTTATAAACTGGTGTAATTATTTCCATTGAGAAGTGCCTTCTTTATTATTTACTAAGGCTGCAAAGTGCAAAGTTTTGTGATACACAACATACAATATATTTATTTCAAGAAAGTTTTATTTCAAGAAATCGCTTTGCAAATTTTTTTTCCACAAACAAATTATATTTTTAAACACATGTTAAGATATTGCAGCATTTTACCGCTTATGAGTGTTGTGTCTCACTTTAATTATAACGAATAAATGTAACTAACGATCAGAATCATTTATATTCATACTGTATACGTATGCATGTATTGTTCTTGTCAATTACCCTTCAACTAATTTAGTTGCTACAATATCTATAATTTTATATGATATGAATACTCTTCCATCATGATGCTCAATGCCACAACGTAGTCAGGAGTGAGTGATTGTGATTTTGTGGGTTTGGGGATATACATTATAATTATGTTACATGAATATTGAACACATACCAATTGCGAATAAATGAAATAAAAGGTGGGCCTAATGAGTCACATATTTTTACTACTTTTCGGAAATAGATTTTCGGTTGAAGTGACAAATAATAATGTAATATTCATCAAGTTTTTTATTAAATCAAATCAGTAGTCGGATTAGATAATTTGAAAACCTAATATTTGTAAATAATAATTGTGTCACATCTGCCTTAAATTGATTAGCTTAAATTAAAATACACCGGTGACGTCTGTCTCAGCCTGGTCAGTCTATGGTTAAAACAGTCGATTCGGATCTACTTTTTTATTTATGCTGGTTAGGTCGGACACAATATAGCCTACTGGTGTCACCATGACCCTGCATGGCTAATGTTTCATGGTTAACCATGCTGAGCATACAATTGGGATTTTCTATATCAAATTTTGGAGCACATGTACCTATTTTGCGCATTTTAAGTCGAAGAAAGAACTCAATTACGATAGATTCGTAGATCCGAATATTCTCGGCGCTTTGCGCCTCGTACATTCGGATCTACGAAATATATCGAGTTCCGTTCTTTCTCATGAATTACGTTTGATACTTTGACCGAATCTTATAGGAGCAGGAGCCGAGGTCTGAAATGATCATACAAGTTGAAATAATAGCTAAGTCCATCTTAACAAATAGGCATACATTAATTTGGTGATTTAACAACTTCCCAGCACATGAGTCGTTGGTCTAATGTTGGTCTGATGTTGGGCCATCGTCTACGACGCTGACCCAACATCAACCCATCATTGAGCCAACGACTCGTGTTTTCTGGGTTAGCTCATACCTTTTAACCCTTAAAGGGCTAATTGCGACTATCAATTTTTAACCCTTTAAGCCCTCACGATGCATTAAAGCATCATTTTACATCCCTAAAAACACACTTAATATTCCTACAACAAGGGGTTTTAGAAGGAAAATTTCCATGAAACTACCTAACAAATACATGGCAATGTTTTTTTCTATTTTTCGCCCTCTTCAAGTCATCTTCATCCACTGCAAATCGAGAATTGAGACAGCAATTCGCGGCTTGTAGTGGATGAAGATGACAATGGTAAACTCAGGCTTAAAAGGGTTAAATCACCGTTATTGGAAACTAACATGCGTTTAAACATCATGATTTGCACAATGTTTGTTCTCAAATTTAAAAAATATGTGAAATTGTTAAACACTAAATTTTGAATTAGTTGGGTTGCGGTAGGGAGACACGACTTCAAGTGGGTGGAAATTTAAATCAGCTAATTTTATACATGTTATAGCGGGAAAAGTGTTATGAAAATCGCAGCACACGGCCCTAGATTCAACTGTTGTGGTTGTATTTTCATCAGTATGTTTGACTGTCTGTATCCTTTGGTTAAAGGGACTGGCCCAGGCTAAAATCATCAAAAAATCGGTGATTTTATTTCGGGTTCTTAATATGACCATATGATGTAAACATGTACATAGACTAGAACTGCAAATTTTGATAATTTTTGTGCTGCGCATTCACCAGTTAGGCTAGATATAGAGACGAAATTCACGCATTTCCTATTTTTGACATGGTTGTCAATAATTAGAAATCAGGAATTTCGTCTCTATATCTAGCCTAACTGGTGAATGCGCAGCACAAAAATTATCAAAATTTGCAGTTCTAGTCTATGTACATGTTTACATCATATGGTCATATTAATAAACCGAAATAAAATCACAAATTTTTTGATGATTTTAGCCTGGGCCAGTCCCTTTAAATAGATTGTTACTCTACGTTTTGTTCTTTTCTTTACTCCAATATTGCGTGTGCAATTTAAATTACATAATTTGGATACAACAAATGTTACTCTTCTAGATTCGATAGGCCCTACGTTTTGTTTTTTTATTTACTCCAATATTACGTGTACAAGCTGTTAATTTTATCACAGGCATTTTGGAATATCCCCGTTGTCCAGATACTCTACTTCTCCCGATATTGAGTTGAAGTTGTACATAAAACGTTGAAGGTGTGTAAGGTATTTTATTGATAGGCTATGTATGGTGCGCCCTTAATTCAACCCACGAAATTATCTATTCTGGGTCCCCACTTATATTGACAAAACCTAATACCCCTTGCACATCAACCTATGCACTCGTAAAGTGTGTGATGCCGCCACAGGTGTTAGTAAAGTGTGTGATGCCTCCACAAATGTTAGTAAAGAATATAATGCCTCCACAGGTGTAAGTAAAGTATGTGATGCCGCCGCAGGTGTTGTGAAAGTTTGTGATGCTGCCCCCCTCCCCCCCGGCCATTCAGGGTCCACAAAACAAAAAAAACCATCATATTTCGGCCTAAATATGCTCCAGAATGCGTCATTTGAAGCCTTAGATTTCAAAATGTTCCGGGGGAGCATGTCCCCCCGGACACATATAGAGCATATAAGACGCTGGCTTTGCCAGCTGTAGTGAGTATAAATTCTTGAAAAAAATCTGTCAATTCCTGGATCCGCCACTTATCAAAGCATTATCTGATTAGGCCTATGTGTATTTTAAGTCAAAGAAATACCTCAATTACGATAGATTCGTTTATTTAAATAAGCGCCTCGTATGTTTGCATCTACGTACGTATATCTTATCTGATGAATTTCGTTCTTTCTCCTTGACTGAAAATATTGATTACTGTAAAACGCGAGCGGGCGTTTGTCCAGTTAAATAAAGGCACCATGCACCACCTGGTGAATGAAGCGGTTCCACTCTTGTGCATCTGGTGTAGTGGTTAACGCTGCCTGCATGCCACGCCAGAGCTCGTCATCCTGTCATAATAGCACGGAGTTCTGTAAGTCTTCATTGCTGAACTGCTGAACCAGTTTTAGCTTTATAAGAGGAGAAACACCAGTGAATGGAATGATGTACGGTTTTCATAAGCATTGTTGCTGGACGGAGGTTTATGGCTAAACTGATGACTATTTCTGAACACACCAGTGAATGCTATGATGTACAGTTTTCATTAGCATTGTTGCTGGACGGAGGTTCATAGGTAAACTGATGACTATCTCTGAAAACACCAGTGAATGCTATGATGTACGGTTGTCATTAACATTGTTGCTGGACGGAGGTTCATGGGTAAACTGATGACTATCGCTCATTTAGGATATATGAACGTTTATCAGGCTGAATGGTTGCTCTGTTGGGGACAAGTGACTTAATACAATGATTATAAACAACATGTAGACCAGAAGATTTTAAAAAGTACAGAAGATTTGCAAACTAAAAGTCAAAACATGGAAGAACAGACAAAGGTGTTTTGATACATGGAAATGAAAAGTGGATGAAACAAAATGGGTATGACAGAAACAAAGAAAGACACCGAAGTTGTAGAAGTGGTAGAAACGTGTAGTTATAGAATGACAGAGAGCAATACAAAATGAACAAAAAAAAAAATCGGCCGAATAGTTGTCATCTTGGTTGTGCTCCAAACTGATCAAAGGATTGGAGTACTGCACATGGTACTGTGTAGGCCCCTACAGTAAAAATCCTTGACGTCATTATATTAATTGATCAGAGCAGGGCATAGATTGAGCGTCGAGTTTCCGTTTGTCTCGATATTGCCACGATTTGCAATGTTCACTCGCTCGCAAAAGAAGCAATGGGTAAGTAGATGACACTAATCACTTAAAAAAAAAAGAATTTAAATGTAGACTACACAGGGCGTGTCATGTTGTAATCATGTTTAGTTGTTGTATCCGATATATAATCTAATCGGCATGGTGTTGTATTGTCATACACATAAAAGAAATGTATCATATTAAACGGGTCAATGTCAATGGGCTTAAATCAGCACTAACGTTAGGTGTGACTTAAAACATATTTAAAACTAGACAGTGAGAGACTGCAAACCTCCCTTCGCCAAAATTAATGATCGTAAAAACAGTAGTAGTAGTATTGCATTCATTCATATACATGTAGTGTGTATATATTAAAACATCAATTATGATCAATTATGACGTCATAAATTCAATCTATTTCATTCCTTCATAAAGCTCGGTATGTCTAGTAAGCCTACACAACAGTTGTGAGATTATGATATCATTAAGTAGCCTAGTATTCCATATCACAGGTAGATCCAAATAGTAAAATGCAATCCATGTGATTAGATCGTAGTCCGGATACTGTGTCTGGATCGTAATCCCGACCATCCTCAAAATTTAATCGGTTGTTTTTTACCCGAAGCACACCTCTGGTGAAAGTTTAATGCAAAACGGTGCATTGCTTTACACCAGCCAACAAGACAAAAACATTAACCTCCCTGGCAGAAATAAATATGCCTGGCAATGATTGTTAAAGGGTTATCATCGTTCAGAGCTTATGATCATAAAACAATGCAAAATAAATTGACATGGAATAATATACCCCCCCCCCTTTTTCAAATTGTATCGTGGTGTGTGGTCCACAACCATCATAGTCCAGTGGATTTTGACTAAAGCGTGTTTCGCGGTATGGATGATGTTTTATGATTGATTCTGATACTATGGGGTGTCCCGAGCAGAAATCAGCCGGGTGCCACTTTGGCACCCTTGGGCGGAATTTTTTAAGGGCAAAAACAAAATGGCCGCCAGATATTTCAAGGTCAAATATGTTTTTTTCAACAAATGAAGCCAGGAACAAGTGTAATACCTCATTTTCGTGTGATTTTGACTGGGCAATCCATTTCTTGTCTTATTTTTATGATATAAGGTCCTCTTCAAGGTCAAAACGTCAATTTCAAGGTCAAATAAGCAAAAATACGCTTTTTAACAAATAAAGCTAGGAACATGTGTAATACCTCTTTTTCGTTGGATTTTGTCTGAAAAATCCATTTATGGTATTATTTTGGTGATCCAAGGTCATCCTCAAGGCCGAAAGGGCATTGCCACGGTCAAAAACAAAATGGCCGCCAGATATCTCAAGGTCAACTATGATTGTTCAACAAATGAAGCCAGGTACAAGTGTAATACCTCATTTTCGTGTGATTTTGAATGGGCAATCCATTTCTTGTATTATTTTCATGACTCAAGGTCAATTTCAAGGTCAAAAAGTCAATTTCAAGGTCAAATAAGCAAAATTACCATTTTTAACAAATCAAGCTAGGAACATGTGTAATACCTCTTTTTCATGTGATTTTGTCTGAAAAATCCATTAATGGTATTATTTTGTTGATCCAAGGTCAATTTCAAGGTCGAAAGGTCATTTCCAAGGTCAAAATGTAAAAATATGATCTTTTCGAAACAAAATAGGAAGAAGTGTAATACATCTTTTTCACATGATTTTTGACTGAATAATCTATTCTTGATACTATTTTGATGATAAAAGGTCATCTTTAAGTTCAAAATGTCAATTTCACGGTCAAGTAAAGGAGAATATGATTTTCAACAAATACAGCTAGAACATGTGTAAAAAACTTTTTTTTTCGTGGGATTTTGTCCGAAAAATGTCTTTTTCCTATTATTTTGGTGATTTAAAGTCAACCTCAAGGTCAAATATATGTTTTAGCGTATAAGCTAGAAATTGGAGCACGTATATTACCTTGTGTTGGGTTTTATTTTGACTGGATAATCTAATTATGTTGGGTTTAAATGATCAAACATGCTCAAGGTGAAGACATCGGCTCGAAGGTATTGAATGACAATTAACAGAGATGTGTTAAAGAGTGATGGAAAAGTTCTAACGGTCGATAAGTAAGTATTAAAGGGCAATGAGAAGGCGATAAAGGACAATGAAAAGGCATTAAAGGGCAATGAGGAAGCATATTAAAGAGAAATAAGGAGGTGTTAATGGGCCACAAGAGGCGTTACAGAGCAACCGAGGGCCTTATAAGGTGAGAGAGAGGCATTATGGGGCCATGGAGAGACACTAAAGGGAGACAATAATGCGTCTTCGTAGCTTTTAGTTTAATGCCTCTTCTTTGCAATTGAAGGCTTTTCTTTTGCCCTTTAACGCCTCTTCTTCGCCCTGAACGTCCTTTTAGTTTAATGCCTCTTCTTTGCAATTGAAGGCCTTTCTGACGCCCTTCAATGCCTCTTCTTCACACTAAACGCTTCTCCATTGCTCTTTAATTTAACTCTCCGTCACATTTTAACGCTTTACTATCAATCTTTAACGCTTCCCCAGGGTCATTCGACGCCTCTCCATCGCCATTTATCGTCTCTCATTGCCCTTCAATGCTTTTGGGTCTACCTTTATATTTTTTCTTCGTCCTTTAACGCCTTTCCGTCACCCTTTAACGCTTCTTCAGTGAAATTTAACGCCTCCTCATCGTCCTTTACTGGCTTCCCATCGCCATTTAATGCCTTTCCATCACCATTTACCGCCTATTCATCGCCCTTTAACCCTTTAGCATCACCATTTAACGCATCTGTAGCGCCTATTAGCGCCTCTCCATTAAACTTTAACGATTCTCTGTTTTTTTTAATGCCTTCTCATTGCACTTAGACACCTATCCATCAACCATTAGCACCGCCCCATCACCCGTTAACGTACTTCCTTGTCACCGTTCCATAGCCCTTTCATGCCAGCCCGCCACCTTTTAATGCATCTTGTCGCTCTTTAACACCCCATTTTTGCCCCTTAACGCCTCCTCGTTGCCATTCACCGCCTCCTCATTGCCCTTCAATGCCTCCTCATTGCCCTTTAATGACTACTCATTTGCTTTTAACCCTTCTTACTCGCTCTTTAGCGCCTCTGGGGTGCCTTTTAGCAACTCGTCGACATCCTTTAATGCCTCTCCATTGTCTTTTACCGCCTCTCTGTCACCTTTCACCGCCTCTCCATTGATCTTTTATGCTTTTTCGTCGCTATTTGACGCCTCTCCGTGACCCTTTAATGCCTTCTAGTTGTCTGATCATTTCACTCTGATGATGTTTATTCATTAAAACCTTACTAGAATTAGATTATCCAGGTAAAGATACACCAAGACAATTTATTATGTGTGCTCCAATATGTAGAATACTATGTTAAAATAATATTTGACCTTGATATTTACATTTGACCTAGAGGATCACCGCAAATAACCAAAATCATACCAGAAAGATATTGTCCTAGCTTTATTTGTTGAAAATCATATTTTCGCTCACCTGGCCTTGAAATTGACACACTGACCTTGAAAATGACTATTAATCATAAAAATAGTAGCAGAAATGGATTATTTGTCAAAATTACACTATAAAGACGTACAACGCTTTTTGCTATTTATGTTTGTTGATTGAATTTTGATGACCTTGAATTGAAATTGACCTTGAAGATAACCTTTAATCACTCAAATAATACTATAATTGGATTTGTCAGTCGAAATCCCATAATAAGAGGTATTACACACATTCCTAGCTTTATTTGTTAAAAATGTGTTTTCTCTTACTTCACCTTGAAATTGACCCCTTTGACCTTGAAGATGACATTGAATAATCAATATAATATCAGATATAGAATGCCCAGTCAAAATTGCATGACAAAAAAGGTATTACACATGTTCCTAGCGTTATTTGTTAAAAAAGGTAATTTTGCTTATTTGACCTTGATATTTGACCTTTTGACCTTGAAGATGACCTTAAATCATGCAAATAATACAAGAAATGAATTGCCCGGTCAAAATCACTTGAAAATGAGGTATTACATTTGTTCCTAGCTTCATTTGTTGAAAAATCATATTTGACCTTGAAATATCTGGCAACCATTTTGTTTTTGACTTTGGAAAGGACTTTTGACCTTGAAGCTAACCTTGGATCAACAAAATAATACCATACATTCATTTTCAGATAAAATCCAATGTAAAAGAGGTATTACACATGTTCCTATCTTTATTTGTTAAAAATGGTATTTTTGCTTCTTTGACCTTGAAATTGTTTTTTTGACCTTGAAGATGACCATGAGTCATCAAAATAATACAAGAAATGGATTGCCCAGTCAAAATCACATGAAAATGAGGTATTACACTTGTTCCTGGCCTCATTTGTTTAAAAATCATATTTAACCTTGAAATATTTGGCGGCCATTTTGTTTTTGCCCTTGAAAAATTCCGCCCAAGGGTGACAAAGTGGCACCCGGCTGATTCCTGCTCAGGACATCCCTTAGAACCAGAATCAATCATAAAACATCGTCCATACCGCGAAACACGCTTGAGTAAAAAAATGTCATTTGACAACTGGACTATCATAGTTGTGTGAGATATTATATGTATTTTGGCCTTACTCTTTTTTCAAACTGCATTCACCAGAGACGTCTATATAATTATAGTCATGGATGATTCACCTGGATATGCACTTGTTGTCCCACTATTTATTTATCCCCCCCCCCGCTCCCCCCCCCCCCCCCATGTAGACCCCCTATATGGTTATATACATGCGATACAATAAAATATGTAAATACGAGCTGCATGGATCCTTTAACACGTTTATCTGCACCTTACTCATACTATCCAAGGTCAACACATATTGCAACACACAAAACCAAGCCTTTAGCCCTAATTAACGTCATATTAGCCCTATAGTAACACCATCTTCCTACACCTGCCGAACCCAACCAGAAATGTCTTTCAAAGTGATTTGGAGCAGCACAAACGTGAAGTCGACCATCAGCAAAATTTATAATTATTTTGTTATTACTAGACTGCTTTTATAGAGGCCTAATTATGTTTGTCTGTGGTGGATGCGCCTGTTTTTCATCAAATATCACGTTGAACCAATGCTGGTTTAACTCTTTCAAGCCTGAATTTACCATTGTCATCTTCATCCACTACAAGCCGCGAATTGCTGTCGCAATTCTCGACTTGCAGTGGATGAAGATGACTTGAAGTGGGTGGTGAATGAAAAAAGAAATTGTTATTATTAAAATAGTTCCATAAAAATGTTCGTTCTAAAACCGCTATGTGTAGGAAATTAAGTCATTCGTCAGAGATTCAAAATGATGCATTGATGCATCGTGAGGGCTTCAAGGGTTAAGAATGGGCTATCGTCTGCGACAACATTGGATCAGCATATAATACCGTATTTGCTGGTTTATGTGTGATACATTATACACATAAATTCTTGAAATATATTTTTCTACCCACTTGAAGTTGTGTGTCACTACCGCGACCCACAACTTCAAGTGGGTAAAAATTACTTTTTTACAATTTAAATCAAAATATTTGCAAATTTGGCAAATTTAATCCCCATTTCTCTTACATTTTGTTGACAAACACATCTAATATATAGACGTACAGCACTTTAACTTTTAAAACGGCGAAACTGCTAAAACCGTATTATATAGGAGCTAGTACATCATGTTGTTGAGAAAAGTGTACTGAAATCATCAAAAATGACTTAGCTAGCTCTTTCTGGTTCATTTGAATACCTATGTACAGTTCCACGGCCATAATACATGTTTAATTCTTCCAGTGTATGGATTGACTTTAGACGTCAGAATCTGACGTCCATAGACGTCAGATTCTGACTTCTAAAGTCGATCCCCGCGCTGAAAGGGATAATATAGATAAATCGAATACCAAGAACTTAAATATGCTTTCTGTTTACCGTGGTAATATTTGCTTAGTATTGAACATTCATTGTGTTTATAGAATTCTCCTTATAATGGATTACCCTGTGTAGTACGTTTATAGTCATACACCACCACAGCTGGCTGGAAGCACTTAGTGAAAATATTGTGGTGTGACTTGGCAACAGCAAACTTAGCAAGTACTTAGATTTAATTGTTCGAGAGAGGTCCTACTTTTATCATTATTATACGAGATATAATTTGAATCAGCTGGATGTTTTTTTCAAAAATACATGTATAATATAGGCCACAGTGATCATGGCAAGCCGATAAGTCTGTCAATAAATACATTTACTTTTTCAGTGTGGAAGAATAATTTTAAAATTATTGTGGAAACTTGATAAACTATTAAAGAGACAGGGTTACTCATATAGACTTGTGGACCTACCCATTTGATTCATGACAATTTGCCATTTCTAGATCAGTGAGATATACGAGGATATTCATCTGAATTAAGGCGTGATTTGTTACGTGTAAATAATGAAGAAATGGAACGCATTGTGAATCAAGCGTCCAAGGTAAGATTCGTTTCTTCGAATTGTTTTACCCTTACAGTGCGGGGATTGACTTTAGACGTCAGAATCTGACGTCTGCAGACGTCAGATTCAGACTTCGATCTCCACACTGTAAGAGTAAAAATATTTATAATGGCCTTAGATCCATGACATAGGCAGGATGAAGCGAAAAGAGCTACATTTGTAATGATTTCAAATTGAAAAAACCCTTTGGTCTCCATGATTAATACAAAAATGTTTCAGCGCTTTAAGGGTTAAAGACAGAATATAACATGTATAATGAAACTTACTTTAAAAACGCCCTACTTTGTGTATATTTTCACAATCAATGATTATCACACAGCCAGATACATGTTTTATTGGCAATGTGGAAAGAAAACATTTCCGACTTGTTTGTATGTAGGCTTTTATTGAAAAACGATATGTGAACGTTTTCAAATTTTCTGATGTCTGTAAAAAATCGATTGATATATCTATTATATTAGGGCCTAATCTATTCGTTGAAACGTTATTCATTTGACGATTTTCTGATACATGCATGCATACAAAGTAGCTACAGCATTAGATTACTTTTCACAAGACGAAAATATTATAGGCCTAGCAGTGACCAATCTCCGAAGATTACACGCAAACAATCATGAAATCCCCGGCGGTAAAAAAAAAGAAATGAATCGGGCTTTAGGCCACCTTTGTGCACTAAACTGGGCCAGGAGAACCTCCTGAGGATGGTGAGATGATTGAGATGACACTGTCCTCCAGACACATGATTCGAAATTCGAGCCCTGGCGGTCTGAAGCCGAGCACGCTACCTCTCGGTCACAAAGGCTCCCCACAATACCCCCGGCGGTGGTCTGTTATTCTACCCCATAATTTAAATAACAACTGAATGACGGCGGTGATTGACCGATCCTATTAATATGCCTGATAAAATTGATAATAGACGAGTTAAAAATGTATGTGTTTTGCTTTCACAGCTTGACTGTGTTTTAAGATTAACCAGGAGTGACCTCGCCACTGATGACCTCTCTATACCTGTGAGGTACCATACGTAAACCAGCAGAAAACACCTCCACCTTGTCATCAGAACGTGTGCTTAAAATCATGAAGCTGCACCAGATAAATGTCAAACAATATCCGGTAAATATTCATTTTTACATTTCATTACAAACAGATTAACTTTAAAACGTTGAAGCGACACGATCAGGCTAAAAAAATCAAAAGATCAGTATTTTTGTATTAGCTCCTTAATATGTCCATAATATATGGACATGTGCAAAGACTAGAATCGCATAAATTCTGTGTTGCGCATTTGCAAGTTAAGCGAGAAATGAGGAAGAAATTTAATTTCGGACATGCATGTCGAAAATAAGAAATACGGGGATAACTGGTATATAGGGCTTTCGGCACACTTGCTACGCTGCCACAGCAGCCCGAAATTTAAAGGACTTTCGCAATTCTAGTCTATGGACATCTTATGGCCATTAGAAGCCGAAATAAAAATACTGATTTTAGCCTGATTGTGTCCCTTTACCTTTAAGGCGACTCTTGGGATGAGAATTTGCAATTTTGTTAATTTTGAAAATTTAATTTATATCAAGCTATATAGCCTACTGATCTTAAATAAAATACAAAAACATAAAACAGACAATGTAAACGCACCGAAAAAAACCAAACTAGTTCTACTTCCAAGACGTAGGCCCCTATATTGCCATGTAAACAAGCTTGTTTACATCATACAGCACATTAGACCACAAAAACTGACGATCTCACACGGCATGATCAGAGTAACCACATTGTTACATCAATAGATGCCGCCCTTAATTGGTCTGGGAACGCGATGATCGGGGGAGAGGGGTTCCCTCGCAGCACCGATTGTCTGCTCAACGCTGGGCCGATGTCACCAACATGTGACCCAATTCTGTAGGAACATTCAACCGCCCTTTAGCAGGAGTTTAGGTATACAAATAATTTGTTTAGGTTTTCCACGGATTCATAGAAATGTTGTTAAAATTATTTTTTTTTAAATCTAAAAATTCTGAAATAACTAAAATTAATATCTGTGGAACACTACTTCACTACAAAATTAACAAATAGCATTGATGTCATCCCATGGAGCCGCTTTAAACTTCAAAAACTATAATGGTTGTAGACCCATAACATAGGTATACAAATGAACCGGAAAGAGGTAGTTAAGTTATTTATGATGATTTCAAATTAAAAAAACCCCTTAGGTCTCCATGGTTTGTATTCAAATATTTCAGCGTTTTTAGGGTTCAAGTTTGCCCATCAAACCTGTGTTGGTTTAATCTTGGGCCATCGTCGCAGACGCTGGCCCAACATTAAACTAGCGCATAATAAACGTCTCGTACTTGGTGACATAATATCAACTGGCTGATAACCTTGATATCGTTGCATAAAGGGTATTCGGCAATCAACAGTGGCATAGACCACACACATGGTGTCATTAGACAGGAATACACATGTAATTTAACGTTACAAGTTGGTGATATATATATATATATATATGCTTATTGTATTCAATGCCGTTTTGGTCGAACCATTTATTGGATCACTTTATATTATTTAAATGCATATATTCTTCTCAAATGCGCACGTTTACGTACGTTTATTACTTAACAGTGGAAATAATTAGGCACCATGTTGTAATATTCATTTTTCATTCACTACTACACACAAATGACAATGCAGTATCAGGTTGTTGAATGCATAGGCCTACTATCTATTGAGGTGCTTTATTTCAGCATATTATCTCTAATCAAATTTTGAATCCAAATTGGGGATGTGGGTTCGTTTGTATTTAATCAATATCATCTCGTATTGTATGTACCATTATTTGTTTTGTGTTAGGCAGAGTGGATGATAACATTGCGTATTATTATTATTATTATTATTATTATTATTATGATTATTATTATTAGTTTGTGTATTGATATTGAGATTTAAAGTGTCATTTGTGCTGGTGGTACAACAGAAGTGTCGGGCGGGGGCCCTAGGGTAGTGGTTAGCACCGCTGCCTTTCACGCTAGAGCTCGGGGTCTGTTTCCCAGTCTCGGCGGTTTGAAAGAAAAAAAAAGGTTTCTTCCCCATCCACTCGTAAAACTCAGTATTGCGGGGAGCCTCCGTGACCGAGAAACAGCGTGCTCGGCCTCAGACCGCCAGGGCTCGAATTTCGAATCCTGTGTCTGGAGGGCAGTGTCATCTCACTCATCTCACCATCCTCAGGAGGTTCTCCTGGCCCAATTTAGCCTATATGTGCACAAAAGTGGCCTAAAGCCCGATTCATTTCATTTTTACAACAGAAGTGTCCATTTCATTATTAAATTGTACTTATGGCGATATCATTGAGTTTATGTGAATGCCTAAATCAGATGAACATGATGAACAAATATACGGGAGCCACGGAAAGTAACGCATAAATCAGAAAAATGATAAATTCCCTCGTCGCACCATCGATACACCCAATACACCTTAAATTGAGCAAAATATTGATTTAGGCCGTTGTGCAGGCTGAAGTAGATTTACTTTGTATGTTACACTTTGGTATTTTGTGAAATAAAGTGATTTACAGTCACTTCGAGATGAGAATCGAGGAAGCAGTTTCGAGGCTCAAAGTGAATGGAAATTAACTTTTACATCGCTAAGCGCTGCCTTAGTCGGTTTTAACCCGTTTTTTAGCCGTTTAAATCGCAGTTATTGGGAACGAAATTTGTCTTTAAATATCACTATTTGCAAACTTTTGATTTCAAAATAAACTAATAATTTTAAGCATTATTTTCACCCACTTCAGGTTGTGGGTCGCGATATCTGTTTTTAAATATATTGGTCAAAAGCTAAATAAAATAAAATAAAAAGTGGGTTGAAATTTAAATTATTTATTTTAGCCGTTTAAAGGTTAGGAAAATCAGATCACGCCATGCATATAACTGAAATTGTATAATAAAAATTATACAATCTGTGTTGACCCCTAGTTGACCCAAACTGAGAATTATCACGTGCCTCTCACGTGACTCCCCTGCAAACACGAGACGTTGACCCAGTGTTGTTTTAATGTTGGGCCAGCGTCGTAGACGGTGGGCCAACATTAAAACAACATTGCTTCATCGTCTCGTGTTTGCTGACCCATAATAAACAAGGATAGTGTTAAATCACTTTAAACCATTCCTAAAAATCAGGGACGATTAGGTTTACTTGTTTATATTTAAACCGCATAAATGAAATGAAATCATACCAAGTGACAAATGTGACAGTACAAGCATTTGTATAATTCAACATATAGGCCTACCCCAGAATTTCAATTTTTCATCATTCACCAAAAATATTTTGTTCAATCCTTTAAATTATATACCCGCGATAGCACAATGTCCGACGTGTCAGAAGTTCATTATTCTTTGGACAGCCCATCGACTAGCCCTAATAGTGCTTTTTGGGTTATCCAAGTGAAATAAATATGCCTACTACTAACACAGACATTATATTTATTTCAAAACATCCGTGACGCTGGCGTTCAAAGTGTCAAAAGTGTTAGCACGAGTATTCGTGTATTGGCGTTCAAAGTGTCCGGAAATCAAATTTAAAAGTTGAGCGGTGAAGTTTTTTTTCTAGTTCTTGCATATCGCTTCTTATCAGCCTTACATAATTATAAATATACTGTCCACATTTCGCAACAATAATAGAAATCTGAATTTACACAATTTACTAGATTAGAATAATTAAAATGATCTCACATTGTTTTTCGATTGGGACTAAAATGCACTCAAGCTAAAATGACATAAAGTAACACAATATTGTTCATATTCTTAGTTGGACATTAAATGCAATCAACGTGAAATAATATAAATGACTATACAATTATGCCTTTGTCTGCACCCCACGTTATTGTATTGTTCAACGCTGAACCAGCATTGGCCCGTGACGATCATAGGAATTATGCATGATTATCACCTTACTGTGCTGGGTCACACTATACATATGATTAGACACGCAGAATAACAGAATAACTGTCACTAACTAAGGTGGTAACGCATGACTGGACATTAACCCTTTAACCGCCGGTGCCGCATATATTCGGGTTTTTATTTTTTCTTAGCACATTAAGTACCACCTTTTAAACATGTTAAAGATAAAATGTGACATTAATCAGCAATATTTGAAAACAGTTGACCTCCATATTGTCAAATCTGAATAATTTTCACTCATTTGAAGTTGTGGGTGAAAATTCAGAATAAATAATTTGGCGGTTAAAGGGTTAATTGTTTTCCTGAGATATCAATATTCAAGTCATTAACGCAATGACAGCTTGATCATGACAACGGGTTTAAGAAAACAATTACTCAATTGAAATTAAGGCGGTGACGCTCAACACGTCCTATAGGCCTATACAAATAAAGGTTATATCACGAGGATTAGCAGATTAGGACAGTTGTTGTTATGACCACAACAAGTTAGTAGAGGGTAATCATTCAGATAGATCACTTTGAATCTCGCTGTACGGAGTGAACTTTAAAACTGAAACAGGCAACACAGATAATTATAGAAGGTTAGCATCTGTGGAAGATACAAAGAGGACACGATAGCAGATAAAAATGGATGGATCCGACAAAAAACAAAATAGCTGGCGTCGCCATGTCAGCAAGATCAATGAGCAGGTGAGTGAATATTAATTGATGTCTGCTTAAAGGAACCCCTTAGGATGAGACATTTTCAATGTTGTCAATTTTGAAAATTTCACTTATATGAAGCTATATAGCCTACTGATCTGAACTAAAAATACAAAAAAGTCAAAAAACAATTTTAAAGCACCGAAAAAAGTGAAATAGTTATATTTCCAGGTCGTATATTGACATGTAAACAAAACAAGTCAGCAATATACAGCACTTCACATCACATATTCCCACGTCTTGGACGATCAGATCAAAGCAATCGCCGCTAATTGGCCGCTGATTGGTGTCTTATAGTCAGGACATGAAGTGATACACCTGCAACACTGATTGTCTGCCCAACGCTGGGCCGACGGCATCAACATGTGGCCCAGTGCTGTAGGAACATTCAATCGTCCTTCAGCATGTGTTTAGGTATACAAAAAGTTTCTTTGAGTTTTAAGCGGTTTCATAGAAATATTAATAAAAAATATTTTTAAAAATCTAAAAACTCTGAAAAAAATAAAATCATGATCTGGGGGATACACTACTTCACTACAAAACTAAAAACGAAAATTGATGTCATCCCAAGGGGCTGCTTTAACGTGCGCGACTTCGACAATTATCACGTCGGACATGGGCTACGTTCCCAGTATATAGGCCTAGCACATAATTATGCCCTATGCATATGTTCCTAGTATCCCCGGTAACATATCGTCGCCTCGGAGCTAAAGGATCCTATCTGCCACTCTGACGAGTGTCAGATAGGATCCTTTAGCTCCGAGGCGACGATATAGGCCCTATGGTCATGCTGCACAGTATGCAACTGAAAAATACTGCTGACAAAAGTAAAATAAAGACCATTTTAGACTTCAAACAATGCTTTTCAGTCTTCTAACATATTAGATGGGGGTTCAATTGAAGATCAACTCAGTTTTTGAAAGGGGCGCGAGGCCCTTCCTGACTCCCCCTTCCCCTCCTCTAGACCCGTCACTGAAGACGTTCCCAAAAAGTAGATTATATATAGTCTCGACTTCGGGCTTTGCTCTGTCGCAATGTTCTAATGGATCGGAGGTATAGCGACCCGAAACTACATTGACCGATCAGACAGCTACACCTAGTCGTACAATTCTATAATTATATTAGCAGGATTGGTGATACGTTAGATATCCTGCAGCTGTTTATAAATATATGTATTGCTGATATTTTACAATTGACGACCTATGTGGCAACAAACATGTGTAGTGGTTATTATTATTGCAAGCAAGTCATTTATTTTATGTTGCCGTAATACTGAGACCAACAATCATAATAAATATGTTAGTATAAGTATAAACAGATTGTTTAACGTAACTTTTCGGCCACTTAAGTGACTTTTCAAGTTTGAAATGAAATGGATCGGGCTTTAGGCCACCTTTGTGCACATATAGGCTAAACTGGGCCAGGAGAACCTCCTGAGGATGGTGAGATGATTGAGATGACACTCTCCTCGAGACACAGGATTCGAAATTCGAGTCCTGGCGGTTTGAGGCCGAGCACGCTACCTCTCGGTCACGGAGGCTCCCCACAATATTGACTTTCACACGTGGATGGGGAAGAAACATTTTTTGTTTCTTTCAAACCGCCGAGACCGGGAACCGAGCCCCGAACTCTGGCGTGAAAGGCAGCGGTGCTAACCACCACCCTAGGGCCCCCGCCCTTTTCAAGTTTGAAACTGTTGAATATTTCGTTTCCTAAAAATAATGAATGGTAAACATTGAACTGATAATATTGATGTTCGCACTAGTGTTTTTCGTTAAAAAACTATTGATGGCACCTATTTATAGCTAGTTTGAATATATATATATATCTTTAAAAATCTGAGACAGCGCCTGCGGCCATACACAAGATTAATTAATACAAGAAGGTAAATGACAGGAACAATAAACAATAACAATATAAATACTATAATATATATACTATATATAAGATACTACATTATAATAATACTATTACTTAAAACGTCATAGGTGAGCTTATAGCCTTCTGTGAAACCTCACAGCAGGGGGGGGGGGGATATCACGAGGAGGTAACACAATTGATGACTTTTTGGAAACAACATGCGTAGTTGGAATTAATATTGCAAGCAAGTCATTGATTCTATGTTGTTTGTGATAGCGGGCATCGTCGCAAAAATAGGTCCAATATTTAAAAGCAACACATTAAAGTTTTCAGTGCGGTGATGTCTCGTGTAGAGTCGGTCCCCGCTCTGAAAGAGTAAAATATTTGTAATGGCCGTAAAAGGCTAGCTAAGACATTCACGATCATTTTCAATTGAAAAAAACTCTTTGGTCTTCATGGTTTATACACGCATATTTCAGCGTCGTAAGGGCTAAAATGTGATGTTTACTGGACTGTATGATCTAAATAATCTAGGCTCCATTGTCTCTGATTGATCAACCGTAAACAGGCAATACAAAACACATCAGCCGCTGGTCTCATGGGGTTTTTTTGGAAGCTTTTAGTGTTAACTTATTGAACACTGTTGAATGCACTAAACATATCGCACAATATATTCACAGTAAACACAGTGTTTTGGTCTCAGCTAGAGACCATTCTCAAATAAAAAAGGTTTCTGGAACCGGCAAATTGTCTCAAACGCTATCTCGGTCACAGTTTGAGACCATTTCCATGGATAGTGAGACCGCTACTTGCATACGGACCCAGACGATAACCCAATCTTATACTAATATTGGGTCAGCGTCGTAGACGGTAGTAAATCATGGTACAACAAGACAGGGTCAAGAGTAGGATAAAGCCCGAGGAGCTCTACAATCTTAGCTTTGAAAAACGTTGAGGCCGAAGGCCGATGACTTTTTCAAAGCTAAGAATGTAGAGCTCGGAGGGTTATAACTGACTTAAAACACATACGACAATAATCACATAACGAAAATCCCCCATAAGTTCGGTCGCGCCTGACTGATTATAGTACTATATAGGCCTACGATGATAATTTGGTCTCTACTTTCTTTCTCTTTCCCGACTGTCCATATCATTATGAACGTTTCAAGCCCATTATAAACCCCACGTATATTAATCAGTGACTGTAACTGTTCACATAAGCTCGTCATGAATGACTAGTCATGTAGAATCATGTCTCAAGTTGACTACTGTTTATCTACTTATAAAATAAAATAAAACTTCTGCCTTATTTAATAACAGAAAATCATCTTAAAAACCCAAAATTATAACCCAAACTTACAAAACAGTGTTTATACATTTTTGCATTATTTATCAGTCATAGGCAATGAAGTGAACTCTAATTTTGCATGCCGTGAACCGTCTCTGTAATTTACCAATTTACGGTATCAGTACGGCCGGATCACTCAGGCTGTAAGGGCTGTCCAGTGGATTTGACAGCACGGTCATAGAATCAGTTTTCAGTGGAGACGGTTCATTGGAGAAGGTTACAGTCCACGTAACATCGGAGGATTAACCGCTTATCAACCATTAATATGATTTCTGTGGAAAATGGTCAACTCACATCTGGATTAAATCAAAGAAAGGTGCGTGTGTATCGACCCATGTGGCTCACGGGTCAAGCATGGTATTAACATTTCAAGCATGCTTTGCGCATTAAAATTTTATGAACCACTAGGTATATTTCGAAATTATATGGACCAAAAGAAAGGTTTTCAACTGTTATTCAATATCTTGACCTTTACACCGCTTTGGATGGTTGTGATCGTCTTTAATCCGTTTTATTAGTCGATCAAATCACTGTTATTGGGGAAAAAATGAGCGTTTAAACATCAGGATTTGCAAATGTGTGGTCTCAAATTGTGCAAATATAAATAATTTTCACCCACTTGAAGCTGTGGCTCGCTGTAACGGGACACAACTTCAAGTGGAGGAGAATTTAAACTCGATTTAAACATGTATACGTGAATGTAAAGTACCGGCTGCTAAACTGGGTGTCAAATTTGCCTCAAAAATAATTCGCCCTTGTAATTTATTAAAGCTTGAATTCACTTTTACAGCAATTAATCCAAGAGATAATAGGTTTTGTCAAATAGTAAAAGATACACTAAATATTTGAATGTAGATAGCCTATTGAAATCAAAGACAAGGTTGGTGAAAAGGGGCACAGATTACGTAACAACTCGTACTGTTTGTCAACTAGTTCAATATTGGGCCAATGGTGTGTCAGCTCCGGTAATTGTGGCTCAACAGCTGAACATCACTGCTTTGGATATAATGGGATATATTACTTACACCACATAACTCTTCATTTCACGTCCGATATCATTAGCTTATTGTATGAATAAGCTTTTGTCAATATTGAATTGTGACCAGTATGATTTGATAGAGAATTTCCCAACAAACCAAGAGTATGATCCTATGTCGTTTTAATGTTCGAACAACCGTTTGTGATGTTGGCACAACCTTATACCAAGATATGGTAGGCGTCCTACGTTTGTTGGGTTGATATTAATTACGCAGTGTGGACACAATATCGTGTAAACACTCACTAGGTGGCCTTCTGTGTCATGGTGACAAACACGTGGTATTACAGGGAAACATCCACATTGGTTTTTTTGGTGGCGAGATGTTGATCTTTATTAATGTTTGTTACAATTATTCCTTAATAATTCTTTAAGAATTGTGAATAAAACCAGAGCTCTATGTCCCAAATCTGAATGATTATATAAATATACAGTAACAGTAACAGTAATATTATTATGATTAGGCTGCACCTATGTCTATATATGTCCCTATTATTCCTCTTCTTTACTGTTTATCAAATATATAAATGTTCGATTCCACAACAAAAAAATGGTATATACAGGTACATATATTTCTATGACAAACAAGTCTGTAAATACTTTTATTTATGCCAATAAAATATATGTCTGCCTGTCTGTCTGTCTGTCTGGTAGAGCGACACAACGGTTAACTATTATTATGAAAGGAATATCACAATAAAATCCCGTTTGAGTTATCTATGGATGGATCTACAAAGCGATGGGTCATATAGGTAATTTTATTCATGGATTCAATCACGGACAATAACTCCACAACACAGAGTGGATCCACTGACAACATACAGAGTTGGCGAAACGTTGACCCAGCATCGCGACAACGGTAAACAAACGGTGTTATTTGCTGGCCAGTGCGGCTTTATTGATATTTCTCTAAGGATACAGTACAGCGTGGCAAATTAACCGTGACAGTTTGATTATTATCCGAAACTTGACGAACGCATCCAGGCATCGCTTTGCATGCAGTCTGTTTTTTGTAGGATTTCTAATACTTATCTGGCATACCTAAACACAACAGACATAGTTCTATCTAGATGACACATAAAGCCTACAATGGCATAACAATTATATTACCCCTTCAAACGCTAGGCCTAAGTTATATAACTAAGTTATAATCTTTTACCCAATTGAAATTGCGTCTCGCTACCGCGATCCACAACTTCAAGTAAATAAAAATTAATGACATATGTACAATGCACAATATGTGCAACTTCAATGAAAATTTATATCGCAAATTTAATGCTAATTCCTCTTTAAATATTATTTTTTGGAAGGAAGAGGTAAAAGGCTGAAAGTCGCTATAGACTTGATTAGCACTTTAACCCTTAACCCTTTGACCGCCAAATTATTCAATTTGAATTTTCACCCACTTAAAGTTGTGACTCGCTGACGCGATCCACAACTTCAAGTGAGTGAAAATTATTCAGATTTGACAAAATGGACGTGGACTATTTTCAAATCTTGCTGATTATTGTCACATTTTATCTTCAATATGTTTGAAAGCTGATATGGTACATGTTAATAAAAAATGTAAAACACGAATAAAAGCGGCACCGGTGGTTAAAGGGTTACAGCGCTGAAATATTTTTGTATAAACCATGGAAGCCAAAGGTATTCTTTCAATTTGAAATCATCATGTCATAGCCAGCTCTTTCAGCTTCATTTGAATACCTATGTACTATCATTATATATATGTCTACTCTTTCAGTGCAGGGCTCAGATATAGACGTCAGAACATGACGTCTACAGATGTCATATTCTGACGTCTGAAGTCGATCCCCGCACTGTAAGGGTTAAGGGTTCATCCGAGACTCAATGTTCACAAAATGTAGCTTTAAGAGGGTAAAGTTATATAATAGTTTTTTTTACTCCCAGCCGTTTTTTAGTTTGAGCAATTTTAGTACAATCATCTAAAACGCATCCATCGTGATCTTTACCGGAAAAGAATATTATTTTTTTGCGAACTTTGACTAAGTATTTTATTTATTTCATTACTTTCTATTTCACTACTCGTTCTCATTGAAAAGTCGTAAGCATCATTTTAAACCTCATTAGATCTGTGTTATGAAAGTAGGTCAATGTTTCTTAACCCTGATAGTGCTGAAATTTGTGTGTATAAACTATGGAGACCAAAAGGTTTTTTTCAATTTGAAATCATCATAAATGTCATAGTTTGCTATTTCCGGCTCATTTGAATACCTATGTTACGGGTCTACGGCTGTTAGAAATATTATAAATTTTTTCAGTGTGAGAACCGTCTTTATACGTCAGAATCTGACGTCTACAGACGTCAGATTCTGACGCATAAAGACGGTACCCGCGCTGAAAGTGCTAAAAAGATGAATAACCAAAATGAAGTGATCGCTTTGCATAAGAAATTTTGTTTTCTCCAAACACCATTTGACACTATACATTTACGAAAACTGTTGTGATAGCTTTCCGTACGTAGTCAAAGCAAAGCTCTAGAAATGCAAGAGTTTACAAAATTATACTTTCAAATAGCCAGTTATGCAATAATGCAATTATGCAATTATAGATCGACGTCAACAGGACATGCGTACCTACAATACGATTTAACACGCAGATCATGTTTAGTTGGCGTATTGCCAGAATAAAGCTGAATAAATAGTTACAAATATTATGCAATGTCTAAAGCCAATATCACCCATAGCATTCGATTATCGGGTTTACTATAGAAATGTGTTTGGAGATATTTTGGAGCGATTTTTCCTGAATGAATGAAATAAGAACATTCGAACGATTTTTCCTCGAATGTTTCAGAAGCATTGAACTGAAAAATTATAAATAAATGGAGAGTGTAGGATGTATTTGTTGAGAAGGGCTATCCTGGTTTTGTTTGACTACATCTCATCTAATTGTTAAATATATATTACATTGCATAAAAACTTCACAAATATTTGAATCGCAAGGCTAGCTACCGCGTCTACTATTTGACAACGTATATAACGTGACTAAACACACGTGACTCGTGCGTCATCCCTGGCAACGTGATGAACAATATTTTGTCCAGTAAGTGAAAACCCCGGAAAAGCTTTGTGTCTGTGACCCAGAGTCTTTTGTGTCTATGTCTTGGTATTAAGTAGGTCTCCACATGGAATATCAATACAATTACTGTCTGCTAAAATCTTCTAACTATTACTTTTTACAAAAAAATGATCTTTAATAGGCCTATATGATTTACTTGCCCAGCGTATGTTGATATTCTGTTTTTGTCTTTTTTTTTGTGTACGTGATGATCACAATGATTGTTATCACATACTTGTCGCTTTAACCCTTTCAGGCCTGAATTTACCATAGTCATCTTCATCCACTACAAGCCGCGAATTGCCGTCGCAATTCTCGACATGTAGTGGATGAAGATGACTTATTGTGGTTAAAAAATTAAAGAAAATTACTACGTCTTGGTAAAACAGTTTAATGGAAATTTTCGTTCTAAAACTCTTAATTATAGGGAAATTAAGTATGTTTTCATGGATGTAAAAGGATGCTTTAATGCATCGTGGGGGCTTAAAGGGTTAAATGGGAGAAGCTATAGATCAATGCATTGATTTACTTCACTGAATATACGATGTTTAATTAGGCGTTTTCACCATTCACTGACTAATGGCATGGTGGTCACAAAACACACATGTCACACCCACCAAACATCAGACGTTGAACCAATGTCGGTTTAATGATGGATCACCTGATCCAACATTAAACCAGCATTAGTTCAACGTCTCGTGTTTTCTGGGCAGTGTTAAAACAGCTACATCTGACTTCCATGCAGCAGTCTGTTTGCTATTTTCCATTGCTCAGCAGAGCGATCATTTTCAATGACAACATAAAGAGCATGGCCAAGCAAATTGCTGAGGCCGGGGACTATTACGACTCTCGCTATATACCAGCAGGTATTTGTATTTTTTAATAAGTTTGGTTTATTGTGAAAAGTAGGTTTATGCGAATAAAGTAGTTTTATCAGATAGATTCAACTGACACGAAACTTTCTGTTCATAATCATATTAAACTAATTTATATATGTAGCCTATTGTATGTATCAAAGCGACAAATATTTAAAATTAAAATACACCACTACATTATTTTCTTTGTCCGACCACTACATTCTAAGCCGGGAATGGAGACTTATTGTTGACTAAGTACATACCAATTATCATGGTAGACATATGGTATTATAACCAGCCAGGTGTGACCGAGCTGTTGATTATGAGGGATCCTCATTATGGTCGGATGTGTTTTAAGTCAGTTAAAACCCTCGGAACTCTACATTCTTAGCTGTGAAAAAGGCCTCGGCCTTCGGCTTCGACCCTTTTCACAGCTAAGAATGTAGAGCTCCTCGGGCTTTATCCTAGACTTGTAGTTTGGGTTAATAACACAATGATCAAACGCTGGAACGTATCTCATGCTGCGCTTTCGAGTGGGCCCACAACCTGTGTTCAGCGACTCCTGACGACCCACCTACTTTGAGCTTTATTTTACCCATTTACTTTTGTTCTTTATAGGGTGGTGACATGGCTGGGGATGAAGCCACCCCGGCCAAACCAAAGCGGCACATGCGCGATGTGGTCAAGGAAGTAGCTGCGAACACCGGAATTCAAGGGATACCCAACATTCAACGCGCCGGAAGCGGCTGCCGAAAAGTATTTTGGATCGCTGTGGTAGTCATAGGAACAGGTGAGGTGTTGCTAAGGAACATTATACATGTGTTGTATTACAGTCAAAATCAGCTTTAATAGTTTTAAGTTTGAGTTTCGGAAAATAGATTGTGGACATATGAAAAAATGAAGGGTGCATAGAGCTTTGGACTTCTGTTGTGCACAAAGAGGCTAAACTGGGTCACAAATATGTAAAATGTATACAAAATAATGAATTATCAATGAGAGAATACATGTACTAGAGTTTCTAGCCCCTCTCTAGAATGGTCTGTATATATACGTTTTTGAACAGATTTCAAGCCGAATAAAATGCAACTCACATTGATCAAATAGTCTTGCTTTATTGATCAGTAATGCAAACGAAATAAATGTGGAGTATTCAGAATATACATTTGCCATAAGGGAATATATAAAAAATATAATAATAAATTAATAATTAAAATGGCAATGTTAATAATATTAACATATATATTATAATAATATATTAAAATAATAGAATAATAAAAAACTGATTACGTTTTTTTAATTGTTGTACAGCTATGTTGGTGTGGCAGGTAACAGAGGCATTTATGAAGTACTACAAGTACCCCACTAAGACGTCTATGGACCTGTTGTATGCCCCTCAGCTCACCTTTCCCGCCGTCACCTTGTGTAATATGAACCCTATCAGGAGCAGTGCAGTGGACGGCAGCTCAGAGCTAGGAACACTCCTAGATGGGGTCGGTACTTTATTTAAATACTTTAGGGTATATTTTGAACACTAATAAGGCTACAGTGATTCCCTAAACAGAAACTTGCGATTTTAGTCTTCTTCTTCTGGAGCTTAGTAGAGTTTATTATCCCTTTCAGAGCGGGGATCGACTTTAGCAACAGATTCTGACGGCTAAATCGATGCCTGCACTGAAAGAGTAAAACATTTATAATGGCGGTAGACCCATAACATAGATATTTACATGAAGCGGTAAGAGCTAACTTAGATATTTATGTTGATTTTAAATTGAAAAAAACCTTGGTTTATATAAAACATATTTGAGCGCTTAAACCCTTTAACCGCCGGTGCCGCATATATTTGGGTTTTTATTTTGTTATTAGCACATTAAGTACCACCTTTTAAACATGTTAAAGATAAAATGTGACATCAATCAGCAATATTTGAAAAACAGTTGACATCCATTTTGTCAAATCTGAATAATTTTCACTCACTTAAAGTTGTGTCTCGCTGACGCGATCCACAACTTCAAGTGAGTGAAAATTCCAATTGAATAATTTGGCGGTTAAAGGGTTAAGAATTAACTACGCTAGTTAGTTATATCCACAAATATATTTTTAAGCAATCAAATATTTTTCTTCTACTTGCAGCTTGGAATTGCGTTCGTCAGCAAATAAGTTGAAAATACAATGTCATACGAGCATCTAAGCATATGTATATATCATACTACAAATTCATTTGTGTTTTATTTCATGTTATTCGCTAGATTGGTGGCAGCGTTTAAGCAAACGTTCCACCAGGCTATTAACCCTTTAACCGCCAAATTATTCAATATGAATTTTCACCCACTTGAAGTTGTGTCTCGCTGACGCGATCCACAACTTCAAGTGAGTGAAAAATTTTCAGATTTGACACAATAAAGGTCAACTGTTTTCAAATATTTCTGATTGTTGTCATATTATATCATTAACATGTTTAAGAGGTGGTACTTAATGTGCTAATAAAAAATGAAAACCCGAATATATGCGACACCGGCAGTTAAAGGGTTAAAGAGTCGTATCTACCATTTTGTATGGTGACATATACGACTTTTTGATACCAAGGTGACAGTATTATGTATCCATGGGGACTGTGTGTGTATTGTAGACTAAACCTTTACATGCTGATGTATTGTAGCTTGAAAGAAATTCAACCACCAACACTGAACAGCCTTCATCATTTTTTGACTGGGATACGGCTGAGCAGGTCGAAGATTATTTTGACTTGGAAACTCAAGAGTTTCAGAACTTGGCTAATTTTCTGTACCTGATGTCAGAGGTGCCTCGAGCTGACAGGATCGCAATGGGACATAACATGACCTGGATGCTGCTGGACTGCACGTTTGGCGGGAAATCATGTTCACCAACGTGAGTCATTACAGGGTTGTCCGATGGACAGAAACAAATCAGGAGCATTGTTTTCAACTTTGAAGGTGAACGAAATCAGAATTTTTGACACTTTGATAGCAGGTGAAATCAGAATTCGCGACACTTGATAGCGAGTGAAATCAGAATTCGCCACACTTGATAGCGAGTGAAATCAGAATTTTTGACACTTTGATAGCGGGTGAAATCAGAATTTTTGACACTTTGATAGCGGGTGAAATCAGATTTTTTGACACTTTGATAGCGGGTGAAATCAGAATTTTTGACACTTGATAGCGAGTGAAATCAGAATTCGCGACACTTGATAGCGGGTGAAATCAGATTTTTTGACACTTGATAGCGAGTGAAATCAGAATTCGCGACACTTGATAGCGAGTGAAATCAGAATTCGCGACACTTGATAGCGAGTGAAATCAGAATTCGCGACACTTGATAGCGATTTAAATCAGAATTCGCGACACTTTGATGGCGAGTGAAATCAGAATTCGCGACACTTGATAGCGAGCGAAATCAGAATTCATGACACTTTGATAGCGAGCGAAATCAAACTTCCTGACATTTTAATAACGAGCGAAATCAGAATTCATGACACTTTGATGGCGAGTGAAATCAGAAATTGCGACACTTGATAGCGATCGAAATCAGAATTCATGACACTTTGATAACGAGCGAATTCAGAATTCATGACACTTTGATAGCGAGCAAAAGCAGAATTCATGACACTTTAATAGCGAGGAAAATCAGAATTCATGACGCTTTGATAACGAGCAAAATCAGAATTCATGACACTTTGATAGCGAGCGAAATAAGAATTCATGACACTTTGATAGCGGGTGAAATTGGAATTTATAACAATTGATAGCGGGTGAAATAAGATTTTGCAACACTTGATAGCGCGCCAAATCAGAATTTGCGCCTCTTTGATAGCGGGCGAAATCAGAATTTTTTGTAACTTTGATAGCGGGTGAAATCAGAATTTGCGACACTTTGATAGCGCGCCAAATCAGAATTTGCCACACTTTGATAGCGGACGAAATCAGAATTCTTGACACTTTGATAGCGGACGAAATCAGAATTCTTGACACTTTGATAGCGGATGAAATCAGAATTCTTAACACTTTGATAGCGGATGAAATCAGAATTCGCGACACTTTGATAGCGGACGAAATCAGAAATCCTGACACTTTGATAGCGGACGAAATCAGAATTCTTGACACTTTGATAGCGGATGAAATCAGAATTCGTGACAGTTGATAGCGGATGACATCAGAATTCGCGACACTTGATAGTGTGCCAAATCAGAATTCTTGACACTTTGACAGCGCGCCAAATCAGAATTCTTGACACTTTGATAGCGCGCCAAATCAGAATTTGTGACACTTTGATAGCGAGCGAAATCAGTATCCGTGACACTTTGACAGCGGGTGAAAGCAGAATTTATGACAATAGATAGCGGGTGAAATCAGGTTTTGCGACACTTTGATAGCGGGTGGAAAATCAGAATTCTTGACACTTTCATTATTTTATTCAATAATATATATATTTTTCATGGTATAATTAAAATTCATATATATTAATTGTATAAATAAATACATAGATATTGAATATTAATGTTAAATTATATCTGTCACGGAGGGAACCAACATTAGGCTTATACCTGTATTTAGTCAACTTCTCGTGTTTTCCAGGAGCGATTTTTGCTTTCTTGTTCCTATTAGAGTATAACAACTACATGCTCAATAGACATTGTACTAATTTTTACTACATGTATTTATATATTTAATTGTGAAAAGTTTTGTTGATACGTAGCAGTATTAATACTATGAGACCGAGTTTTTATTTGAAGAATCATGGTCTTACTAACATTCCACGTTTCGTTTTCTAGATGGCACACTGTTGTGTAATATTTACACAACAACATAATAGTACTCATGAGTCATGCCTGTTTCGCTTTATTATAACCAGCAAACATGAGACGTTGGCCCGGCGTTTGTTTATTATTGGGCCAACGTCGTAGATGGTGGGCCTAACAGTAATCCAACGGATGGCCAACGTCTCATGTTTGCTGGAATATTTTTTTTTTATGCATACGCGTTATGAAGCAGTGTTGATGGTGTGAAAGATACCTTACTCTTTCCTATTTTTTGTCATTTCAGAAACTTTACCCTGTTTCAGAATTACCTTTACGGTAACTGTTTTACGTTTAACGCCCATGGTGGCACGAGTAGTACTGCCCTGAAGTCCACCAAAGTCGGTCCTATGTACGGTAAGCATTATAGCATATGCCTGATATTGCAATAAACGTTTTATAAAGCAATGGTTGATTCGAATTTTTATCACCTTTAAACTTTATTAACCAAGGCGTGGTTCAAATTTTCATCACCTTTGAATTGCTGCATTTCCCACCAGATAATGTTTGCTAGTGATGTGTCTATATTATGATTGGCATCTTAAATGACCGCAGAGAAAATAGACACATGTGTCCTGCCGTACAAAACCAAAACGCGATATCTGCTTAGTGTACAAGTAAGCAGATACTGCCTTTTGACTTTGATGGGCATGATGGTTATGTTTCAGGTTTATCTATGGAGATTTACATCTAGATCAGCTTGAGGATATTCAGGACCTGAGTTACGTATGGTTATATTTTAGGTTTCTGAGTGACGTATGGTTATGTTTCAGGTTTATCTATGGAGATTTACGTGGATCAGCTTGAGTATCTCCAGGATCTGAGTGACGCTGCTGGAGTCCGTCTAGTGATTCACAACCAGACGAGAATGCCATTTCCTGAGGATGAAGGCTTCAGTATAATGCCCGGTACGAGGACATCCGTTGGTATTGAAAGGGTACGTTGTAATGTTGTAATGAAACAATATTAGTTTAATGCTGGGCCAGCGTATGACAAGTATGACGCTGAATGACAAGGGTTTTTTTATGACTAAGGTGCTTTAAAAAAATCGAATGTAAAATGAAAATATAATAATATAAACCAGTTTAATTATACACTCTTATTGAAAACAGCAATTTGGTAGGGTTTATAGCTGTAGTGTTTTATGCGTTTTGAGATTTTAAAATGTGTACAGGTAGTCAAAGTTGTTATTTGACCTCTAAACCACGTGGATTTATATTAGTATAAACATATTTATTTACCGAGGATTGTACAATAGCAGAAGCTAATACAATATACGCTCCCCACACTGTATTTATGTTATCATAATAATTCGTCATGATGGGTCACTTGTGGTTAATAAAATATAATGTAATTTATGAATCAAAGAGGGTTAAATGTGCACTTATTTTTTCATATACATATAATGCGCATTATGTTGTAGGTTGAAATCAGACGAGCGGAGCCACCTTACGGTACATGTGCAAACGTGACCGAAGCCATGAATGAGGAGCGAAATGCTTTCCTGGCTGAGCTCAACATGATAGGGTACTCTGAGCAGGTGAGTGAATGAGTGCCTATATCAAGGAATAATGGAATAATAACCATCTAAACCCTTTTGTATATATGCATGTACAGTTATTTTTCTCACTGTTCATTTTAATGACTAGGCCTACATACATGATAAACTTACCATTGTCGATAAATAAACATTTATCTTATGAGAGGAAAACCTGATATTTAAAACAGAATGTAATCTTTATGCCTACTATAAAGCTACATGTATACCAAAATATGAGAAAATGTCAGATGGGAGGTATATATTTACACTACATGTAGCTTTATTCTGTTATCTAGGCGTGTAAGAAGACGTGTTATCAGAAGTACCTGATCACAGAATGTGAATGTTACGATTCTAACTATCCCTATGAGGAGTCTATAGTGGCATTTAGAGGTCTGTATAACAGCTCAGAAGGCATCTGGTCATGTGATAAGACAGGCGCGGCGTACGAGGACGAGAGTAAGTAACCATGGTAACAGTACATGTCTGTTTATTAGATTTGTAAAGTATTCACATAAATATTCACACATCTCACTGTATGTCAAAAAGATAGAATTTGAAATTAGATTCGTGGATCTGAATGCATGAGTCATGCTGTGGCGAATGTATTGAGATCTACAAAGTTGTTTCAATGTGAAATCATCATAAATATCTTTGTTAGCTCTCTCTGCTTCACTGGAATACCTATGCGTTATGGGTATACGGCCATTATAAATATTTTACTCTTTCAGTGCGGAGATAGACTTTAGACGTCTAAAGTCGGTCCCCGCACTGAAAGGGTTAAACTGTTACACTTTTCAATTTATTTACAATGGGTCACGTTAATAAATGTTGAAATCACAAATAAAAAACACTTTGGCTTTAGTGTTTGTGAATTTTACTCCAGCCAGAAAATGAATCCCTTGTTGTTTTAACCCTCTCAGTGCGGGGACCGTCTTTATAATTCAGAAGCTGACGTCTGTAGACGTCAGCTTCTGACGTATAAAGACGGTCCCCGCACTGAAAGAATTAAAATATTTATATTGGCCGTAGACCCATAACATAGGTATTCAAATGAATCGCATAGAGCTAACTAAGACATTTATGATGATTTCAATTTGAAAAAACCCCTTTGGTTTCTATGTTTTTTGCAAAAATCTTTTAGCGTTGTAAGTGGTAAATGGTGCGTTGTCTTTTCAGCTGACTGTGTTAATAACGTGACAGCGAAGTACGTGTCAGATACGCTGGGCTGTTCATCTATCTGCCCTCCAGCCTGTATGTAAGTGATCCTAATAAATTACCCTGTCATATAAGACAAACAAACCTATGTGAGGATGGGCTAGAAACTCTCAGTTTATTGAGCTGAGCCGACAGCGTCCAGGACTCCAAACCCAATAGTAAAAGTGTCTATGTGAATTTTTTTTTTTCAAAGTTAAAACGTTAAAAAAAATAGGAAAAAATTAAATAAAACATTAATCAGTATTAGATACGAGGATGATTTCAAATTTCCAATTTACTGCCACGAGGACTAACGCTGCCAGCCACCACACAATGACCACTGCTGGTCGCAATTGAGAGATTATTTAAAAATCAAACATGAGACATTAGCCCAACATTGGCTTAATGTTGGTCCACCGTCTGCGACGCTGTACCGAAATTAAGCCAACACCGGGTCATTGTCTCGGTGTTTGTTGGGGGTTGTATCACAGGTCAAAGAATAAATGAATGTATGGGGTTTTTACGCCATCTATGTGTACATGTAGACTAAACTGGACCATGAAAAGAAAAAGTGAAGAAAACGAAAAGAAAAAAGAGTAAAAAAAAAGTAAAAGAAAAGATTTATGATTATAATTTATAGAGCACGGTGCACTGCATATGATTCAACTTCACGAGAGCGTTCAAATCAATGAGCACATTGGTTTTATACTCAATATCTTCACTATCCATTTCTTCTTCCTACTTTGACCACGATGAATGTTACTTATCTGCATGGTTGCTGCTTTTTATTTAATATATAATATAATTCTTTCAAATAATGTACCTGTTGGTCCACCGCGTCAGAAATCATTAATTGAATGACCCTGGCATCGTCATTGAAAACAACTCACCACTGCTTGTTTTAATTATAATACAACAACAGGGCCATTCATAACTGTTATGCGATTCACAATAATATCGATGTAAATCTGTACAAAATTATGCAAAAGTATACAAAAATAGTTCATTGCAAACACTGACAAAAAATACAAAATAAAACGAAAACAAAACCAATGTTACAATATGCGCTTAGATAAAAAATTATGTGTTTTAACCTTTAGTCCTTACAGCGCGCGGACCGAATTTAGTCGTCAGAATCTGACGTTTGTTGACGTCAGATTCTAACGTATTAAGACGGTCCCCGCCCTGGAAAAAAAAAATACTGACCGTAAAACCATAATATAGGTATTCAAATGAAGCGGAAAAAGCTAACTAAGAGATTTATGATGTTTTCAAATTAAAAAAAACCCGCTAGTCTCCATGGTTTCTTCAATAATATCTCAGCGCTTTAAGGGTTAAGATTTAATCTTTGCTTCAGGTGGACACTAACCCTTACAGCGCGGGGAGAGACTTTAGTTGTCAGAGTGTGTGCTTAGATATTGAGATTTTCAAATAATTTAGTCTCACTTTTTTTTCACCCACTTGCAGCTATGGGTCGAGGTGGCGAGACACAACTTTAAGTGGATGACAATTTAAGTTACATAAGGGTTTGCTTGATGAATAATATTTTATGGTATTTGTACATACATGTGACGGGGATTGTAAGGGGTTAATCTCTTGACTTAATATTTATTTTTTATTTATTTGTTTTTTCATGTTGCAGGCAGGTATATTATAAGCGGTCTATGTCTCAAGCTATGTGGCCATCCAGTGTTGATCAGGTAAAGAGTAAAACATCTCGTTCCTTTATTAATAAATTTGAAATTCACTGAAAGCTGCGTTAGCGAGTTCAATTAATAAAAAAAATTAAATAGGATTATACCGTGATTTTCGGTGATCGACAGTGTTGATGCTTAGTCTAAATGTATTTATCTATAAAAGCGGACACACTGATACTCTGCTTTGCAAACCAAATTATAGTAACTGCTAACTTTAAAAAAAAACCAGTCACTGGTTATCGCTTCGCACGATAGTACTGAGTTGTTGTGATTATAAAAAAATACATTAGTCTTTCGTGTGCATGTATGATAAATAAATTCATTGATGTTAGAATGTATATAGATAAATGCATATTTTTAATGAACATAGTAGTAACTTGTGATATGCTAAAAAGGAAATATGTGAAATGGATTTATACAAGTGTATTTATTAAACTGGTGGCGCAAATTTCTCAGTAACTATGATAATAATAAAAGTTATCACATTCTTTTACAAACCTGTACATGTTTTTGTTATTGTACAGGAGGCCGCCCTTGATGTACTTCTGGAGAGAGATCAGATCTTATGGGATTTATTAGATGGCTACTCAGATTCTGTGGCCATTGATTATGTCAAGTAAGTTCAGTCTCTACTCTATTACACTCTACAACTGAGCAAACGCAATACATTCTCTCATTGCTGGGTTAATGTTGGGCCAACGTTGAAAACGTTGGTTTAACGGGGATCGTCAGACGTCAGATTCTGACGTATGCAGATATCAGATTCTGACGTCTAAAGTTGATCTCCGCACTGAAAGAATTACAAAATCAATGCCGTAAATCCATAACATATGTAATCAAATTAAACGGAAAGAGCTGACTAGGACATTCAAGATGATTTCAAATTGAAAAAAAAACCTTTGGTCTTTATGGTTTATATAAAAATATTTCAGCGTTTTAACCCTTTCAAGCCTGAATTTACCATTGTCATCTTCATCCACTACTAGCCGCGAATTGCTGTCGCAATTCTCTACTTGTAGTGGATAAAGATGACTTAAAGTGGGCGGAAAATGAAAAAAATACATTGTTATTACTGAAACAGTTGCATGGAAATTCTCGCGCCGAAAGCTCTAGGTGTAGGAAATTAAATTATTCTTCAGGGATGCAACGTGATGCTTGAATGCATCGTGAGGGCTTAAAGGGTTAGGGGTTAAAGAGTTTATATGTATGTTTAACGTGAGGCACGATGCCACATAAGTCACTAAAGCTTCTCCAGAATAAATAGTATAGCAATGCTACAAGGCATTTATCGATTGTATTCTTTTTTCTTACAGAGAGAATGTGCTGAAGATTGATGTTTATTACAAAGATCTCAACTTTGAGACAATCACAACAGAGAAGGCGTACGACGTGAGTGTGTGCTACGTTTATCACTCATATAGTGTCTACAGTCTGTTTCACTAGATCCTGGGAGAAGACTTTTTCAATTTGCTCGGTCGCTGTTTCAATTTTTTTAACATTTTTTTCTCGGATCATTTTTTCATCCCCTCCCCCCAACATCCCTGAAAATTTGGTGGGATTTTACTGAGTAATATGGAAGTTAGACCATTTGGCATGTAATAAATTTTCAAAATTACAGCGCTCATTTCACCATTACAAAGAAGCAAGAATTTTATTACATGCCACATGGTCTAACTTCCAAAATACACAACAAAATTACACCAAAATTGTTAGCGATGTTAGAGGGGAAGAGGAAAAAATGATCCACGAGAAATTTCACATATTTTTTTTTATATAGCGACTGAGAAAATTGAAAAAAGGCTACTGCCAGGATTTGGGGAAAAAGACTGTAGATACAATTAAATGAATGAATGAATGAATGAATAAATAAATGAATGAATGAATGAACGAATGAATGAATGAATGAATGAATGAATGAATGAATTAATTAATTAATTAATTAATAAATGAATGAATGAATGAATGAATGAATGAATGAATGAATGAATGAATGAATAAATGAATGAATGAATGAATGAATGAATGAATGAATGAATGAATGAATGAATAAATGAATGAATGAATGAATGAATGAATGAATGAATGAATGAATGAATGAATGAATGAATGAATAAATGAATGAATGAATGAATGAATAAATGAATGGATTTTAGGCCACTTTTGCGTCATTAAATAAATAGCGTTTCTAATAAGTTGATGACTTTCACTGCGACCGGATTCACCAACCGAGTCAGGTCTTAAGTCTCAAGTCAGACTTAAGTCGGTCCCAAACACACTGATGGGTTGAAGCTTGATCACGTGCTTTAGGCGGCTGGTGAGACTGAGCCTTCTGTCTTTAGACTTGCAAGTCTATTGTATAAAGTTGTCATTACACGTGCAGCCTTTATCTGTTATATAATAAAGGGAAAACACTTTCAATTGTTTTATTTTGTTAGAGAACTTACCCAGAAAACATGTTCTAGACGTGTTATCAACCCTGGGCCTGTGTCGATGACTATGGCTCAAAGAGCACAGGCCCGATAAGAACTTGAAACAGAATAGGGATTACGATGTGAGCTCGTCCACAGTAATTTCCTGTGTGGCCGCATTGTACATTTGGTTGTGGCATGATATCTATCATTTTCTTTATATATAATTACTGTAGATCTGGTAATATTTGCGAGGTTTTGATTTTCGCGAATTTCGCGAGGAGAACAAATTCGCAAATTCAAGAATCTCGCGAAAATTATTATTATAATTGCGCTACTAATGAAAAAGGAGAATTCGCGAATTATAAACTTCGAAAAAAGTCCCCAAAAACAGAAACTCGCGAAAATTTAAACACTCGAAAATTACCACATATATAGTATTGTTGTTACAGATTGTAATTATTGTTGCAGTGGAAAGACTTGCTGGCAGATCTTGGTGGTAACGCAGGCCTGTGGCTCGGTGTCTCAGTCGTCGCATTATTTGAACTCGTGGAGTTTCTATGTGACTTGGTGCTGGTGATGTTCAAGAAGAAAACCGCCAAGAACGCGGTGACTGCTGTAGATGACAAAACCAACTTGGCGGATATATGAACTGACAAGTCCACACGAAGAGGAGAAGTCCCCAGTATTCTGTCGCGCAAGACACACAGCAGCTACTGCTTACTAAGCAGTTACTGCTGTTTGCATGTGAAAAGACAAACAGCAGTAACTGCTCATTTTTCAAGTAAGCAGTTACTGCTGTTTGCCTTTGCACTGCAGTATTGTACTCTGCCGCCATTTAACATGTTTAAAGGACAGGAGTAAATTAGCCGATTCTCTCATGTGTGCGCAATGAACTAATGTTAATTTGTAGAGAGTAGTGCAGTACCAGGGACAATTATTCTTGCCAAAATAAGCATCCCAGCAAAAGCGAGGCATTGAACCAATGTTGTTTCAATGTTGGGTCGACGTCGAAAACGGGGGACCAACAATTAAAATAAAACTTTGCTGGTGAAAATTGACCCCGGCAGATCAATCAGTCCTGATCAAGTAAATTACTTGGTTCAATAATCGCAGCTTTGACCAGATCTTGATATGAATCTCACGATGAGCAGACCTTGATATGTCTTCAGAACATATCTTGATATGAATCTCACGATGAGCAGACCTTGATATGTCTTCAGAATCTCGCCATTCGCCAGCAGACTTTGTGATATCCTCTGAATCTCACGATGGATGACTGTGTGATAAAAATGAAATGGACGGGGTTATTGGCCACCTTTGTGCACATGTAGGCTAAACTGGGCCAGGAGAACCTCCAGATTCAGTGATACCATGAGCAGAATTTGTGATCATATATAACCGATGGTTCCATTCATACTATCATCCTGGAACTATCATCTCATTCATGTTATGTATTTTATAATCAAACTATAAATAGATATGGAATCTCTATGATATGAACACTGTGACCATAACAGATATATAAGTATATAATTATGTCATCTACGTTACGTGTCTTTGTATTCAGTCAGGCGAACGGTCCAGGCGAAATTGTATTATATATCATGTTCACCTTCATTGTATATATATCATGTTTTATCATTAAACGTCTAGCCCAAGTTCTGTTTGCGTCCTTGGTCTTAGTAAGATTTTTATAATACATGTCGGCCTACATCATTTTGGATTAATTTGAATACACTGATTTCATTGTAATAGTTACTATCCAGATTTCAAGGTCATCTAGAGGCAAAAAAATAAAATATAGTGTAAAAATATAGTGTAAATCTCTATTGTCACGGCGGACATTTCGAAACTATACAATTTACCTCCCTTCCCGGAGTCCTATTTCCAGAGACTGTCAATGACCCAAGGAAGAAGCTAAATTCAAAAAACTTTCGGCATAGATCGATCTGTCAATATGGGCTGACACCGATAGACTCATATAACGTCTCATAGTGAAAGCCACTGCATTCACTCACTGAGTGTGAGAAGCATTATTATTTTCTTGTGGGGCTCACCAACAAATGTTTAATAATCCGTCCAGGATATATAGGCAAATAATGTATTTTTATGATTGATATCAAGCAAAATCAAGCCATCATAATCACCAAAATAACCGTAGAGGTCGTGAGTATTTTGAAGCCAAATGAATTACATTTAGCTAGTTGAGTACGCATGGGTGCTGTTGAAATGCGTTTAAAAAAACTGTTCCTTTTTTTCATATAAATACTTCAGGTGGAAGACTTGCAGCGTTATTATTGATCGTCAATAAATTTTATTTGAATAATAAGCCGATTCAATCGAATAAATGATTATCATGTTGAAAACTGTGTGGATTGCGCACCTGGTGCGGTTTAACGGTGTCTAGGCATATCTGCCTATTTGGTGCGTTTACCCTTAAAGGTCTGAAATATTTTTATTTAAACCAACAAAACAAGATATTTCAATTTGAAATCATCATAAATGTCTTAGTCAGCTCTTTCTGATTCATTTGAATACCTATGTTATGGGTCTGCGGCCATCATAAATATTTTACTCTTACAGTGCGGGGATCGACTTTAGACGTCATAATCTGACGTCTACAGACGTCAGATTATGACGTCTAAAGTCGGTCCCCGCGCTGATTTGTCTCAGGTAAAAATTAGTGTTGATAAATCATGAAGTGCACAAAACACACATGCACTCGAAGTAAAATTTTGTAAACTCCTAGCCATGGTGAAGACATCACATATACCAAAATGAAAGTGTAAAGTATTTGTACAACCGCTATTTATTTGTTATTTTATCCGTTATTTGTGTGTCATTTAGCAGACACTAAATATCTCCCAATATGGAAAAAAGGCTGGTCATAGATGGAAACAAAATAGTTTTCGGTGTTTTTGACAACAGTGGCGCTTTTACTTTTTAAAAGTGAACTAAAATAGTAGTTGAGCAATATTTAATGTGCGGTCAAAATACATATACACAATACACACAAGTAATAACAAAATAAATATGCAAGATAAATGAGGACATATATAATAAAATATCTACATTATCTATACAAATAGTTTTAAAAGACTTCATTCGTACTTTTAAATTTACATTACTAGTAATTCTATTCCTATTTTCAACACCAATACATCTAAAGATCACTTTCACCTGATTGATATATACATTTGGAAGTCTTGGAATGATAAATATTTAGCATAGTAGTGATGGAATTATAAACTAATGGTTAAATAATCATTGTCAAATTTAACATTATGCATTTCTAAAAGTATATTGAACTCCTTTATATCACATATTCCCACTTTATCAAAATATACCTTATTATATATATCCCACCTTATCAAAATATAACTACTTTAGTGCTAATGATTCTAATTAAAAAAGATGGATGTATGCGTGCAATAAACGAGTGGAGTAAATCAATCTAAAAAAACGTTACTTGAGAATTTATACTTACCCCTTCAAGCCTGAATTTACCATTGTCATTCTCATCCACTACAAGACGCGAATTGATGTCGCAAATTCTTGTAGTGAATGAAGATGACTTGTAGTTGGTGAAAAATTAATGAAAATTGCCATGGATTGCTAAACCAGTTTCATGGAAATTGTTCTTCTAAAACCCTTGGTTGTAGAAAAATTAAGTCTGTTTTCAGGGATGTATAATGATGCTTTAATGCATCGTGAGGACTTAAAGGGTAAAAACTAACGTGTGCTATATATTATGTGTGCTACATATTAACCCATTAGTTATTTTAATCAGATTTTCTCCAAAGTAACCACGTTTTTTCATATATCATTTTGCGAGTATATTTAAAAAAAAATTATTCACTCCTCCTTATACTACATTGGTAAATATGTTATAACATATTGGGAATAAAAATAGGACAGCATGTGATAGATATCTGTACACCGGGCTGAACACGCGTTACTAATTACTGTCAGCTCTCAGACCAGAAGGTTGTTTTCAATTTGAAATCATCACAAATGTCCTATTCAGCTCTTTCCGATTCTTTGAAAACCTATGTTATGGGTCTACGGCCATTATAAAGATTTTTACTCTTACAGTGCGGTGATCGAGTTTAGACGTCGGATTCTGACGTCTAAAGTCGAACCGCACTGTTGAGGTTAATGTTACATACCGGCATGTACACAATGCTGTCCAATAATAAGCAATGTATATGTAGATATGAATATTGCGTTACACTTTCTGCACAATCATGGTAATATCGCGACAGAAGGAAGCCCGAAGCCGGGACTATGCCCTTCTCGAATGAGTCTGCAAGGGTTCTTTATAGTGCACAGTACCATAGGCAGCACTGTACACTCCATGCCTTTGAAAAGTTTGAAGCATTGTAGCTGCACAACCACGATGACAAATATCTGTCCAAACCGGGATTCAAACCTGGTACCCCAAGGTTACAAGCCCCAGTCGATACGAATGAGCCATCGGGGCCGGCCTCAATATTAAACAAACATCATTTTATATTTCATCCTAGATAGGGGGATGTAACTCTTGATGAATAGAAAATAAACTATACCTGAGAAGAAAAAGGATAACAATAAAAACTTCGTCTTAACAAGGAAAGATATTAGGTTACTGATCGGGAGCAATATCTTGAATATATACTCATCCCATTCGTTCCATGCACCTGTACTTATGTGGTTAAAATATTTGACGAAGATGTTTCTGTTTACAATATAAATGTCATGCGTGAATAGATTAAAATCAGCCAGGCAACCAGTCATGAAGCCTGGTCCAGCGGAGAGTATGATGGTGATGTGAGGCAACACGTACCACTTGTTGGCTGAAGACAGACGATGAATGACAAATTTAAAGAACGGATGTCGTTTTGCAGAAGCTATCATATGACTTCCTGAACCAACAGGTACGGCGGGCGGTAGAAACACGTTATAACCACTCATATTAGAAGCGAGTTTTTGAATGTCTTCTACACAAATTACATCCATATCCAAATATAAACCTCCAAAGTGATACATAAGAAAATATCTGATAGAATCCATGCGCTGCATGTCATAAGTGTATCCATCATAAGCATCCAGAAACCATGGGTAATATTGCACCAGGAATTGTCTACTGCTGTCTGCGGTCCATAACACATGTGTGTAGTTCTTGTACATATTCAGACAGCTCTCATAAGATTGTCGCCACCTGGCGGGAACATCAGCAGTTAGCATCACGTGATGAAGGATTCTGGGGACCTTCCAGTCTCTGCATGGGCTGTCATGGTTACAATAGCGTACAGGTCCGCGTATCAACCTATCTGGTTGATATAATACAAAAAATCTGTATGAGATTGAAGCCAGTTTAGAAGCTGTACACATCATACCAAACAACAGAAGAATCAGAATGAAGAATCTCGTGGGAGAAGTGCATCTACAACAGAAAAAACATCAACACATTTTAAGAAAAAACAACAGTATTGAATATAGGCTATTTAATTTATACTGTGCGTTTGTCATCTGTGATGTGTAAATTTGAGTGTCACTTTGTATTTTAAACTAATACAGTTATATAATTAGCCAGAACCAAGTGTTAACACTTTAAACCGTCACGATGCTATATTTTAAACGTTATATGATTAGCCAGAACCAAGTGTTAACACTTTAAACCCTCACGATATTTAATTTTAAGCGTTTTATAATTAGCCGGAACTAAGTGTTAACCCTTTAAACCCTCATGATGCTTTATTTTAAACTTTATATAATTAGCTAGAACTAAGTGGTAACCCTTTAAGCCCTCACGATACTTTATTTTAAACGTCTTATAATTAGCCATAACCAGGAGTTAATCCTATAAGCCGTCACGATACTTTATTTTAAACGTTATATAATTAGCCATAACCAGGTGTTAATCCTTTAAGCCGTCACGATACTTTATCTTAAACGATATATAATTAGCCATAACCAGGTGTTAATCCTTTAAGCCGTCACGATACTTTATTTTAAACGTTATATAATTAGCCATAACCAGGTGGTAATCCTTTAAGCCGTCACGATATTTTATTTTAAACGTTATATAATTAGCCATAACCAGGTGGTAATCCTTTAAGCCGTCACGATGGTTCGCAGCATCTTTTTCATGACTTGAGTTCTTACACTTAATCCCTAACTATTGTATCGTTTTTAATCTGTTTTATTAGTCGACCAAATCATAGCTTTTCTAGTCCGATTAATTTTAATTTTATGAATGATTCGGGATTATTATTAAAAAGTAAACAAAAACTATGAAATACAGATGTTTAAGCAAATTACGGTTTCAAATAATGTGTTTACCTCAACCAAATAATTTATATTTCTCTTTTCTCTTTTTTTAATCACACGGTTAATTTGAGATTTTATTAGGTCTGGGACTGCCACTAGTAATATTCACTTGGGCTTTTAAACTGAAAACAGTTCAGGAAAATATTAGCTTGTGAATTTCTCTCACCATCATCTATATAATTATGTAGTATGATGTCTCGTACTGTTTTATTAGAATGTAGGCCTATTCTAAATATATGTATGCTGTGCCATCAATGAAATGATTCACATTAAAAATATGCTTGTATTAAACAGTTTTACGTTTACATCATTTTATGGATCTCAAAATCCTACTTAGGGATCTAGGGCGGGGGCCCTGGTGGAGTGGTTATAGCTGCCTGCTTGGACAGTCGGAGATCGCGGGTGCGTAGCGTGAACGGTTTTTGCGGCAAGTGGTCGAATTTTTTATAAAACGTGCATTTGTGACGTCATGTCGTGATGGTTGTGACGTCACTTTCTCACCAATTTCTACTAGATATTTATAAAAGTGAATCATTTATCAGCTGCGATATACACATGTAGATGACGTTTAATATCCTGCATTTGTATAAATTATAGAGTATGGGCCTAGGTTGTCACTCAAAAATGACATACATGTTTATATTAGTCCACATGTCATCACTTGATTTTATGCAACAGGCGTGAAGCTTTTGTTTCAAATGGTTTAATATTTTTTTAGGTAAAATAGGTTAAACATTATTATATATTTTTTAATTTGTATTATTAAAGCATTTTTTTCTTGCCAGAGACAAATAATATATCATTGGAAATGTATAGTTCTGTAGTTTCACGTCATATATTTCATTTTTTATGACACGTGGTCGAGTTGTGCCAAAAACGTACATTTGTGACGTCACGTTTCTGTGTACTACGTCATTTTGGCATTTTCTTTCTAAGATTGTCAGCATGTGCACAGCCAGAATATACAGGACACCATGTCATTTTTACTTGGCACCGTAAATCGTTATCTTTAAAACGTGTAAAAGCCTAGTTTCACGTACGATATGCACGTGATACTTTTCCAATAAATATAACGTACATCTGGATCACAACAGCATGGCCGCAACGTCACTTTTTCGTGAATTGAATAAGAGAGGCACGGTAGCCCATAATATTGCAAATCTTTTATGTGGACATTTGATTTTTTATAATCAAGTAAGATATACCGCTGGAAAAGTCACAAAAAATATATTTTCACACAATATGCAACCCATCTTGCTTGTCGAGTTTGAAATAAAACATGCTTTATATGTTTCCATGGTGTCGTCTATATGCCATTTCCTTACCAAAATCAGCGACTATTCTATCTTAGTGAAAGCCTCCTGTTCTAATAATTAATTATAAATGATTCTGAGACAACAGATTATTCATACATGTATAAATAATATTGTATCCGTCGCGTGATTTAAACGTACTCGGAGATTTAACTTGTGCAGATAAAATTTACACAAATTAAGCCTACATGTAAATAACACGATGGATGTATCAAAATATATGAACCGCTCATATGCTTAATTATCAGTTTATTTATATAGGCCTATTGTTGATAATGCTACATGTATATGCCTAGGCAAATAGATGGACTATATATGTTCTAAAACCAATCCTGGCAGTGGGCATCCCTCATGTATGTCTTATGTATGTCTTGCTACGTTATGTGAGTTCCATATTGATATTAATAATACCGTATCCCCGCGCATAAACGTGCATGCACTTGTAAGTGAAAATGACATGTTTTAGGGATGTTTTAAAATTGTTTAATGTTCGAATATAAGTGCATGCACTTGTTTTCGAAAACTAAGTGCACCCTCTAAATAGGAATTGTGTCGCCAATTCTGACACCTTAAACGTAGTCTTTTAAGTCCCATTATAAAATTCATCCCCGTTACACCCCGTAACATTTAGCCGATTATTTTTAAGAGGCCTGAATTATTGAAATAAACTCCGCAATCATCGAAATAGATTCTTGTTGATTATTAATCCGATTATTAGTCCGCGAAGAAAAAATGATGCACACTATAATCATAATCAAGATAAATGAGCACCCGCTTGCCTGAAGCATAATATTATTATCCGCGATATTGTTTCTAAGATACCACTATTCAGTGCAAATGTCATATGGAATCCAATGTTGACTCACATAATGTCATTTCATAACAGTTTAACGTCACATTTAGTCCGTAATAACAGACTCTATGTGCGATACAGTGTCTGTAATCATTGCGTCAAGTTGTTGCCCAAAAATCCGGTGCGCGGACGATCGATTGTGCAATGAATTCAGGCGTCATTGTTTGATCAATGATTTTCATTTTACATTGCCAGATTTACATCTGATTCGAATAATGCTTTAACGTGGGGATATAGACGCCAGTCTTTATCGGTGAATTTATCATTTGAACAGGGTTACCCTGGCATTTTTTATTAAATCGTTGATCTCAGCGTACACTGGCTACCAGCATACATGAGCTTTTGGCATGCTCTCCAGTTCTGAAGCTAACCTATGCGAACCTTGCGTCAAACGCGGACTACGTTACATTATGACTTAAAGGCAACACAATCAGGACAAAATCATCAATTTTATTTTGGCTTCTTGATATGTCCATAATATGTCAACATGGCCATGGACTAGAATTGCGTACGTTTTTTACATTTTGTGTTGTGCGTTTACCAGTTAAACGAGAAATAAGTACGAGATTTAATTTCGGACATGCATGTTCAAAATAAGAAATACAGGAATAACTGATAAATGTGGCTTTCGGCACACTTGCTACGTTGTCGCAGCAAACCAAAAATTTGTAAAGATTTCCACAATTTTAATGCTCACATATTATGGACATATAAAGAAGCGAAAATAAAATTGTAGCTTTTGGATGATTTTTGGCTTGATTGTTTTGCTTTAACATGTCATTTTATGGTCAAGATATTGTACTAAAATGATATATGGCAATGAAAGACCAGGATATGAAATTTTAATGTCAAGATATGACATTTCAATGTCAAGATATGAAATTTTAATGTCAGGATATCACATTTGACGGTCAGGATATTATATTATAATATGTGGAATTATAATATGTCAATTTGTGGAATTATAATGTCAGGTTATGGCCCTTTAACGTCTCGATGGGGCAATAATAACTCAGGAGATTGCACTAGGAAAGCCTCATGTAACCCCCAGACCTACTCTGCACAATGTCATATTTCACACTATTTTAGATGACTTTTTAAAGACTAGAGTGCTCAGCTCCCATTTTTAAACCACTGGGAACGATTTTCCCAAAGGCAAAAGTAGGGGCGGAGCTAATTCGTGACGTCCCAAAATGGAGACATGTTTGGCTGGTTACAATAAATGTACATGTACATGTAGCTGATGATGTACTGTATGATTTTATAAAACTGACCAAAGTCAACACGGAACGCTGGTCCAACGCTGTCTAAATGCAGGTGCAGCACTAGAATTGATGCCCATCAACGCGACCGCTCCTGGTCATGTGTAGAATTCACTCGCCCACTGTTCGCCCTGTTGATGCGGGCATATTGAAATGGATAGAAATCTAGTTCAGCTCATGTACAAATCCAAGAAACATGAAACATATATCTGATGCGGTTTCAATGTTAATTCAGATTCAATAATGGGCGGTTTTTGTGTGTGAAGTCATGAGGTGTGAGATCCGCCCAGACCGAGAAATGTGCACATTTTCAGTTTTTATTTTTGAAAATAACTGATAATTAGTGGACTAAAATAATCTGCTTAGGAGATATATACTTTAATTATATTGATGAACTGAAATCACTTCACATGGCTTTTAATGTCATAATATAGCCTTATAATCATTAGGTTATATCATTTTTTTTTATATCAGTTTAATACCAAGCTATGACATCATAATTGTCATGATGTCGCATTATAATGTCAGTATAAAGCATTATAATATCAGTAGCCCGTATGGTAGCTTTATGCTCAATATGGCCTCATAATAAAAGGATGTGGCATTATAATATCACGATCTGGCAAATTAATGTGAGAATATAGCATTGTTATATCAGGATATGGCAGTATAAGATCACCCTGTGGCGTTTTTTTCAATAAATGACATTTTTATGTCAGGATGTGACATTATAATGTCATCATATGCCATTATATTGCAGTGTATAGTCTGGGGACGACATTTTAATGTAAATATGTGAAATTTTAATGTTCAGGATATCACATATGACTGTGGGGCTATGATAATATGAAGTCAAGATGTGGTATTATAATGTCAGGTTATGGTCTCGATATGACAATAATATTGCAGGAGATTGCCGATATAGTCAGGATATGGCATTATAATATCGGGATATGCTACTTTAATGTCATAATATAGTCAAGAAATAACATTTTTATGGCAGGATGTGTGACAGCGTATGGTCAGGGGACGACATTTTTTCATCAGGATAAGTAATTTGTATTCATGATATGACATTATAATGTCCTGATTTTGCATTATAATGTAAGGATATGCATGTTTGGCATCATTAAATGTCATTTTAATATCTGGATATGGCACAACAATGTAAGAATATGCACTATAAATTCAAGATATAACAGTTTATCGTCATTATTATATCAGGATGCATGGCACTTTAACTATGCTAAGATCAGGATGTGAATTACAATGTCGGGATACAGCGGTATAACGTCAGAATATGACATTTTATTTTCAGAATACGGCGGTATATCGTTAGGACATGGTATTATGTGACTCATCACTTTAAAATGTGAGGAGTCAGGATATGCTAACAACAGGTTAAATTCGTAAAACCCTGCAATTGGAATGTTGATGCCTAGCGACCTTTAATGACATGGTATATGTGTGTCACAATAACCATGATAACTCCTTTTTACTAATATAGAACAATATTCTGGTCAGAGCCTTCTACTGAGTCACAATAAATCGGTAGGATTAATACAATATGTTAATTTACCCCATCCTATGTTAATGCATCCGCATTAAGGCCTATTTCAAACGTATAACCATATTAATATCATGTTCTAAGGGAATGCTTAGACATTAATGCTATTAGAAATACTGTACGGTTTTTTAATTTAATGGTACTTGTGAACGAATCCACTAAAACTGATAATGGGAAAAAAATGACCTACAATGGTGACCCCCATAACAAGCAACACATGGTTTCCACACCTACCACCACTGTTTATGGTCCAGTAGAAAAAACACATGTGTTTTGGGGGCGGTTTTAGATTACAAATAGACGACATTTGTATTGCGCCTACTATAAATAGACCTTTTTTGAATGTATTTTCGAGCACATGCCATTTTTTCTTATGTTACAAAAATAGCTTGTTTTTGTTATACTTACTCTGTGCAAAAATTAAAATTTGAGCTAAATCTGTTTATGACTTCACCCATTTCACTTAAGTGATATTAAAATCGATATATATGTTGTCATAATTATGTCGGTATTAATCGCTGCGTGTTTTATTTATTTGAGGCAGGCTTTGCCAACGCAATTCCCGCTTCAAATGAATGCAAAATACCCCTATTTTTTAAATTAGACGTGATATAGTTTTTAATTAATTGTTTGATAGAGATAAAATTATGTATATTTGATAAATCTCAATCAATATTTCTAGTGGAAAATCAGTTAAAAACAGTTCCAAAGCGTCACCCGCAATAGTAGAATTAACTACAATGGCGACCATGTTGGATATATTGATATTTATGTTGCTAAACACCATATAATAACATCTATTCTCCATGGGCTTGAAAATAGTCCCAAACAAGACATTTAGGTTCAACAACGAGATAGTTACGGCAGATTATTCATATCACTCAAACAATATGGCGGCGATCTTGGACATGTATTAAGGAAAGCACTGATAGTATTACTTATCGTACCTTAAATCCTGGGTAAAGACACAATAAATTATTCTCAAATTGTTAAAAGTGATGAAATGCATAGGCTGGATGCTTGGTTTGTCGGAAAATGGCGTTACCGTGATGGCGGCCTTCTTGAATTAACAACAGACACGAGGTAGACTTTAAGGGTTTTTCGGCATTCGTCTGAGTAGATGCCTCGGTATGATTCCTGAAAAAAACTGCTTTTAGTATACTCGGTTACGTAAATTAACCATTTATTTCCTCAAGTTTGATTTTCTGGGGTTTAATTTATCACATAATCCATTGGTTCCATTTTGTCAACAAGATCCTTGTCAGCAAATTTCAAATAGCACGATTTGGCACATATTTCCACCCCCCGAACAGCGGAACAAGAGTAATTATAACAGCCGCTCTATCTATCACTCATAGATACACTAGTAATGAGGTAGTTTATTGTATGGAAGCAAATTGAAAATAAATTGATGTTTCTGTTGCCTTCAAATCGTGTTAGACATAACACTAAATGCTCTTGCACTAATTGACGGATCCAAGATTTGACTGACAGGGGGCGCCTATCATATATCTGACTCAGTCAGCCTCTTTTGTTTAGTATCTAAAAGGGTCTGAAGCATGCTCCTCGAGAAATTGTTAAATTTAAAGGGACTGGCTCAGGCTAAAATCTTCAAAAAATCGGTGATTTTATTTTGTCTTATTATTATGACCATATGATGTAAACATATAATGTCCATATGATGTTCATAGACTAGAACTGCAATTTTATTTTATTTTTTGTGCTGCGCATTTACCAGTTAGGATAGATATAGAGACGAAATTCCCGTATTTCTTATTTTTGACATGGTTGTCCAAAATAAGAAATCAGAAATTTCGTCTCCATAGCTGGCCTAACTGGTAAATGCGCAGCACAAAAATTAAAAAACTTCTGCAGCTCTAGTCTATGGACATGTTTACATCATATGGTCATATTAATAAGCCAAAATAAAACCGCCGATTTTTTTATGATTTTAGCCTGAGCCAGCCCCTTTCACATGATGCATTCTAGAGCATATTTCGACCCAAATGTGGCCCTTTTGTTATATTGGTAAACTGAAGAGAGGGCATGGGTGAGCCAATGGTGCACTAACGTTGACCCACCGTCTTTGTTGCTGGTCCAACATAAAGGCAACATCGGGTCAACGTGTTGTTTATGCTGGATAGTGATAAATGGTGGATAAATCAAAGGTAAGCTTGATAAATACGAAAAACTATGACGTCATAAAAGAGCACTGTATTCACCATATGATTATTTTGACGTTACTACTGCCAGCTCACGGAAATGTAGAGATTAATACCTTTCCAATGATGTATTACAATGGTCTCCGTGATCAGAAGTAAAAGTATAACACACAACTGTATTCTCTACAATATTTCGCGTTCATTATTTTTCTAAAACAATATATTTGCTTGTATCAAAGACTTATGTAATTTTATGGCCTTAAATGTGAATTTACGACATAATGAATAAATACAACTATTACCAGGTGTGCGTAGTATGTGTTGAAACATTAAGAATCGACACCGCATCATACTAATACTGAGCAGTGGCTTGAACAGGACCCCTATTTCGTAGTTTGTCGGGCCAATTTGGTTCATAAAATGACGTCATTGCCATAGCGACATCACGTCACAAACGTACTTTTGAAAAAAAATCGACCACGTACGGCAAAAACGATATACGCCACCATAAACTTGAGACTTGAACCTTTCCCGTGATATTTTTTTTATCTCTAGGAATTTAAGTGTCAACTCAACTCCAAAAATGGGTCCATTCCTCCTGTACTATTAGGGACATTTACTCTTCTTTATATTAACCTGATTCCCCAGAATAACGTATTCCTCGAACCCGAAATGCATAATACAATATTGTATTTCTGTTCAAACCCAAGTTTATTAAAAATAAAATGGTTATACAGGCTAATATTTCATCATGATCCTCATAAGCACCCATTAGACACAGCATAATATAAATTGGCACATAACTATATAACCCTCAGGGCTTTAATGTGGCATAGCTATAAGATGACACCAAGGTCATTTTAAGGTCATTTCAGGATCAATTAAGCAGATTTTTTAATGTATGAAAATCTCATTATTGCCAACTTGGGCGGCTACCGAGGATTCACATTATTGCGAGCTTGGGCAAAGAAGGGTTCAATAATTTGTTTTTAATCCCTAAACGAAACCATTTATGATTATTTCAAATTGGAAAAACCCCTTTGGTTTCGATGGTTTATACAAAATTATTTCATCGTTGTATTAAGGACTGTATTCTGAATCTACGTGTGACGAATAAATTCCACCTTTAAGACTTAATGCTCCCAGGTTATTTTACGATCGGTGTAATATTTTGATATAAATATCTTACCTAAACACACGATTCAACACGGTCATAATTGCTGCACATTTTTCGTTTCCATTAAGCTTTGCTAAAAAGTATTTAGATGTAGGCCTATACAATCTTAGTCGTTTTAATTTTTCCATTTCGTTTATGTGTGTTTTTTCTGGCGTCATATATTGATACTATATATTGCTCTTTCCGTGGTTATCACATGTGTTGTGTTCTTCAAAATGATATCTATTAAAATACGATGTTCTATTTTATACGTTTCTATACATACGTGGGTGGAGACAGTGTCGCATTTATTTTGATTTTATTTGGATAATAATCGATTAGTAATCATCGGGTTGAAACCAGCGCCACATGCGGAGCGTTCACCTGGTGCACTTTGACGTTGTCTCTACATCTCCTAGTAATCTGATGTGTTTAACCCTTAAAGCGCTGAAATATTGTTGTATAAACCATGGAGACCAAAGGGGTTTTTAAATTAAAATCATCGTAAATGTTTTAGTTTCTCTTTTAGTTTTTTTTAGTTTTTCTTTCCGCTTCATTTGAAAACCTATATTATGGGTTTACCGGCCATTATAAATTATTTAATTCTTCTGGCGCGGAGATCGACTTTAGATGTCAGAACCTGACGTCTACAGACGTCAGATTCTGACATCAAAAGTTGACCCCCGCATCTAAGGGTTAAAGCTGCTACACAATACTATTCTATGATTATTGAGATTATGCGATTATTGAGATAGAATACAGTGGCGTATCCAGAAATAAATTAAGGGGGGATAAATTATTTAATTCTTCTGGCGCGGAGATCGACTTTAGATGTCAGAACCTGACGTCTACAGACGTCAGATTCTGACATCAAAAGTTGACCCCCGCATCTAAGGGTTAAAGCTGCTACACAATACTATTCTATGATTATTGAGATTATGCGATTATTGAGATAGAATACAGTGGCGTATCCAGAAATAAATTAAGGGGGGTGCTCAGATTTCAAAGAAACCATTCAACAGCGGGGACCTATAGGGGGCATACCTCCGCAAAATTTTGAAAAAAATAAACATCAAATAGTGCGATTTCGTGGTATCTTTGCTGTAAAACTGATATGATATGAGATACTGGATAAAAAGATATGAGATACTGGCTGAAATGTTAGTTTTAACCTCATGACAGATTAACCTAGCCTACTCTAGTCCAACTATTTAAGCTAACACAACAACACAATGGAAAAAACCCCGTAAACATGATCATTAGCTCATTTAATAGCGAGTGCGAAATACTAGGCATATTAAATGAGCTAGATAAAAATAAACAGCTGTCGATCCAATGTTGCGTTAATGCAATTATGTACGGCCTAAATTATGCAAGACTCATCTATTAAAAGTGATAACATGGCATTGAAAAAAGTTGTGGACCATTAAAATGCTTACAACGTTTACTAATGATCACCTAAAATTCCTGAGATATTTATTTTTATTTAACCCTTTTTAATGGCAGAATATTTTTTATTGCAATTCTTATATTCCTGTTCATCATGAGTTAGGCCTATATCAGATATTTGTGTTAGTATTGGTTGTAGTTCCACATTTTTAAAACAACTTTACTGCCAATTTTCAATTCTTATTCTTGATTTCGTCTCTGGTAAAAAAAAACTGTTGAGTCCCAGCTGTATCTGAATTATTTCGTGTCAGTGGCTATACTGGAGGTCTATATATTGCACTGAGAAAATACGAAAAATTTAAATAGGCCTCAAAACAATTAAATTTTGGAAATTGAAAAAGCGACCCTGTTTTTTATCCATTTGTTCTCAAGACTGAGTCTCAGAGATGATATCTCTTGAGAAATAAATTCGCCATCACCCAGGTGATAGCATCATGGTAATTGAGGAATAATCTTTATCCCGTGGTCCTTATTATTTTATTTTATGCAACGCCAAGTGCTTGATAGGGCAGCACGTCCAACTCTAAGCCGTTGTCCGTTTCAAGCGATCCCCATAGCCTCCTGTGGATTGTGCTTGTGGTGTGTTATAATTATCATAGGGTAGGATAGTCTATGATAATTACTATCAATCTTAGCATATCTACTTTAAAACAACGTTGTTTCAAGGTATTCTATGATAATTATCATGAATCTCAGCATATTTATTCTCATAACGTTGTTTCAAGTTTCGCTCAACGTTTCAATTATTGGCCAAGACTAACACAAAGTTGATATATTTTACTCTGTTTCTTTAAAAAAAAAAATGAATGTTTGAAAAATATGTCTATCTCACACTAACTAAGGGTGGACAAGAGAAAAAAAAAAATCGCAACAAATTCCTACTTTAAGGTGCTCTGAATGGTCATATTTTAAAGAATTGCATTGTAAAGATTTGCTTCTGTCGCCACATAGGGGCTATGTGGCTTTCATTTATTAGACTTCTAGCTAAAAACATGCAAAAATGGTACAATATCATTATTATTAATTGGGTATTTTTTGAACATGTTATTAACTTTGGTTGACGGGAACAGGTCGAGACGACCTCTACAATGCCTGTCAACCATATTAGTGAATTAAAATTATATAATAAAGTAAAATGACAGTGTAATATAAAACCAACTGTTCACTGGCTATAGGTGTTGCCATACTTATCATGTAAGGCAGCATCATATCCAGTGTTTAAAATAGCAATGTTTTTGTGTACATGCTATTTAAAAATGTACATACATAGCATAGATTATAAATTTTGCGATATGTACACATAAAATAAAATATCCGACAATTGTCTGTCATCTGTTTCCCGCACCAAAACCAGAGATAAAATAGCTACACTGTAATCTACACAGTGTAGCAAAAAAAGACACTCTGGAAAGCCTAGAAACCTAATTAAAACCTCTAAATCCTTTAGTTGTTTATTATATAAAAGGTCAGACAACTAGGGTATGTGTAAAAGAAAAATATTAAAAACTAATGACACTCCTAATTTTAACATGGGCCTACATACATCCCTAAATAAAAGTAATACTATAAACCTAGAATGCATCTACTGACGTCAGCTCATATAACCGTCGCGCAGCCGAAATATGCTGAGTAATACCACATATGCAATATAAGACTGGAGGAAAAACAATCCCAAACTCAAGGAGTAAATCAGTTGATTAGAGATCTTTGAAATTCAGCGTAAGGACCCACCTCGTCTGGAAACAAAGGCAACTGAAAAATCACTAAACCTAAAAATAAAACAGAAAAAAAACAAATAATAATTTTGAGGGGAGCAGCCATCCATGCCATGTGGTAATACTCTATGTCAGAGCATGACAAGCGTGATCATGTAGAGTGATGTCGGTCTGCTCCGAACAGTATCAGAGACTGTCTCCGGCCTGAATTCGAGCCAGGCAGACAACACAATGCAACATTCGCAGATTATCGTTCATAGATCGATCACTTAAGGTGCCATTTGTGCTAGATGTATAGATAAATATTCAATACACTAGTATAAGTTAGGCGGGGCGGTTGGTCAGCTGCCAACACATGAGTATCGGCAACGGAGCCCTCCGTCCCTGGTCATGCGTGGCTGGTGACAGCTCAAATAGCCGTCTCACAGCCGATTCAAATTGCACAGGTAGTTTGAGACACAAAATATTCCGCTATATTCGACAATTTACACAAGCACAAGCCAGGCTCCAGGTACATCGATTACTCACATCAAATAAGTTTACCATGGTGAGAAATAATTCATTCAGGTTCTTCTTAAAAATCTGCAAGCTACTAGCATCTCGGATAACAAAAGGTAAAGTGTTCCATAAGCGAGCAGTGCGATGGAAAAAAGTACATTGGAACTGAACAGTCTTACACAGAGGTAATTTGAATAGAACACCCTGTTTTGCCCAGTTCATTGTCTAATCTGAGTCTTTAATCTGTTAATGGCGCCAATGATGCATCCCAGACACCAGCCCTTTAAATCGGAAGGGGTATATATTTAGGTGTGGAGGGGGCTGGAACCAGCATGTCGGACACTGGTGGATTAATTGTAAATAAAATTATTGGTTGGAAAATTACCACTATGGAATTTAAGGGGGGTGCTCGAGCACCCTGATCACCCCCCTGGATACGCCCCTGGCCAGCGCCACATGCGGAGCGTTCACCTGGTGCACTTTGACGTTGTCTCCACATCTCCTAGTAATCTGATGTGTTTAACCTATAAAGCGCTGAAATATTGTTGTATAAAGCATGGAGACCAAAGGGTTTTTCAAATTGAAATCATCGTAAATGTTTTAATTAGCTCTTTCCGCTTCATTTGAATACCTATATTATGGGTTTACCGGCCATTATAAATTATTTAATTCTTTTGGCGCGGAGATCGACTTTAGACGTCAGAACCTGACGTCTACAGACGTCAGATTCGGACATCAAAAGTTGACCCATCCCTAGAGACACCAGACATAGGCGCGATGCCGGTCCAATGTTGGCGCATCATCTGCCCAGCGCTGGACCGGCGTTGTGCATATGTCTCGTGTTTGCTGGCATATCATTCAGAGTCACGTGTTTAAATAAACCTCTGAGTCGATGGTGGACCATATCTGGGTTAATGGTATATACCCAGAGAACACATAGAGACTTTGACCGGTTTCGTTGTTGATGTTGGACCGGCGTCTATGACGCTGGTCCAACATTGAGCTAGCTCTAGGTCAAAGTCCTGTGTACACTGTTTAATTATTACTCTATTCCACATTAACACAATAATACGATACAAAAGGGCGCGGGTGGTGGGCCGATTTTGGAGCAAAGTTTGGACAGCGTCGTTAATGCTAGAACAGCTTTGCCCCAGGTCCAACCTTCGTGTTTGCTGTATGTAGGATGTACTGAGCCGGTGCTGGTTCTTTGTTCTCCAGCACAGAACAGGCACCGGTCCAGTGCTTCCTCTCAGCAGGCGCAGGGCATTTGTGTGGCGTTGGTGTTGTATAGGTGCTGTGCAGATGTGTTGAGCTTGCTGGACTATGATGTTATTACTTTTAATGAACATAATAAAAATTATGCTTCTTTTTATTTCAAAATGTATGCTTATTTTAATCTCATTAACTTCATTATGTATAGACCCTGTGTTTTTTTTATTCTTATTACATGCCTTGTAATAACTATTGTATTGAATATTTTATCAATAAAAAAAAAAAAAAGTTGACCCCCGCACTGTAAGGGTTAAAGCTGCTACACAATAGTATTCTAAGATGATTGAGATTATGCGATTATTGAGATAGAAATAGACGTACGGCATGACATTTTTGTTACCCCACATTTTCGAGAATTCAAGGCTAGGGTGACGACGGGTTAAAGTTAATAATATTCCTAGGTTTACATAAAAAATGCGCGAAGTGACAACCTCCACCACTTTATTGTTTGTGTTTTGATTTGTGTAGATGTGTAAAATGTGAGCGTTTTGGTGCATGATTGTACACGTCAAACTAACGCCAAACTAGCGCCAGATCAACGCTAAACACCCACAGACCACACGCTCGGTATATACACTATTCATTGCATTTTCACCCTTTTATATAAGAAGCACAATCCATGCATTGAAAAATAAAAAGATACATGCATAGGCTATCGTTGTGAGTAATATAATTTTGTCAAGGGTTCCATATGAATCGCATCATGCTCGTTGGACTTGCCTTTGATGAACGTCAGATACTCGTTGGGTTTTCTGTAGGTTTATGCCACCCTGCATGACCTGACTGCCTGACTTCGCGAAAGGCCCGGTCAGAGTGACCGCCATTTTATCTGTGTAAAAATGACACTAAAAAAATCTGCCATGTTACTGAGACTTCTATTTGCATATTAAAACTAGGCCATTTTTAGCTGTTTGCTCACAACTATTGAACAAACATAATATTAACCTTAAGGCTACGTTTCCATAGGTAAGGTTTTCTAGCCGCGCGGGTGTACACGCCTGTTTCCATTGGTGCGTTTTTTTATATAAATCCGCATGTGACACCCGCACGGATAATAGTAATCTCCTTGGTGATGGACCAGGTGGTGATGATGATGATGGTGGTACTAAGTGATGGTGCTGGTGATGTTGGTAGTGATGGTGGTGATGGTGGTGGTGGTTGAGTAGTAGTGATGGTGGTGGTGATGGTGATTGTGTTAGTGGTGGTGATGGCGGTTGTGTTGGTGGTGTGGTAGTGGTGGTGGTGATGGTGGTGGTGATTGTGTTGGTGATGGTGGTGATGGTGGTTGCGTTGGTGGTGCTGGTGGTAGTGGTGATGATGGTGTTGGTGGTGGTTTTGTTGGTAGTGTGGTAGTGGTGAGGGTGTTGGTGGTGTTGGTGGTGGTGGTAGTGGTGATATTGATTGTGTTGGTGGTGGTAGTGCTGGTGGTGATGGTGGTTGTGATGGTTGTGCTGGTGGTAGTGGTGATAATGGTGTTGGTGTTGGTAGTGTTGGTGGTGTGGTAGTGGTGGTGATGATGGTGGTGATGATGGTGGTGTTGGCGGTGTCGGTGGTGGTGATAGTGTTGTTGGTGATGATGGTGATGATGCTGGTGATGGTGGTTTTGTGTTGGTGGTGATGACGATGGTGGCGATAATGGTGATGGTAGTTTGGTGATGGTAGTTGTGTTGGTGGTGATGATGGTGGTAGTGGTGATGATTATGATTATGGTGGTGATGATTGCGCAAGTGGTGATGGTTGTACTGCTGTTGTACGGGTGCTACTGTTGCTGCTGGTGGTGGTGATGATGATGATTGTGGTGGTGGTGGTGATGACGATGATGGTGGTGATGGTGGTGGTGATGATGCCATTAATGGTTGGTGATGATGCCATTGATGGTGATGTTGTTGGTGATGATCATGATGGTTGCTAAGGCGCCCTTAACTGGGGCACATGCAAGTGTCTGGTAGTGTGGGTGTACGTTCTTTTATTTCTGCCAAATAATTTTAAAAGTCCTCTAAATTTGCCAAAATATATTTTTTCAATACTGGATCCGCCCCTGTCTGGATACTGTGTCAGATTATCTCCAATAGGCCTGTATAGCTTGTATAGTAGCGAGAATAGCACTTCCGCCACAGTATAGCGTTAATTTAGACCCCTGCCCACTAGGGTAGGTTATATAAATAGTCCTACCTGTCATTCTTTCTACGTCGTTATCTGCCACACATTTCTTGTCCAGATTTGGTCTTTGTGTATCTTTTCTGTTTGGTTGTACAAACCGGGGTCCGACTGAACAAGCTCTATGAGGTCTTCCATCATTTAAATGGTATTTTCTGGAATTCCCCATGCGGATTTGCCATGCGGTGCGGAAAAAATCAACATTGTTGGATTTTCTACCCGCGCGGCAAATCACCCGCGCGGGATCCGCGTGAATGGAAATGATACATGGATTTAAAGAAGGCTAGATAATATGGCACCCACGCGGGTACCAGCGCGGGTACCAGCGCGGGTACCCGCGCGGGTTAAACCTTACCAATGGAAACAGGCCCTAAGTATACATTTAACTTAACTTTTGCGTTTGTTTTGTATTCGTTTCGGGCTGGAATTGTTAACGCAATTTCCTGTTTCAAAGGACGGAGAATATTTTTATTTATGAAATCGACATTTTGTTTACGTGATGAGCTGAGCATCTAGGCCTATCACAAACAATGTCAGCATTTTAGTGGCATTTTATTCGGTTAGTGCCTGGCCCTGAAACTCTTTAGCCGCCACATTATTTAATTGGAATTTTCACCCTCTTGAAGTTGTGTCTCGCTGACGCGATCCACAACTTCAAGTGGGTGAAAATTATTCAGATTTGACAAAATGTAAGTCAACGATTTTGAAAACTTCCTGATTGATGTCACGTTTTATCTTTGACATGTTCAAAAGCTGGTAAATGTGCCAACAAATTTAAAACCGATGTTCGGGACCGGTGCTTAAGGGGTTAAGACGATTCCCAGCAAACAGGAGAAGCTGAGCCGATGCTGGATACGGTTTTAGCACGATAAGGGTTAACCCTGACGACGCTAAAATAGTTTTGTGAAAACCATGGAGACCAAAGGGTAGGCCTACTTCACAATTTGAAATCATCATAAATGTCCTAGTTAGCTCTTTCCGTTTCATTTGAATAGGCCCTACCTATGGGTCTACGGCCATTATAAATATTTTTACTCGTTCAGTGTGGGGATCGACTTTAGAATGCAGAATCTGACGTCTTGGGCAGTCGACCCCCGCGCTGTGCGGTTTAAATATCGATGATCTTGACAATTATTATGAATAACCAGTAACATCTGGCATTTGTGTTTGTTGTTTCACTGAATAAGTCAATTGGTCTTGGTGGAAACTTGACTTGGATCACTTTAACACTTCTGAAAAAGGATGTTTCTTAAACTTAAAATGTATCAAAATATTTAAAGCTGATCTGTTATACTTTTTTCTATGCCGATATATTAATGATCTAATCAAATATTTGTTCTCAATTTTGGATTTGTCCTTGAGGTCATAAATGTGTATAGGGACACAACTGTATTCACCAGATGATGCTTGTGGTTGTTAACTATAAACCGCAATGATCACCAGGTGGGGCTTGAATCACATACGATAGTCAATGAGAGCCCATCAAACACAAAACATTTGTATAACAGTTATACAACGTCGGCCCAACGTCTTCGGACATTAATATGCGCGATATTTTCGCAATATAATATGTGATTGAACAAGATGACGATCTCGACCAATCAGCCACCTAAGGTAAATAATTTAATGAGCATGCATGTTAAAAAATAGACAACTGTGTCAAATATATAAGCTAATGCGGGGGGCGTCATCCCCCAGCGATTTTTTTCAAATTTAACAAGTCAAAAACACATTTTTGGCCACAAAAGGGGGTCGGGATCCCTTGATTCCTTCCCCCCCCCATGAATGCGCCCCCGGGTAACAAACTACCCAGTACCCGATGTGAGATGTTTCACTTCATGACGATTTTCAAAATTAATGACATCGGTTAATCAGTAATTGTTTGTTCACTTGTAATTATCATAACTGAAAGATAAAACACGTTTAATTATTGGTGATTATTCAAATAAGGTTTAATCGAATAAAGAGCAATGCATAACCTAATCATGATAATAGCGCTACTTAGAATAGAAGCAGCCTGGTGCATATTTGATAATGATTTGCTGATGAATTATATTAATTAATAGTTAGTTATCAATAACTATTGTAATAGTTTCTTATTGGATCAGGCCCATGTTTCAATGCCCACAGGAAAAATATACATTTGTACGATGAGTATACTATGAAGAGTATAATTATATATAATATGATTATAAAGCTCAATGCGAGCAGCATTAAATAATATATATTCACAAACTTATTATCCACGAGTAAATGTTTACAAAGCTCATCGATTGAGGGTATTTTTCACTTCACAAATATTAACAAAAAATTATGAAATGTGCTCATACAAGATTCAAAACCTCGACAGTATGTATCCCAGCAAACACAAAACATTTGTTTAACATTTTGTACAATGTTGGACCAACGTTAAGACGTTGGGCCGACGTTGTACAAATGTTATAAAAATGTTTCGTGTTTGCTGGAATGTAGGGGACTACCTCTCTTTAGTTTATTACCACACTGAGCAAAATCAATTATTTAGGCTTAATGAAAATGCATGCGAACATATAAAGATCAATTGCATAAAAACATTAAGAACTTACATACATCTGGAGGTTATTTGCTCTAACGAATAACAGAGAAAAACAGGTGGTGCATGCAAGGTGTTTCTATTTTTCTTGGAGTATGTGATAATTATTCCCATATTATACAATGCAACACAAAAAAAACGGAATGACAATTTGCATGGTTTGCATAAAAGATTTGTCGAAACCGAATAAAAAGCCAAAAATAAGGTTTCTGCTTGAAATTGGTTAACCCTTTCAGCGCGGGGACCGACTTTAGACGTCAGAATCTGACGTGTATTTATCGTCATATTCTGCCGCCTAAAGTCGATCCCCACTGTAAGAGTAAATCCATAAGGAGTAGATCCATAACATAGGTATTCAAATAAATCAGAATGAGCTAACTAAGACGTTTATGATGATTTAAATTGAAAGAAAACTTTGGTCGCCATGGTTTATACAAAAAAATTTCAGCATTGTAAGGGATACTCCTTATCCTGCTAAGTTAATTTATTTAAATTTTCAGCCACATGAAATTGTGTCTCGCTACCGCGACCCACAACTTCAAGTGGGTGAAAAATACTCATATTTATTTAATTTGAGGCCAAATATTTGCAAATCTTGGATGTTTAAACGCTCATTTCATAGTTAGTCGTGATCAGCAGGATGACGGTTAAGGAGATTGAGTTGACAGAATCATGTCATCCATGACAGATGTCACTTTGTCATTTGACAAACGCGTGTCAATATGTCAATATGTCACACTTTGGTGAATACGTATGACAGAACCTTGTGGGCTCTGCATTCTATATTCTGTTAGTTTACATTAGTATATTAAGATACATAACAAGTTATCATTGGATTAGTTAAAACCTAATATGGCCCATGAATTATCAAATAGAAGTTTTTTACGTTTATATGTAGAATAATTTACAACGACGGATGTGTGAATATAATAATTATTTTCTTATTTGTGGAACAACTTAGTTTTCAGATTCTGACATCTAAATTCGATCCCCGCACTGTAAGAGTAAAATTATTTATCATGCTGTACACCCATAACACAAAATCAAAAGCGACTGATTTATAGACAATAGGTATTCTCATTCACTTCAAATTGGATATTTTGGGCTTCAGTTGGATAACAAATATTGTTTGTGGATTAACATGTACCATTTTAAAGTTGCATATTTATAAATAATAATACTTGAGTTTGTAAAAAAAATATTGATCAAGTTTTAAAGATAACCGTGCGTAAATTCACCGCCACAAACTCTTTATGACTTGATCTTCACACTCAGTATTTTATAAAGCGTTCCGGTCAGAGGAGACGAGAAGGTCCTTCTCAGCAAACAGGAGACGTTTACCCAATGCTTGGCTAATGTCGGCCCACCGTCTACGACGCTGGGCCACCATTAGCCCAGCATTGGGTCAACGTGTCGTGTTTGCTGGGATATAATGATGTATCTACATCAGCATTTATCAGATTAATCGACTGTCAATCGGTGTTATTGAGACGTCCAGCTGTCCATTATAAAAGTGGCCAGAAAGATACTGCTAGATTTCACGAATGACTGCACAGACTCAATAACATCTCCGCCGCCTTCCCGCCACAAACACAATATCTAGCGAGATATAGCTGAAAGACATGAAATATGAAATTAACAATATTTATGGTGAAATAACCTTTGAAACATCAAAAACCATTCTATCCGCTATCCATTTCAAGTTTGTATAGCTATTATTTATAAATATATATAATAAATTTGAGACTAATAATTCGTCATTCTCAACCCGGAGCTCCCTCTTTCAAAAGTTAACACGTTAAGTGGGAAATGATACCAAAATTACATATTATATGAGAGAAACGACATAAAAGTCAACACGCTGACTGAAAAACGGAACAAATTTCAACCTAAAATATTTATTGATTTATTTGTATTTATTTATTTTATTTTCCAGTTGAAAATATGAAATGAAATATAAAATTATGAATATTGATCGAGAACGATTCTATCCGTTACCCATTTCAAGTCTGTATAACTTCTTTATAACTAAAGCGCTGAATTATATTGAAATAAATCATGGAGACCAAAGGGTTTTTAATTTAAAATCATCATAAATGTCCTAGTTAGCTCCTCCTGATTAATTTGAATACCTGTATTATAGTCGTGACTCCATTTTCGAAACAAAGCTTGTAAAACAGTCCAGGCGGACATTATGAGTAGAATATGGAGACATTTTTAAAATGGCCGACACAAAGTTGTTGTAAAAAAACAAATTGTAATAGCCGGCCTAAAAATACATTCAAACCCTATATTATCAGTAATCTGTTGGTGCTGAAGTTATTGCCGACACAATTATTACTTTATTGTTCAGATAAATTGTCCAAAATCAAGATGGCCGACAAGATTGCTGGCAAATCATGTTTTTTGTCATCAGTTTCAAATCAAGCTAACAGGTAAATGTAATTTCACTAAACCAGTTGACCATGTGTGTGTTTTGTAAAGTTATCTATCTGACAGTATGAAAAATGAACGAAGGGCTACCTGTAGTGGTGGAAAAGGTCACGAGAAGTCATCATCCAAGGTCATTTAAAATATAAGAGTGATTTAACTAAAAATGTTGACCAGGTTTGTGTCTGGTATAGTTGGAAAGGTTATCTATCTGGCACGTGGGAGTCTGACAAATGGACATTGAGATGCGGGCAGTGATGGGATTGGACACCAGAGGTTATTGAAGGTCACTAACCAAGGTCATTTGAAGAGATATATTGATTTAACTATAAAGTTTGACCAGGGCTGTGTTTAATTATCTATATCTGAGTATGGGCAATGGGTGTTGAAGTGTCAGTAGCAGTATAATATCTCACTGGGTACACGACGTTGTTGCAACGTTGAATCAACGTAACTTGCGTTGATTCAACGTCGCTACAATGTCGTGGGTCCATGGCGATGTCCCCAGAGGTTATTTTCAGGGGTGCAAATTCAACTAAAGGTTTCCCTACAGCCCAGAGCGAAATAACCCCTACCATCTTTTACTATGCATTTCCAAGGAAAATCCACTAGCCCTTACAATATTCCACCAGCCTCGTGTTACCGGGCTAGTGCGAATTTGTATCCCTGATCTTAGATCATTACTCAAAGGAATTTGAAGTGATAAGGGGAATTTTAGTGAAAAGTTTGACCAGGTTTGTGTCTGTTCGCATCTTTCGCGGGATGCAACTGTGTAGCATCCTCTTCCAGAATCAAATTACAGACAATAGTACAGTACAGTGACGTAAAGCAAGTTTAATATGACGGTAATAGACTTGTATATCATATTTAATGTGTTCAGATCACCCTTGCTACCTTCTTCATTTGTATGTATAATTCAAATGTTTCTCACTATGATTATATAGTAGTGATTATTGAGTAAGTGAATGTATTATAAAATTAGGAGGCACAGGGAGAACTGGGGCAATAAATAGTGTTAGGCATCGGGTAAACTTTTCTCTTCGTACGTGTTTCACTTCTCCACGTACGATTCTAGTACGTCTTCATCATCAACTGGATATTTATTGTGTAAATGTGTTCATATACTGTTTTAATCATTTACACCTCTTTACAATATCCTTTAGTTCTAGTATCGATGGATCTAAATAGATATATGAAATTGTCCCACTTTACCACTTCAGCTGTTCCACTTTTACTGAGATGTCACTCTTCGTCACGTTTTAATGTTTTTAACAGGTGGAAAAGAAATGTGCTTGTCATTACGTATCACTACAATTGTAACTAATAGTGTGTAATAATATTACCCAGTCTACATGCTGGGCACAATCAATCTTACCAAAGGCATAAAAAACATAAAGTAGGGTTGAATGACGACAGTGAAATGGTATCTCAGTTTTTCTGGTTTTTCACTAATTCTCCTTAATGTAGCTGAGGCACATCAGCTTCCCTATCTTGATTCTGGTTTTGTCAACTATACAGTAAGATAATTAATAGGGCGCACTCCTTTTTGCGATGAGATATAGTTTCATCACAGTTTTATAAAAAGAGCCTGACCCTCTAATGCATGACTACTGCACAACAGCAACAACTGCTGATGCTTTGAAGCGCTGTACTTCACTACATCACATTATATTACCATACCTACCGGTATAAGGCTATATAAAAATATTTAAGATGTGTAATTCATGCTCATTTTATTAATTGACAATGAAAACATATGTAAAGACACTAATTTCATCTAAAAATATATTGTTAGCTTTCTAGATATTGGTAAAAGTTTGCTTTTAGGTAATGTTTTAATTCTTTGCATCTTTTTAGTAAAATACCAGTAAAATCTCTAGCGCATTTTAAAAAAATAGCAAATAAAACAGATTATTTTAAAAAAATTAGTCGTTTTTAGTGTTTAAATGCCATTGCGAGTCCATATTTTGTGGCTGACGTGGGTGATTCGCCGCCCCAAAGATTTTTGTCTGCGTATTCAAGCCAGGTTAGTGCAATAATAAACAGTTTTGTAGATATCTTTGATGAAATATAATATTTAAAAATACTTTTTTGAAAAAATAAGGGTGGGTGAAAAATGCCCTGATCGAAGTCTTCAGGCTAGAGCTACTACAGCTACTACAGCTATTTTACTCGATTTATTTCACTTTTTTATAATAATTTGTCGAAAAAAAGGGTGCGAGTCCCTCCCCCCCTCCCCCTCCCCCCCCCCCCCCCCCACACACACCACATTATGTATCTGACCCTGTTTTGACTAGTTAACCTGCTAAAAGCATTAATAAACAGTTTTGTGGATATTTCTGGTGAAAAATCTATTTTTTTTAATAATAACTTAGATTAATTGAAAAAAGGGGGTTTGAAAATACCCTGAACGAAGCTCATGCAGTACAGCTACAAGGTGGCCCCGCTTCAAATATAGATCAGTATACTCTTGTCCAGCTCTGTAACAAAGTTGGTGCTTTTAACACGATGAGAACGATTCTCCCAAAATATTTATCTAATCCGCTGAATTAATACACAGGTTATGATAGAAACACCATTTGGCAGCCATTTTGTCGGCCATTTTAATTTTTTCAATTTGCATGAGCAATAAAGCAAAAGTAATGCCAGCAATGATTTGTGCATCCATAGATTAGTAATATTATAGGGTTTGAATAGAATTTTAGGCCGTTTATTAAGATTATATTTTGTTACGTGGTGGCCATTTTATAAATGGGTAATTTGACTATGAGCGGACAATATTTCAGCTTAGAGACAGTGATTTCTGAAATCTACGCAAAATTTCCTATAAGAATGATGCTGTCTCCTAATTCTACTCTTGATGGCCGCATGGACTTCAGTTTACCAGAATGGAGTCTCGACTATTATGGGTCTACGGCCACTATAAATATTTATTCGATAAATAAATTATTATTCCTTGAATTTGGTTTATTGTTTTGTTTGCTCGTATGAGTAGTTTTGTTTTTGTATTATGCACACATTATAACTTAATTTGCTCCAACGTACTTTCATTAAGGCATATCTGATTGTATTCTTAACATCATTATTAGCGCCTCTGATATAAAGTAGGCCTTTCTATACATATCTAAATATTTTTGTTAGGTGGCTTCTAAACTAGCGACCTAAAGTTTATGTAAAAGTATCCTGATTGTCTACTATTGCTTTTGCTCATGTTGTTTCTTTCGATGTTTGTACTATCAATTTCCGTAGAAAATCAAATAAATTTGTTTCAGTCTCAGTCTAAAAACATGAAAACATGAAAACCAAACAGCAGGTATTGAGTCAATGTTGTTTTAATGCTGTGCCAGCGTGGTAGACGGTCGGCCAGCATTAAAACAACATTGGGTTCGTGTTCCATCTTTGCTGGGATATGCTTATTAGCTCAACAGGCATAAATCAAATGTTGTTTTTAATGCTTGTCCATTGTCTACCACGCTGGCCCAGCATTGAAAGAACAATGAGTCCGCGTTTCATATTTGCTGGGTATGCCTGACGTCAGCGCGCATGTGCATGCATATCCTTTCCACTGCCATAGCGTATTAAACCGGATCGTTTTTGCGGCCCTCTCAGAAACAGTACCATACAGTGTAGGCATGCCACAGCGTGCTGGATCGTAGTGAGAAAACGACCTTCTCACAAACACCATCGTATGTCGCAGACCTGTCAGTAGTTTTCATCCTCAATCCATTTTCTTCACTATTTAAACCATTTTTTCTAAGGTGGTAAATAACTCACACTTGTAAGCTTTGATATACAGAGAGTATTTCCCCATTTCTTCCAAGTAAACTTGTCGGCATGCTTCTAACCTATCATGATGTTTACTAATTAGCAATTATAAATGGATAGTTATAAGATTATGTGAAATAAGCTATTTCGTCACTTTTACATGCTTTAAATGTTATGACATAGATATTAAATATACCCGATTCTACACCTGCAACCTTTAGTTTTATGTCTTGTGATGACATTTTGGTTTTCATAACATTTTTTTTTAAATTAATTCTACACACATTATCTTGATAATGAACAGGGGGGTCAATAACAGAACATTACACTATGGCTGTTCCACGGCATTTCGTCTGGTTACGATTTAATACGTTGTAGCGTAGCTATGCCCAGCCGCCCCGTAGCACTTAATGTGTATCCATCACCACGGCACAATACGTTACAGCGTTGCTACATGCCAGCCACCCACAGCACACACGATACATTGTCACAATATTGGTTTAATGCTGGGTCAGCGTCGTTGATGCTGGACCAGTATTAATCTAGCATTGAGCCTAGTATCGTGTGTGCTGGGTGCTGTCATCTCCGTGTGTATCTACGCGGCCGTGACATGTTGACCTTTCTGTTATTCCAGTACATTCCAACAAGAGTAAATTACGGCATATCATAAGACATGTTAGTATTTTTGTCTTTATGCCGTTGTCTTTATTAGAAGAACTACATTTCCCAATGTGGTAGACCTAAGCAACTCACACTTGTACAATTTGGTAAGTTTGTCGGCATTGTTGTCAATTGTAACCTATATTATGATGCTCTTTAAACTTGAACATTGGATAGATGACGATAATAATGTGCAGTGATATATTTTCCCAAGCGGACAAACAAACTAATAAAGAAACGCAACCAAAAACATAGAACTCTAGAAAATGAGTCATATTTGCGATCCAACCACGCTGAGTTTAATTTTAAACTTAATGACTTAACAATTTTAGACCTACACACCTTAAATATTGTGATATATGTTTAACATACCCGGCTATGTAAATTCAACCTTTATAGGTGGATGTCTCATCAGCAAATATTAGGTTTATAATATTTATACTCCCTGCTATTTATATTAATCATAGTCATGTGGATTCATGACAAAAGACTACACTGGGTGCCATACACCATTCTACTTTCCCTTCAAATGCAAAAAGTTGCCCCGATGCCTTTTCAATGGTGGGCCAGCATCACAGGCGGTCCAGATGCATTATGTAGAGTAACCATGAACGCTGTGTAGACGGGAACCTATAACGTAACAAATCGTTACATCTCACCTCGCATGTCTGCCGTAGCGTAAAAATACGTAATAGCGGTAGCTGCTCTATACATGAATGAGAGAGATTTTGAGATAAATTACGGATTTTTACGCTATGCGTGAGAGAAGGCCACTTTTTGGATACGGACTACAACGCTCTGGTATGAGTGAGGTATATCATAGTGTTTGTGAGAGGGTCGATTTTTCCATCCGTTTTGATACGCTGTGGCATAGCTGTGGTATATCTACCCGGCAGTGGAAAGGATATGCGCACTCCTGGCGGCACGATGTGACGTTAGCGCGCATGTGCGCACTCCTGGTGGCACCTGGTTAGTGAATGAAGCTGTTTCCAGGCGGCGCTCTGTCACACGTCATGTGTGCCGCTCTCACTATGTTTGACCTAGGATTAACCCTTGTGCCGCCGGAACCGCATATTATGTATATGTACGTTTTCAACCCTTTAACCGTCAAATTATTTAATTGTAATTTTCACTCACTTGAAGTTGTGTCTCGCTGACGCGATCCACAACTTCAAGTGAGTGAAAATTATACAGAAATGACAAAATGGAGGTTAACTATTTTCAAATCTTGCTGATTTATGTCATGGTCTATCATTAAAATGGTAAAGAGGTGGTATTTAATGTCCTAATAAAAAACGAAAAACTTATATAATAGGCACCGGCGCTTAAAGGATTAAGTGGGTTTCAAACAAACAATATGTCCCTAAAATTGATAAAATAGTTCGTAGTTGATGCTCAGTTAATCAAATATCTCAATTTGGGAGATGGCTTTTCTTCATAATAAGAAACGTTTTTCGTTATTTTAAGCTGAAAATTGCGTTATAATAGGCATGATGAACGAAAAATATAATAACAAAAATCAGCAACCCAATAGTTAATAATTGCGGGCTTCAAATAAATTAAAAAGTAAATCATTTAATATATAAATCACTAGATATATGCCAAATTTGAGTCATTTTGATGACATATAATATAATCTTACTTCAATAAGCAAATTCATGATTCCGTTTATGAATAAATTACCTCGCACTGTCATTATTTTATTGGGCTTATCCGAGTCCCTAATAATAATTGCGATGCTAAAATTATGGCATATAACTTCCTCGTGTGTGCTATCTGTATTCTTATTGAAAAAATAACATTATATGAAAATTAATAATTTATTTCTTCACATTCTTGTAGACCTACTCACTACCCTTCTCTAGATAGAGGTATTTCTTCTCAATTTATTCGTCTTCAGACGCGAATTTCTGCTGTAATTCCCATCTTATCACTTACAGAGCTGAACACGATATCAGTCGTTTTTAACACTGTTTAGTCTGTTTTATTAGCCGATCAATCACTGTTATTGGGGATGAAATAAGTAATTAAACATTAATATTTGCTAATGTTTATTAGGTCTCAAATTAAACAAATAGGACATATTTCACCCACTTGAAGGTTTGAATGGCGTGCGTGAGCCACAACTTCAAGCGGTGAAAAATTAAATTATTATACGGTTGACACGATTGTCAGCTATTGATGAATAGAAAAAAGACACATGTTTGAAAATCAGAATTGGCGTAATTTGAATTGCGTGTTTTATTGAAATTTGCACCCAACACTTTTCATCATTTGTTATCAATATTTTGCTGTGAAAAACAGTTAAAAGGCACATATTTTGCAGTGAAAACAGTTACAATGCACATAAATGAATTGTAATGTCATAGGTGATTGATAAATCTCTATATATCTGCGGGTGTTTACTGTGGGTCAGAGATGGTCGTTATATATGTATGTGTTACCACTGGGCTTGTACGCGTCGCGGTGTGTGTGTTCTGGGAGAAGGAGGGAGAGTGGGCGCACGGTAAAGAAAATCGCCCTCAGCCTCACAATCTATTCACCCCCCCCCCCCTCCACAGCATTGTTCCTCAGATTTACACTTCAGACTTTTGTTAAAACGGGGACATAAATTCCCATAGCTTTGTTAAATATTCTCTTGGCGGTATGTCCAGGAAAAGAGCCCTGAAATTATTTCCCAGGCTAAACTTTACTGCCTTAAGCGAAATACAAGAAATACGTGGGAAGAAATGCAAAGAAATGTATTCCTGTTCCGAAGGACGTATAATGGTCATACACACTATTTATCCCTTCCATGCATTCAGAACTGATTAATTCTTAAATTTATCAATAAGTAAAATAATTACAAAAAATAAAATACACATTTATCATTGATTTTTTTTGAAAAATATACTTATGATTAATATGAGAAAAACTATTCTGTTAAAATTGTGTAAAGTCTACCTTCTAACCACTGTCAAATGTTAATATGTTTTTTGTATTAGTTTAACTAGTGATTAATATAAAATCACTTTAAAAATTGGTGTGTTATTCTGATAGTTAATCCATGGTTAGAAAAAAACACGAAAATATAATAAGTTAGTTGATAAAGACATGATGTTTTTATCTTATTCATTATAATCGAAGGAGATCGAGTGTTCTTTTGGCTGTTAAGCAGTGATTAGTGCTGACACAGGTGTGATATGTCTAACGTGTTGACACCTCTAACCCCGCAATGGGCGGTAAATAAAGCCAGCCTCTTTGATCTGCCTTCCAGGACTCCTAATGATCATATAATCCGCCTGTTGATCTGTCCCCCGTATCTGGGTTCAAATCTACTTTTTTGTGTGGTCACAATATAAAGAACCCTTGATTCTATTATCCAGAATAAAGGGTCTCTTGCCGGCAGCAGGGGCCACGTTTCTACACCTTAACCCTTTCAGCACGGGGACCGTCTTTATACGTCAGAATCTGACGTCTACAGACGTCAGATTCTGACGTATAAAGACGGTCCCCGCACTGAAAGAATTAAAATATTTATAATGACCGTAGACCCGTAACATAGGTATTCAAATGAAGCAGAAAGAGCTAACTAAGACATTTATAATTAATTCAAATTGAGAAACCCCATTCAGTTTACATGGTTTAAACAAAAATAATTCAGCGTTTTAAAGGTTCAAACATCTCGCATACCGACTATCAATAATAACTCTGACCCTCTCCTTTCTAAAGCTCCGAATATATCTCTGTGTAATTGCTGTATTTTATTTATCAACCCTTGTGCTGTTAGGCCCGTATTTATAAGGAATCAAGCTGGGTCGATGTTAAATTAAATTATAATACCATCGGAAAAATATTCTATGTAAGATGATAACTTCAGCACATAATTCGATGCCTATTTGTCATAAATAACGATATTTTTTGTCATTTGAAGCTGGAATTGCGTTAGTAATTCCAGCTTCAAATGGATGAAAAACAAATAATAGAAACAAATAATACAGCAGGACACAAGTTGAAACGTGATCTGGTGATATGTGTTTACAAAAGTTTAAAATCAAATTTAAAACAATACTCAAACAGAGACGTGTTAACAAATCAAATGCTGATTTCAATTTGACATATTTAACTAAATTTGGTGAATCGGGGCTGAAATACAAACAAATAAAAGTTGATAAATCATTGACACAGAATGATTACTATGACCAAGAAAATTCCATGAATTATAATCCAATCTCCCGCTGTAGCTTTTTTAATGACCTTCTGTTTTTTTCTAAAAAGGGCAACATAAATATTCAAATTAAAAATTACTTAATTGTTATTTAAATAATGCCTTCCTAAATTTGATATATTGGATCAAATCAAATATCGAAGTGTATTATACAATTTATTCAGTTTTTCTTTATTATGGATGTATAGTTATTATATTACATAAACTTTCTTCAATTATTTCAGATTAATACTAGTTTTATTTGTATGATAAGTCGCGAATTGCTGTCGCAATTCTCGAGTTGTAGTGGATGAAGATGACTTGAAGTGGGTGGCAAATGAAAAAAATATATTGCTATTATTAAAACAGTTCCATGAAAATTTCCGTTCCAAAACTCCTAAGTTTTTTTAAATTAATTCATTCTTCAGATATGCAAAATGATGCTTTTATGCATCGTGAGGTTTCAAAGGGTCAAGGGTTAATGTAGTGATATCCCAGCAAACACGGGATATTTGACCCAATGTTGGACCAATGTTGGGCCAGCGTCGTAGACGATGGACCAACATTAGTCCAATATTGGGTCGATGTCTCGTGTTTGCTGGGACACTATAGAGAGAAATTATATTCAGTTTTGACAAATAAAAGAGAGGTAGATTAAAAATTCAGTAATAGTGTCCGCTGTACACTAAGAGTCGCCCATCAGAGGACCCCTTCTGGCCGCCAGATATAATAAGAGCACAATAAGCCTGATTCTATTGTCCCCATATCCCACTCTCCCCCGCTCTCCCCTCCCGACAGCTGATGTTTACCCTCACACAAAACAGTCAAACAAACCGCGAAAACTTCACGCTAAATTACTCCCGTATTATTTACCTCCTCACTGACGAGATGCATTTCACAGGGAACCAGAGATTATGGGTTTTTTACATATTTAGGCATCGAGAAGAAGAGATTTCCATGACTTCTATGACCCATTGTTAAGCAGGCCTCTCACTGGCGCGGAGGGGTTCTTTACTTAACAGCCGCATCACACAACGTCATGTGTATTTTTCGCACGACAAAATAGGATACCGTACTCTTTTCCATCCCCTTAAACATTATCTTCTCCACGGTGGACAAATATAAGATGAATTGGCAAACTGAAAAGGTAATTGTTCCTATTGTAATACAGAAACCAGCTGGAGAGGCTTTCGTCATCTTGCCCCCGTTTTGAAATTCACCACATCACCCCTGAGCATTCATGAGAGGGAAATAGGGATGGAATAGACTGAATTCTACAATAAACTTTGCTTAACCCATCAGTGCTTCAACATGTGAAGCACTTCTGAGAATAAAAACCAAGTATATATGATAGATTATTGAATTCATGTTTCTCTAACTTGTATCCTTCATTTAATAGTACAATTCACGTATTCTAATTTTTTTTAGGCTTTGGTATACTTTTAAATTATTAAGTTAAATAATTCTACTAATTACCATCCACGAAACAAAATTAGTAATCATAGAGAGAGGAGGAGGAGAAGAAGGAAAATATAAGGAAGATGATGAGGATGAAAAGGATGATGATGATGAGAAGGAGGATGAGGAGAAGATAAGGAGGAGAAATAAAGGAGAAGGAGGAGAAGGAGGAGGAGGAAGAGGAGGAAGAGGAGGAAGAGTAGGAGGAGGAGGAGGAGGAGGAGGAGGTGGAGGAGGAGGAAGAGGATGATGATGATGATGATGATGATGATGAGGAGGTAGAGAATGAGTATGAGGAGGAGGAGGAAGAGGATGAGAAAGAGGAGGAGGGGGCAGTGGAGGAGGAGGGAGAGAAAGAGGAGGAGAGAGAGGAGGAGGAGGGGGAGGAGGAAGAGGAGCAAGAGGAGGAAGAGGAGGAGGAGGAGGATGAAGAGGAGGAGGAGGAGGATGAAGAGGAGGAGGAGGAGGGTGAAGAGGAGGAGGAGGAGGATGGAGAAAAGGAGGAGGAGGATGAGGAGGAGAATGAGGGGGAGGAGGAGAAGGAAGAGGAGGAGGCGGATGGTGAAGAGGAGCAAGAGGAGAATGAAAAGCAGGAGGAGGATTAGGAGGAGGAAAAGGTGGAGAAGGACAAGGAAGAGGAGAAGGAGGAGGAGGGAGGAGGAGGAGGAGCAGGAGGAGGAGGAGGAAGAGGGGGAGGAGGAGGTGGAGGGGAAGGAGGAAGAGGAAGAGAAGGAGGAGGAGGAAGAGGAGGAAAGGATGAGGAAAAGGCAGAGAAGGAGCAGGACGAGGAGAAATAAAAAGAGTATGATGTTGAGAAGGAGGTTGGGGTGAAGGGAGGAGGAGGAGGACAAGAGGAGGAGGAGAAGAAAATGATGATGATGATGATGATGATGATGATGATGATGATGATGATGATGATGATGATGATGATGATGATGATGATGATGATGATGATGATGATGATGATGATGATGATGATGATGAGGTTTTTAGTAAGGCCTTTGACGTTGTCCCCCACCAACGCCTCTTGCACAAACTTGACCACTATGGAATTCGAGGAACAACTCTTAATTGGATTCAAATTTTTCTGACCAATAGAACCTAAAAAGTAGTAGCTGACGGCAGCTCTTTAGAATCAGCTCGCGTGAGGTCCGGTGTGCCCCAGGGTACTGTTCTCGGACCCCTACTCTTTTTGACCTATATTAATGACCTCCCTTCCATGGTCTCTTCGCAGGTTTGTCTCTTTGCAGATGACTGCCTCCTGTATCGCCCGATAAAATGTCGAGCAGATCAGGAGCAGCTGCAGAAAGACATATCTGCGTTATAGGACTGGGCAGATCGATGGGGGGTGTGTTTCAACCCCTCGAAATGCTCGGTCCTGAGGGTGTCCAGGCCGAAATAAAAAAACCTGGAATTTGAGTACACCCTTAAAGGCGAAATACTAGCGAACGCCTCATCAACACCTTATCTGTTTGCCTTAGCGAGACCCTGGAATGGGAGGCCCACATACACAAAATTACAAGTAAAGCAAATTCCACTCTGGACTTGCTTCGGAGGAACCTGAAGGCATGTCCCTCTAAACTAAGAGAGACTGCCTATTTCTCCCTGGTCTGATCATCCTTAGAATACTCTTCAGCCGTTTGGGACCCCTTTAGACAAAAAGATATTGATAAATTAGAAAAAAATCGAAGAAAATCCCAGCGGACAGAAGAACACGTGGTGGGCAGAATCAGGCCTATAAACATCTTAGAGCTAACACCACACTGGGACAAAATTCTTTTTGGCATCGAACTATCTCTGATTGGAATTTTCTTCCGGCAGCTGCCATAGAATCAAAAACTGTGGCAACGTTCAAGAGGAAGAGGAGGAGGAGGCGGAAGGTAGAGGACAATGGGGGTTGAGAAGGAGGAGGAGGATGAGAAAGAGGAGGCGGATGATGAGGATGAGGAGGAGGAGGAGAAGGAGGAGGAGGAGGATGAGAAGGAGGAAGCGGAGGATGAGGATGAGGAGAAGGAGGAGAAGGAGGAGGAGGACGAGGAAGATAGAGGAGAAGGAGGATGAGAAGGAGGATGAGAAGGAGAGGAGGAGGAGGAGAAAGAGGAGGAGGAGGAGGAAAATGAGGATGATGATGATGAGGAGGAGGATGAGGATGAGGAGGAGGAGGGAGCGGTAGATGAGGAGGAGGAGGAGAAAAAGGAGGAGAAAGAGAAGGAGGAGGAGAGGGAGGAAGAGGAGAAGGTGAGGAAAGAGGAAGGAGGAGAAGGGAGAGGAAGAGGAGGAGAAGAAGGAAGAGGAAGAGAAGGATAAAGAAGAGGAGGAGGTAGACGAGAATAAGGAGGAGGCGAAAGATGAGGAGGAGGAGGAAGATGAAGAGGAGAAGAAAAAAGGTAAAAGATGAGGAGGAAAAAAGGAAGATAATGAGGATGAGAAGGAGGATGAGGATGAGAAGGAGGAGGCGGAGGATGAGGATGAGGAGGAGGAGGAGGAGGAGAGGAGGAGGAGGAGAAGGAGGAAGCGGAGGATAAGGATGAGGAGAAGGAGGAGAAGGAGGGGAGGAGGAGGAGGAAGATAGAGGAGAAGGAGAATGAGAAAGGAGGATGAGAAGGAGAGGAGGAGAGAGGAGGAGGAGGAGGAAGGAAATGAGGATGATGATGATGAGGAGGAGGAGGATGAGGAGGAGGGAGGGAGCGGTAGATGAGGGGGAGGAGGAGAAAAATGAGGAGAAAGATAGGAGGAGGAGGAGGGGAGGAGGAGGAAAAGGAGAGAGAAGAGGATGGAGGATA
>OZ024907.1:15163592-15168592 GCA_964017125.1 Flabesymbios commensalis
ACAAAAAACATCGTTTTTAAAGACTGTTCATGATTTAGTATGTCGTTTTTTTCCGATGTATGTACACATTTAATCCTGACCTGAATTTAAAGCAAACACCTCCAGTGCTGAAAGGTCTCACTAGTCTAGTGTTTTCACAAACGACAAGATGGCGAGAGGTGATGAAGGTTGAGCCTCGTTTTGGGATTGCGTGTCATTACTGCGTCTAGTGTTTCACAGCTTGGGACAGCGCTGTGCCGCGACAAACACAAGTTACGAGGTTGTGTGACTGGGTTGTGCACCTTTACACACCCGGGAAGAAGGGTTCAAGGGAAAAGCCTCCTGATTTACAAGTTCTTCTGTTGTCCGCTGTGTACAGGGCGTACTAAGGCATTCTAAGCCAATCAGGTTCTCTGCCGTGCAAAGTCAAGATGCAGTATCTGCTTACTTTACAAGTAAGCAAATACTGCCTTTTGGCTTTGCAGAGCAGTACTGATCTAACATTATAAAAAATGTTTGAAGGGTTGTTGTTTGATACAACGAACAATTTTGCTTCAAGAATCATGTTTCCCCATATACTGTAGCCTAACTCGTGCGTATGGCACAAAAATAATTCCATAGTATATAATTATATGCTTTAAGAACAAACGTTTTTGCAAATATATTTTTGCCCTGTAATATCTATTTCAAAAATATACATCCATACACGTACACGGAACCCTAATGTATTTATTCAAAACAAAAGATTATTATTATTTTGTAGGCCTATGATAAAGTGGAACAATTTTAGGTTGAGTTTGAAAGTATTATTATTCAAACTCTTGTTGAAATGGATACATATCTAAATTAATATTCACACTGGCATTCATACAAGGGATAATACAATTTTCCACTTTTGAAGTGCCCCTATATCTAATCATCGTCTAAGATTCCTGTCTGTATGTGGTATATTTTAATCACAGTTATTCAAACCTACAGTTCATATCAAAGATCTAGATCTCATAGTTTGGTCACACAGACACTGTGTTTTGTAACAGCTAAGAATGTAGTCGTCCTTATTGTAAAGTTGCAAATGACATCAAATGCATTGCTATCCCTTACAGCGCGGGGACCGTCTTTATTCGTCATAATCTGACGTCTGTAGACGTCAGATTATGACGAATAAAGACGGTGCCCGCGCTGTAAGAAATAAAATATTTCTAATGGCTGCGGACCCATAATATATAGGTATTCAAATGGATGGGAAAGTGCTAACTAAGAGATTTATGATGATTTCAAATTAAAACTCCATGATTTATACAAAATTAATTCAGTGTTGTAAGGGTTACGAATGCACAGGGAATTTTTTTTGATTTTTTGAAAACCTGAAAACAGAGAGCGGAGAACGAAGCCTTATTCTTGTCGCCACCACTTAAGACCGTGATGAAGAACGCATTATTACATTGAGGTCCCGCTTAAGCAGAAAAAAATATTGTCTAGAGATGGTAATATCTAAAAAATAAGGTGTAAATGGTTTAAATGAATACAAATACATGCATGAAACGACTCGTGAATACTTGAAGCGACGCAAGCACGCTAAAATCATAAAAAATCTGTATTTTTATTTGGCTTCTTAATATGGCCATAAGATGTGAACATGTCCATAGACTAGAATTGCGGAAGTCTTTTAAATTTTGGGCTGCAAAGTAGCAAGTTTGCCGAAAGCCCCGTTTATCAGTTATTCCCGTATTTTATATTTCGGACATGCATGTACGAAATTAAATTTCGTCCTTATGTCTCGCTTAACTGGCAAATGCGCAACACAATTAAAAAAACTTCCGCGATTCTAGTTTATGGACATGTTGACATATTATGGACATATCAACAAGTCAAAATATAAAAAAAAACTGATTTTATGATGATTTTAGCCTGATGGTGTCGCTCTAAGCCCATATAATGAATGATCTAATGCATTTTTTTTCTCGCACTCCATGGAGTGGGTTTCTCTAGGATATGTGGCCCAAGTACGGTATTGTACCTTCTAATTTAAATAACAACTAAATGACGGACTTGATTGGCTGAACTCGTCATGCGACAGGCTCAATCTCTCCATCATTGGTCGAGTGTAGAATACCATACTTGGTCCGGATATGTATATTAGCCGTTCTGCAATGCATAACAATGTATGCCAATTATTTGAGTTGACTATTTGGGGATCGACTTTAGACGTCAGAATCTGACATCAGTAGACGTCAGATTCTGACGTCTAAAGTCGATCCCCATGCAAACGCTGCTCATTTTTCGTGCAGTATGAAATAATACATCACTCCCTAGACGAGTGCTGTGTGTTTTTCTCCATACCGCCCTCAACTTAGACGTCTCAAGTCAGTCACCGCACTAAAAGAAATAAAATATTTAAAATGGTCGTAGACCCATAGAATAGGTATTCAAATGAAGTAGGAAGAGCTAACTGAGATATTTATGAAAAATTGAAAGAAACACTTTCTTCTTCGTGGTGTATACAAAATATTTCAGCGTAAGCGTTACCTAAACTCATATCAGCACCGTTTGTACATCTTCACATCGAAATGAGGAGTTACGAGGTTTTCCCCATCCATGTGATTGGATACCTCTGAATGTGAGACTTTTCAAGGGATACGTCAAAAAATCACTGTTCCCCACCTCACAACCACCTCACAACCACCTGCCAACCACACTGTTCTCGTTGTGAAGCTTCTGTCACGTGTTGTGTGAGAGCTTGGCGAGATCACAGGGGGTAGAGTGATAACGCATCATGTTACTACAGCCTCGTATAGCTCTACAACAAGATGGTAGACATAATCTGATAATGTAGGCCTACCTATGGACTAGTTGTTGCTTTAAAAGTAACTCCCGGTGTTGTTGATTTTACTAGAGCATTTGACTACATTGACAGAACAGCACTTGCTATAAATTACTGAACAGAGGAATAAACCGTATTTTTCCCTAAATGTAATAAAAAGTATGTTCTCTAAAGTTGGTTGCCGTGTAAAATGAGATGCGTCCATCAGCGACACATCAAAAAAACGTATTTTGGATGTTGCTAGGTGGCATACTCAGTCCCAAATTATTTACAAAATTTCTACTATATCCAAATCATTCGATCAAGACCAGAGTATCCATTTGGACACTATATTAATAGTATACTTGTTATTTGCAGACGACCTTGTCCTTTTTTTAAATTATGCTGGTAGATTTCAAAAGTTATTAACTGCTCTACATGCGTATGCTTCTCTATGGTACAGCATTCCCGAAACCAAAGCTTTTACATTTAATAAATGATATTTTATTTTTATTTGTCTGTGACAAATTCTATATGGTGATAACGTAATGGAAAAGCTGAGAAATATAAATACCTTGGGGTTGTATTTAGCACTAAAATGTCCTAATAATGTATTGAAAGAAAAGTCAAAAACTGAATATAATAGAGTTTGGAAGTTATATAATATGGTATACAGACAATAATGTTAATGATCTAGGAAAATAAATATTTATCTGAAAAGTATCAAATTAACTTACATAATTATGTAGAATTTGAATCAAACCATATGCTAATCTAGCTAATTTAACGCTCATTTTTTTCTTTAAATTGTATTGTTTAAAGGGCAAATGAAAAATTGTGAAAACGGCAATAAAACTGTTTAGCACTTTGACAATTTCATTGCGGGGACCGACTTTAAACGTCATAATCTGACATCCACAGACGTCAGACTCTGACGTTTAAAGTCGATCCACGCACAGAAACAGTGACACATTTATAATTTCAGTAGACTCGTAACATAGGTATTCAAATGAAACTGAAATTCCTAACTCAGACATTTATTATTTCAAATTGAACAAAAACCCTTTAGTCTCTTGGTTTATATAATATTATTTGAGCGCTTAGGGGTTAAATGGTTACCAATTAGAGCAGCATGTAGCCACTTAAGATGATGAGCGTTTGGCTGAATGTTAAGGACAGTTTAATAATGCCGTCAGTGTACGTGGTGAAACAGGTGAATGGTGAGGTTAAAAAGTTGACGAGTTGTTGCTGCACTTTTTCCATGTTCACCCTCTGAACAAAAATATATTGTCCCAGCTAGCACTCAACGTTGGCTCGATGCTGGTTTACTGTTGAGCCAGCATCGAAGAAGGTGGACCGGTATTAAATCGGCATTGTGCCACGTCGCTGGGTTTCGCAAAGCGAAAGCTGATGTGGAACATATCTTCATTTTAATAAAGTCTACTTCGCTGTGCCTTATTGTCTATAAGCTTAGTTACAATGTCTGGGATTGTGTGATGAATATTCAATAGATTGTGATTTCAGAACTTAAGACAAAGGTAAATAAAATAAAATAAAAAAAGAAATTTTCAAATTTAATTTCTGAACGTATCTTTTTCTTTTTACGAAATAACACATCTTCGATCATAGCTATTAAACTCAACTGTACAAAAAAAATATTGACATATATTGCCTACATCTTACTACTAATATACTATATCTGTGTGCTCAAACCGTATTTTTGTATCTTTAAGCTATTGAGAAGATGGGAATACCAATGTAGGTTCCAGTCAGGAAAGTGTCTGAGACGAGCAGGCTATACTGAGCATATCCTGTTCTCCTCCTGTCCATTCATTATCGTGTCAGCTCCGCAGAATGACACGTTTCATTTTCAGCGACAAAACACCATTTTTGTACCTTTTAATTTAATTTCTGGTTCCGCATTCAATTGTCATTTTGACTATGTTCACGCGAATATGACACCATTCCGTAATAGACATTTAATGTGTCCCTGCTGGGTCAATTTAAAACACTTTTTTCTGTATGGTCTTACATTTCAAATTTCTATTAGTGCCAAAGTTAGTGCCAAAGTTAAACTATGCTTAGTTAAGTGATCTCAGTCGTGAGCCTGGTGTCGCGCGCACAAAAACCCATATCGTTAAAACAAACATCTAAGTACACCCCTTGTAATTTGTAATGTCAGGTACGCTTATGAAATAACAAAATAAATGTACACATTTTC
>OZ024907.1:15176092-15318976 GCA_964017125.1 Flabesymbios commensalis
CAGGGTGGGATTGACTGAACGTTCCTGGCAGAGGGTGGGATTGGCTGCACGTTCCTGGCAGGGGGTGTGATTGGCTGAACGTTCCTGGCAGGATGAGATTAGCTGCACGTTTCTGGCAGGGGGTGGGATTGGATTGACGTTCCTCTGAGGGTGGTATTGGACGTTTCTGGCAGTGTGGGATTGACTGCACGTTCCTGGCAGGGAGTGGGATTGACTGGACGTTCCTGGCAGAGAGTTGGATTGGCCGGACGTTCCTGGCAGGGTGGGATTGGCTGCACGTTCCTGGTTGGGTGGCATTGGCTGGACGTTCCTGGCAGAGGATGGGATTGGCTGGACGTTCCTGGCAGTGTGAGATTGGCTGTACGTTCCTGGTAGAGGGTGGGATTGGCTGCACGTTCCTGGCAGGGGGTGGGATTGGCTGCACGTTCCTGGCAGAGGGTGGTATTGGCTGCACGTTCCTGGCAGAGGGTGGTATTGGCTGCACGTTCCTGGTAGAGGGTTGTATTGGCTGCACGTTCCTGGTAGGGTGATATTGCCTGGACGTTCCTGGCAGAGGGTGGGATTGGCTGCACGTTCCTGACAGGGGGTCGGATTGGCTGCACGTTCCTGGTAGGGTGAGATCGGCTGGACGTTCCCGGTAGGGTGGGATTGGCCGCACGTTCCTGGCAGGGTGGAATTGGCTGTACGTTCCTGGCGGGGTGGGATTGGCTGCACGTTCCTGGTAGGGTTGGATTGGCTGGACGTTCCTGGCAGGTGGTGGGATCGGATAGACGTTCCGCTGAGGGTGGTATTGGACGTTCCTGGCAATGTGAGATTGACTGCACGTTCCCGGCAGAGGGTTCGATTTGCTAACCGTTCCTGGCAGGGTGGGATTGGCTGCACGTTCCTGGCAGGGGGTGGGATTGGTTGCACGTTTCTGACACGGGGTGGCATTGGCTGTACGTTCCTGGCAGAGGATGGTATTGGCTGGACGTTCCTGGTAGAGGGTGGGATTGGCTGGACGTTCCTGGTAGAGGGTGGAAATGGCTGGACGTTCCTGGTAGAGGGTGGGTTGGCTGGACGTTTCTGGTAGGGTGGGATTGGCTGGACGTTCCTGGCAGGGTGGGATTGGCTGGACGTTCCTGGCAGGTTGGGATTGGCTGCACGTTCCTGGCAGGGTGGGATTGGCTGCACGTTCCTGGCAGGATGAGATTGGCTGAACGTTCCAAGCAGGGTGGGATTGGCTGCACGTTCCTGGCTGGGGTGAGATTGGCTGCACGTTCCAAGCAGGGTCGGATTGGCTGAACGTTTCTGGCAGGGTGAGATTGGCTGCCCGTTTCTGAATGTGGTGGGATTGACTGGACGTTCCTGGCGGGGTGGGACTGGCTGCACGTTCCTGGCAGGGTGGGATTGGCTGCACTTTCCTGGCTAGGGTCAGATTGGCTGGACGTTCCAAGCAGGATGGGATTGGCCGCACGTTCCTGGCAGGGGTGGGATTGGCTGCACGTTCCTGGCTGGGGTGTGATTGGCTGCACGTTCCTGGCAGGGTGGTATTGGCTGCACGTTCCTGGCGGAGGGTGGTATTGGCTGCACGTTCCTGGCAGGGTGGGACTGGCTGCACGTTCCTGGCAGGGGTGGGATTGGCTGCACGTTCCTGGCTGGGGTGGGATTGGCTGCACGTCCCTGGCAGGGGTGGTATTGGCTGCACGTTCCTGGCAGGGTGGGATTGGCTGCACGTTCCTGGCAGGGGTGGGATTGGCTGCACGTTACTGGCTGGGGTGGGATTGACTGCACGTTCCTGGCAGGGGGTGGTATTGGCTGCACGTTCCTGGCAGGGTAGGCTTGCCGCACGTTCCTGGCAGGGTGGGATTGGCTGGACGTTCCTGGCAGTGTAGGATTGGCTGGACGTTCCTGTCAGGGGGTGGGATTGGCTGCAAATTTCTTAGCAGGGGGTGGGATTGGCTGCACGTTCCTAGCATGGGGTGGGATTGGCTGCACTTTTCTGGCGGGGTGGGATCGGCTGGACGTTCCTGGCGGGGTGGGATTGGCTGCACGTTTCTGTGGTGTGGGATTGGTTTGACCAGGGAGGCCTCACTGGTTGGACGTTCCTGTCAGGGCGGCACCAGGAGCAGGGGACAGGCGGTGTGAGCGTGCCCACGTGACGACGCGTGCCGCGCACACTTTTGACTTACGGTGTTATAACAGGAGCAGCGGAGCGTACACTCTGCAATCAACCCACAACCAGACCACAGGAGTACACGAGTCTCTCCCTGCACGGAGGTACGTGAACCCTCCCCCTGACCCTACATGGGCAACCCTCCATAGGACTACCACCCTGAACCCTGGACAACCCCAGTCACCTCCTTATGACGTTTTGAGGTTCCCCTATTGTTCGCAAACTATTCTAAAGACTTGGGTTCTTTTCATCATCATTCTGCGTGTTTGAGCTAAAAAAGCGTCGGCCCCTGGACGTATTGTGTGTATGTAGTAGATAGGGTTACATATTATTACTACACATAGTGGCTGTAGTGATATCATCAGAGATACTGATAGTCTGTCCACACGATCACAGCAATATAAACCTGGGAAGATACTGAAAATCAGCACCACCCACAAGACATCTACTTATAATGGTAAGTGCTCTTTATTTTCCTCTTGGATGTTTTATTATCGTATGCTTCATTTTTGTGCATTGCCTGGTGCTTGTTCTGTATCTCTTTATAGTGTATTAAAGAGAGAGGTGGTTCGTTTTATTTAAGCAAACTATTGTTTTTACTACACTATTTCAATAGTAATTCAATTGACATTCTTCAAGTAGAATACATACTAAAGTTATATAGAAAAAAAAATAAAATGAATAAAAATGAGTGCTTACTATTAGAATATGACTTTAAAATACCATCAAAATATTCTCAATTATCACACAGCAAAATATATTTTATTAAATTTACAAATACATGTAACTGGGAATTGTATTTATCTATATTTTAATATCAGCAGATCGTGAATATTAAACAAGGAAATTTTTGATTCCTGCAGATCATTATGTTATTTAATACTTTAGGAAATGAAAGGTCGTCATAAGTATGTGCTACTTTGACAAGTAGCACATAATTATGACCCTTTGGTTCTAACATGACGATACTAGCGTTTATTTATGAATTTATAATATAAAGAATCCCAGTAAAAACGACACATTGAAACAATGCTGTGTTAGCGTTGGTCCAACGTCGCAGACAGTGGACCCACGATAAAACAACATTGCTTATATGTGTACAGTAGATATTTACGACACAAGATTTATCAGATTGCGGATAATTTTTAATATACGTTACAACAGGCAAAACCAAGAGTAATATAATTATTGCTTTTTATTTCACTTCCATTCTCACTTTAAAATAATTACACATTATAATAGTAACAACTAGGAAGAAAACTACCCCCTTCGGCTTAATAACCACAGAATATACAGCGACTCGTATATAAAAGTAATAGTGTTTTTTCTTGCTTTCTGACCACTGCCACACACCCTCAGGGGCGGGGGGGGGGCACTACTAATTATAAGTTGTTTAATCAGATGCAGTGTGTCCGTATTTGTTCACTGCGCAGGTCAAACATTTGCACAACATATTAGTCAAGGCTCACTGTATAGTATGTGATAAACCCACTTAGGCTGGGGGCAATATACACACAATATTTACTTAAAAATTATTGTTTTCATCCATTGGTAGCTGAGCATCGCGATAGGATGAAAAGGCAGAAACCAGAATAGGCCACATTATAGGCCAAAATTATAGAATTTTACTACCACCTTAGTAACGCGGGGTGGAGCATTAGTTATTTGCCCCGCTATGGTGATAAATCGGTTTCGGTTCGGTTTTTCATCTGTTCGTTGCGTCATTATGAAAAACAAACCCAACATTGGTAATTCAATGAGGTATACACACAGTTGCACAAGGGCCACATTGCTTAGGGGGTAACCGTTCAATCTACATGGGGGGGGGGGGGGGGCAACTGGAGTATTTTTGAAATAAATAATTTCAGGGTGACTCTGCATGAAATAAATATTATACTTCAGTACTATATAGTATATAAACATGTGATAGAATTTAAAAATTTTAGCGCGCCGGGCTGAAATAAATAATTTGTACCCGACAAATACCCCCATCCCGGAGATTGAATGGTGGCCCCCTTATAAACTGCATTTCTGATTATAGGAATATATCCTCGAAGCTTTTACTTCAATAACTATGGCAACCTACTTCGAATATTCTCTACATAATTTAAATAACTGTAAATAAGCTGATTTCTGTCCATTTATGAGTACATATATACATATCAATTGTAGCATTTTATGTTATATTTTTAAAGTGATATTCCCACGAAAACCCCCATCGCGCAGCAATTGCTCTATTATTCATGATTACCCGTTGGGACACCTGCCGCTGACCTTATAGGTCGTAATCGGTGGAAATTTTGAATTTCCCATTTGCATAGTGTCTATAAAACAGGGTGCCGTTTTTGGCGCCATATTTGACCGTCTGCGCGGAAGCCATTGATTCTCTCCTTGCCATCTGCACCACTCATCTGACATCGAAATATTCTGCACGATGTTGGTTCAATGTTGGGCCAACGTCGCAGACGCTAGCCCAACATTGAACCAGCATTGTCTTCGCCTCTCCGATCGACTGCTATTATGACAAGGGCGGGAAACTCTAGGTACACAGTCGTGCATGCACAGATCAGATTTTGCCACGGGGCAGCATGCATGAAGCCAGGGGGCGGGGCGATATGGTTAAAAGATCACCCTATCAACACCTGAACGCTCGTATTCTTAACCGATGATTCTGGTTGCTCGGCAACACGCCAAATGTCATGAAAAGCAGAAAAAAATGTGCCAGACATGATGTAAAATGTCCTAGTAGGGTAAAATCAGAAAAAAATGTATATGATGTACAATTGGCTGTTGCCAATGCAGATGGTATTGTTTGTTTTGTCAAACAAAAATAAAGATAACAACTTATGAATTAAATTTAGAAGGCGCAGTCCTTATTGAACTAGTGGTTGGAAAATGAAATTACGATGTGTGATTATTTCATTGTGTATCTTTGTGTCCTAATGTACAATCAAGGATAAGAATTGAGAAGTTAAAGATATAAACGTTTTAATCGGGTTGTATTGTGAACGTACACTGTTGCATATATGTGTTATTTGTAATGCTAGCATACAAAGTATAGCTTTATTTTTTATCGCACAAACAAACGGTCTATTTTATATGCTGAATATTATCTAGCCAACCCTTAGCCATACAAAGTCACTTTGGTTTGACCAAATAAACGTTATCTTAAAAACCCAGCTGCCTGTTTCATTATCACACTTATAAAATTATATGTGGTATGTGATCCATTGCTGTTTTTTTAACTTGACACCTCTGGAAATGAAAATCATTGTCAACATAGGCCTACATTATATTACATTATCGGTACAGTGCTCTATATATATGCCATCAACTGGGACAAGAGATATATAATTGCACTTTTTTTAAATTGGACGATTGCAGAAAATTACACACGAAACAATATTTTAATCGTGTTCGTAGCGATATATATTCAGAACTATAAATGTAGGTATTCAGATTGTTAGGTGTGTGTTGTTAGTTATGTTGTACAGGGTGGTAATGTGTGGTTGGGGGGTAGGGGGCAGGTGTGAGACCCTCGGCACGTGCTGCTCTCCTACCCGGGTCACTAGAGGGCAACATCTGCCGTCTAGGGTAAACATAGCCCTGGCTGATCTACCCCCGGGGACCGGTGTACCACCCCAGTCTGCCACCCCCGGGCCAGCCTGGACGAGTGGCTGAAGCACTCTCATACACTCTACTTGAACAAGGCTGAAATAACAGTTTGCTTCCTGAATCATCTCACGATCTAATACTTCATTTCTCATCACAATGTACTATATTAATACTTAATGTGCTGATCTCGTCCATAGCTGTTTTAGGACATTTTATTAGGCGATCTAGTCACTATTATTGGGAATGAAATGAGCTTTCAAACATCAAGATTTGAAAATGTTTGGTCTCAAAGAAAACCAATATGTGTAATTTTCACCCACTTGAAGTTGTGTGTCGCGGTAGCGAGACACAACTTCAAGTGGGTTAACCCCAACTTTCGCCTTGTAGATAAACTCTATATATCAGAAATTCATTGTTTTATGCATTTCTGATTATAGACATAAAGGAATATGACAATATATTATAGCTCGAATCCCGGCCGGGTCGAATATTTGTCATCAATGTTGTGCATATACAGTGCTCCAAACTGTTCATAGGCCTGGAGTGTACAGTATTGTCTATGGTACTGTGCATTATGAAAAATCCTCGAAATCATTTGATAAGAGTAGGACATAGTCCCGTCTGCGGGCTTCCTTCTGTCGCGATATTGCCATGATTGTGTAGAAAGTGACATAAAGCAATATTCTGATGGTACTGTAGAAAACTAATAAATTTGATCATTTCATGCACAGATTACTTCGAGATTATTTTATTTATACAAATTATGAATTAGCACACCTGGAATCAAACGACAACTGAGTCTGCTCTTAATATTTGTATGTGGATCAAAACCTGTGCAAAGTTTTCATTTAACATGGTATTTTAGTAAATTTATTAAATATTTATTCTAATTAGATACGTCTATGACTGCTTCAGATGGAGATGCGGGGGTACCGACCCACTTTTAAGAAACTAAATTGTACATTTAATTATTTTACAGTATTTTTTCCAGATGCCTGTTTACCTGCCAAAAAAATAAAGTTTGACCTGTAAATATATATAAAAAGTTGCGGGAACTCAACCATTTCTACTGACCCCCCCCCCCTAAATTTCTGGACTTCCCTACTGTACGTATTTTCCGGTACGTATTTTCATTGTACATACAACATTTTGTTGAATTGTTTAGGATATTTGTATAGAGCTAATATTGTATTATATTGAGCTTTGGTCAACATCGTTTTATGTCCTCTGTCTATAGATATACACTGGACATACCAGCAAACACAAGAGGTTGAACCAACATTAATCCAACATTGGTTCAATATATCCCAGCAAACAGAAGACGCTGAACGCTGAACCAATGTTGGGCTAATGTTGGTCCATCGTCTACGACGCTGGACCAACATTAATCCAACAGTGGTTTAACATCTTGTGTTTGCCTAGATACAGATTACAATAGTGTCCTGTCTAGACGTACATATAGTGGACATTACAAGGTTACAATAGTGGGTTTTACACTAATATTTCATCACACTATGTCATCAGACTCTCATATCGTCCATTATCTGCCATAACGTCGTAAGTGCCATTCATTTGAGTGTCACTTACGGCTTTGTCACTGCTAACCCAGCAAACACAAAACATTTGAATAACATTTGTACAATGTCGGCCCAACGACGTTGGTCCAACATTGTACAAATGTTATACAAATGTTTTGTGTTTGCTAGGAAAGGTCGGTATTACATTTAAATCAAGGACACATTTAAAAAATCTCATATGTGTAGTATCTATATGACATTTTGATTCTAAAACGTGAATCAGAAAATATTTATCCATATAATTATGGAGGTCCAAATCACAGACTATGCAGGGCTGTTCCATTTCAACAGGGAGTCTCATGTCCCTGTGATTTGGACCTCCATTTGTGGATAGATATTTCCTGATTCACGTTTTAAAGTATATGTACTGTGGTACGCGACGCAAACGCTCAGTAAGTACAGAATGTTTTACTACATTGAAATATTGAATCCATTTTGGGCAGGGCTAATTCTGTTACGAGTATACATACAAATTATTAAAACGAGAAAAGGACACAATGTGGGCTTCATATTGGGTCAGTACGTATATATTAGTTTTCAGTGGGATTATTCATTGTATTAGTATATAATTAGTGTACATTATGCGAACCGTTCTTTTATTTTCAGCTTTCGTTTAATTACTCGTGTTCGTGTTTCAAATAATGTTCAATGTTCAGCAATAATGAACATTTGAATATTTTGGTTGATTCTTGGTCAAATTGTGAACCAATCACATGACAAGTACAATCTAATATTGGAAGAATGCCGGAATATTATCCAAAAGATACAATTGTACCCAGCAATAATTTTCCTGACCTTGTATATCTCTATCTGGTGTATATCACATATACCAGTATCATATATCACAATATATAATTCTCATTGAACAAAAGTCGCTTCACAAACCCAGACATCGCCCTACATTGGTTTTAATGTTGAACCACAGTTTGCGACACCGACCCAGAATTATATCAGCTCAGGGTCAACGTTTTTGCTGGAGAAGGGGGGGGGGTCGGGCGTGTAACACTCATCACATCTTATATTACAAAAAATATCATCGTTTATGGAGTGGTGTGTAAATGTGAATCCTAATTAAATCCTTTAATATTTGTTGTATGCGCATAATTCTTATATTTTGAATTGCAAATATTTTTCCAAGACCTGCAGGACCCTAGTACCCCAAACTACCGTTTACTTTGCACTCGATGCCAACTGGTCAGAGAGCGAGTGCAGTTATACCCACTCTCTCAAGTGCTTGGTTCCAGATAACAATCGTCCCCGGGGGGTGGGGTGTTAGATTTTACCCCCGGGGGTAGAGATGGCACGAGCTGGGGTACGTCATGCACGCTTCCTATTGGTTAACCTCCCAATCCGACTCGTGACCAGCTGCTGCTGCCGGGCAAAGCCAAAAGGCACTATCTGCTTACTTTACAAGTAAGCAGTGACTGCCATTTGGCTTTGTAGAGCAATGCTGTACTTAACATTATGTTAGCCTTCACCCAATGTTGTGTGAATGTTGGGTCATTGTCGTTGGCCCATCATTAATTTGACCCAGGGTTGATCAAATGTTGGGCCAGCGCCGTTCAGATTGGTTATGTTAGGTAAGACAAAGGCCCACTGTTCACCATATTTTGTGTCATTGTCGCAGTTGTTGGCCCAGTATGTGTTTATGTTGGCCCAATACAGTAAACATTGTAACTATACTCCCTGTTAGAATGACGTTGGGCCACTGTCTTTACTGTTTGGTTCGTGCCAACAGCGCTGAAATATTTTTGTATAAAACATGAGAAGAAATGTTTTTTTTTAATTTGAAATCAACATAAATTCTTAGCTTTTTATGCTTCATTTGAATACCTATGTTATGGGTCTATGGCCAATATAATTAAAACAACAATTCACTATACTGGGCCGTCTGTAGTCGTCAGAATCTGACGTCTGTAGACGTCAGATTCTGACGTATAAAGACGGTCCCCGCGCTCAAAGGGATAAACCAGGGATACATATCCCTGCTTAAACAATGATCATTGCAAGAAAGATACTTTACAGGTCCAACACTTGAGAACTCGCCGCCATATCTCTGCAACCATATTTCAAGTATTTAAGCATTTAATCCAACGCTTGCCCAGTAATTGTGGAGGTTGTGCCTGCATATTAATAGTGGGCCAGCGTAGAGCAGACGACCAGAAAGTCCATCTAATCTGTCATTGTCTCTAGTCCAGCAACAACAGACATTTATCCAATGTTGCTTTGATATTGTTCCACCGTGTATGGCGCTGGCCCAGAGTTTGGCAAAATTTGTGGTTGTCGGAGTTTGCTGCTATTGCCACTTCCAAGCACTCGAGACATTGAACCAATGCTGATATATTCCTAACCTAACGTCTGCGACGTTAGGCCAACCTTAAATTAACCATTGGTCTCGTGTTTGCGGTATTGTGGACAGGTGTGCAGGCAGGGAGTGGGGTCTGCTCAATTCGTACAATAGATTACAGCTCACCATGCAGGGGGGGGGGGATGATTGAGTTGTACTCACGCGTCAAACCTTTATTTCATAGGTAATCATATCCCAGAGGTAATATTGACCCAATGCTGTTTTATTGTTGGGCCAGCGTCGTAGACGATGGCCCAATGTTGTAAGTAGTGTTTGCCTTGACAGAATTAATGGGAATTGAAACCTGAGATATTGGCCCAATATTGTTTAAACGTTGGTCTGACGTCGCAATAGTCGGCCCAACATTAATTCAACCCCGAGTGAGTATATATTTCTAGCTACCTAGTGAAGATGAGATATTGATCCGATGTTGGTTTGATGTTGAGCAAGCATTGTAGACGGTTGCCCAACATTAATCCAACAAAGGGTCAATGTCACGTGTTCGCTGGGTAAACATGCAGAAGGCGCGCGATCTGCATTTACAAATCCCTGACCAATTTAAAACATTCTAAGTGCTAGGAAAGTTATCTGTAATATGATGCCCCCCCACCCCCAGGGAATAAAGTCACGTCGATAAATCAAGTGATAATTATTATTATACTATAGCACACGTGACCATGTGATAATTACATATCACTAAAAATGAATGCATCAAATTTTCCAAGATTTATGTTCTGGTCATTTTCTGGACTAACCTGAAAATTTCATTGAGTAAGTTAGTCCATATATGCCTCTGCATATTTATTATTCACAATCTGTTGATTTACACCTAAATCTTATGGAAAAAACGTATTTTAATAAATTGCATATAGTTTAGTATGTTTTTTATCTGTTAATGTATAATTATAAAGAAGGTGGTTTTACCAAACAAGTTTCACAGTGTAGTAGCACTAAATACGTCTTGAAGAACTACGATTCATCATGCTTATCTATCAATATACATTATTTTTGTTATAAATTTATTAAAAATGCAATAAAATACATATCGGTCATTGGTCTCTGATATTAATAATCTCAACGTTTACCCTTAAATAGCGCTAAGCACCACCACAGTCGTTTTTAAAGATTTTCAAATTTGTGGTCTCAAAATAAACAATATGCGTATTTTTCACCCACTTGATGTTGCGGGTCGCGGTCGCGAGACACAACTTCAAGTGGGTGAAAATGTACTTTTTTAATGTAGCGCTTTAAGGGTTAATATGATACGCTTTCCTCGAGACCATATTCAGTACACACAGTGACCCAATGCTGGTATAATGTTGGCCCACCATCAGTGACGCTGGTCCAGCATTGGGTCTTGTGTTTCGTGGGTCGTGTGTTCATGCGTCAATCCAATCTGTTGATCAGAAAATGTCGTCTGCCCACAAGGATATAATCCCGCCCCAAGCTTGTTCACTGTTGGGCCAACGTCTGGGACGGTGGCCCAACATTCATATAGATTTGGGCCATCGTTGTCAAGCTGTACTATTTCCCCAGAAGCAACAGATGCGCTGGTTTGACGCCCGTGACGGTGGCCCAGCATTGATGTAGATATGGGCCACCATTGTGAAGCTGTACTATTCCCCCAGAAGCAACAGATGCGCTGGTTTGGTTTGCTCAAAGCTGACAGCTGTGCTCGCCACCAGGTGACGTGTAAGTAATCACTGGTGGGCAGCGGTGACACGCGACACCTTTAACAAATGCTGTGTTAATGCTGGTCCACCATCTGCGACGGTGGCCCAGCATTAACACAGCATTGGTTGAACATCCCGTGTATTCTGGGGGCACGCGGCGACATGCTCTGGGCACGGGGCACGCGAATCCCTAATAATCCTGTCACGGGTTCTAATCCCCGGCGCCGAGACACGCCCAGTTTAGCAGGCTACTAATTCCCTTCCTCATCAGATTTGGAGCCCATATGGTTCATTCCCATATAGTGCCAGTCATGCCGAGAAACTCACGTGAAAGTTTGTTGCGAAAGTTCCAGTGAACGGGATTTGTGCTGTTTTTATTATTGATTTTCTATTTATATCACACTGTTCGACAAGTCAAATAACAATTATGTATTTCTTACACCGAAAATCCACAATCATTGTTTAATTTTTTTTTCAAGTTTTAGAGTATATTGTCGCATTTTAGACATTCCTTCAACAGGTTTTTTATTTGAAATTCACGTCACATACATCCTCAATAGTGGCAAATATATTTAGATAATTTCTGGTAATGTGGAATATTTGCTATTTATATATCTGTAAATTCAAGGATTAAAATATTAACCTATTCTGTTTATAAAAGATATTTAAAGATACAATAAAATACCCGTGCAATTCACCTATATTGATAAAATTACACTTTCTCAGGAATTGTTCTAGCGGTTCGATGCTGGGGCGTGAAAATGAATATTGCTATTGCAATGAAAGGGTTGAATAGTTCCTGAATAATTAAGTGTAATATTTGCCATATTTATTTGTGACGGTAATGGCGGCGGTTCTGCTCGCGTGTTGGTCGTCAGGGGCCTGCCATTAATCGTAGGCCCGTCATAATAACTCTAAGGGTTGGCCAGTGTTTATACAGTGCTGGGTCAGCGTTCCAGACGCTGGCCCAGCTCTGCATAAACACTGGCGTACGACTCGCGGATCCGTCACAGTTGTCAGTTTTTATGACAAGCTCGTGCCCCGTCTTCTAGCAGTCACCGAGCAGGCGATTATCACTAAACTGTCCCTCACAAAATACGGTGAATTACTGACCAAAACCGAGTTAATCGCCCCCGCGGCGCACACCCACTAAGGCGCTATTTTACGGTAATTTTCCAGGTGTCGCAGGCCAGATAGATATATAATTGACACGCTAGAGATTTCCTTGCCTGCTTGTTTTCGTGATCATATCTGCATTGTTAAGGCTCTCTGGCCCCGCCTTATGGCTAAATGTTTGACGATATGACTGTGATAGTGTCACTCATTACTGCCAGCTCATTACTCATTAGACACTAATAGAAGCTGACAAACAATATGGCCATTTGTTGAGACCACTTTAATCAGTACTGGGAACTCCATTTCTTAACGTTACAAAAAACTGTTGTTTCTTCTGGAACAATTCTTCTGATAGTTTTTACAGCTTTTTGCAGTTGAATTTTCACCCACGTGAAGTTGTGTCTGGCTATCGCGACCCACAACTTCAAGTTGTTGAAAATTGCTCTTATTTTAATGATTCGAGACAAAACATGTGCAAATCTTGATGTTTAAACAATTCTTTCCCAAATAACAGTGATCGTCTAATATAAGACGGATTTAAAACAACTGTGTATAGTCGTACTTAGAACTTAACTCTGGGATAGACTTTAGACGTCAGAATCTGACGTCTGTAGACGTCAGATTCTGACGTCTAAAGTCTATCCCCGCACTGTAAGAGTGAACAATTTTATAATGATCGTAGACCCATAACACACATACATTCAAATGAATCAGAAAGAGCTAACAAAGACATTATGATGATTTCGAATTTAATAAACCCTTTGGTCTCCATGGTTTCTATAAAACATATTCAGCGCTTTAAGGGTTAAAGGATTAAAATCATATTTATATTTCTGTTTTTTTAACGTGTTCGTCTCTCATCTTCTCAATTCTACTTTCCGGATTGCGACGTGTTATCTTCACTAATGAGGGGGGATTCAGTTGTAATGGTTACGCTGAATGTCTGTCACGCCGGAGCTCATCTAGGTTCGTGCCCCGCTCCAGTAATCATGTGTCAATGGAACAAAATGTTTTTCTCTGTCCTCTCATGAATATCGGTTAATAACTAGTGCGAAAGATATTAGCCCGTTGCCAAAACAGCCACACATATTTATCGAAAGCCTCCAAAATAGACATGCATTTATCAGGCATTCAAACAGTTTCGAGGAATGTCGATTGAGAAACCAAGAAAACGCGACATAAACAGAACACAAACGTGGCCTAATGTTCATTCATTCATTCATCTATTCATTCATTCATTTATTTATTCATTCATTCATTCATTCATTCATTCATTCATTCATTCATTCATTCATTCATTCATTCATTCATTCATTCATTCATTCATTCATTCATTCATTCATTCATTCATTCATTCATTCATTCATTCATTCGTTCGTTCGTTCGTTCGTTCGTTCGTTCGTTCGTTCGTTCGTTCGTTCGTTCGTTCGTTCGTTCGTTCGTTCGTTCGTTCGTTCGTTCGTTCGTTCGTTCGTTCGTTCGTTCGTTCGTTCGTTCGTTCGTTCGTTCGTTCGTTCGTTCGTTCGTCTATCCCCGCACTGTAAGAGTGACAATTTTATAATGATCGTAGACCCATAACACACATACATTCAAATGAATCAGAAAGAGCTAACAAAGACATTTATGATGATTTCGAATCGAATAAAACTCTTTGGTCTCAATGGTTTCTATAAAAAATATCCAGCGCTTTAAGTGTTAAAGGGTTAAAATCATATTTATATTTCTGTTTTTTTTACCTGTTTGTTTCTCATTCACTCAATTCTTCTTTCCGGATTGCGACGTGTTATCTTCACGAATGATGGGAGAGGCTGTTGTAGTGGTTACGCTGAATGTCTGTCACGCCGGAGCTCATGGGTTCTTCCCCGGCTCTAGTATTCATGTGTCAATGTAACAAAATGTTTTTTCTGTGTCCACTCATGAATATTGGTTAATAACTAGTGCGAAAGATATTAGCCCGTTGCCAAAACAGCCACACATATTTATCGAAAGCCTCCGAAATAGACATGCATTTATCAGGCATTCAAACAGTTTCGAGAAATGTCGATTGAGAAACCAAGAAAACGCGACATAAACAGAGCACAAACGTGGCCTAATGTTCATTCATTCATTCATTCATTCATTCATTCATTCATTCATTCATTCATTCATTCATTCATTCATTCATTCATTCATTCATTCATTCATTCATTCATTCATTCATTCGTTCGTTCGTTCGTTCGTTCGTTCGTTCGTTCGTTCGTTCGTTCGTTCGTTCTTTCGTTCGTTCGTTCGTTCGTTCGTTCGTTTGTTCGTTCGTTCGTTCTTTCGTTCGTTCGTTCGTTCGTTCGTTCGTTTGTTCGTTCGTTCGTTCGTTCGTTCGTTCGCTCGCTCGTTCGTTCGTTCGTTCGCTCGTTCGTTCGTTCGTTCGTTTGTTCATTCCATGTAGTCAGAAGTGTACAGGACACCATTTTCAGCCATCAGACGCACTGTGAAAAAAGCTACTGAATCACCTGGGAGCGTCTTATGGCATTACAGTGTGATTAAAAAGTCATTGTGCATTTAAAGCATAGATAGTATTTCAACAACACAAAACCCCGCATAAGCTGGATAATAGAATACTCCGATCCCTCACACAAATACACAAAAACATGGAGCTGTAATCGGCTTGAGGTTTTATACGTAACACTTACATGTCAATCTGACAAAGAAATACTCCTCAAAAAACTCCCGAACAGAATACTATTGACATGTGATGGCATCATTGGGTTGTTGCGTATCCTACAGTTAATATGTCTTTGAAGTATCTCTTTACAGATACCTCCACAAATCAACACCGCTTGCGGGTGGGAATGGGTCGGATTTAAAAAAAGAGAGCGTTTCCATTGAGAAACTCAAGATATTGCGACTTTAAAAGTGCACAAAAGTGGTCTAAAGCCCCATTCATTAATTCATTCATTCATTCATTCATTCATTCATTCATTCATTCATTCATTCATTCATTCATTCATTCATTCATTCATTCATTCATTCATTCATTCATTCATTCATTCATTCATTCATTCATTCATTCATTCATTCATTTATTCATTCATTTATTTATTTATTCATTCATTCATAAACGGCGTAAAGTGTATGTGGTTTTCATCGATTACAGAAAAGCTGTCGATTCTGTTAACAGAAGTGTTTTATGGAAAATCTTATGTAAAAATGGTATAATCGGAAAAATGCTCGTCATTTTCCAATGTTAAAGCGGGATTAAACAAGGATGTATTTTAAGTTCGTTCGTTCATTCATTCATTCATTCATTCATTCATTCATTCATTCATTCATTCATTCATTCATTCATTCATTCATTCATTCATTCATTCATTCATCCATTTATTCATTCATTCATTCATTCATTCATTCATTCATTCATTCATTCATTCATTTATTCATTCATTCATTCATTCATTCATTCATTCATTCATTCATTCATTCATTCATTCATTCATTCATTCATTCATTCATTCATTCATTCATTCATTCATGTATTCATTCATTCATTCATTCATTCATTCATTCATTCATTCATTCATTCATTCATTCATTCATTCATTCATTCATTCATTCATTCATTCACCTAAGCTGCATTAATCTCTCACACTATTGTCTAATCAGAGTATAAACAATCATTAGTTTCTATACTAATTTGATGCAAAATAATGGAAAGAACCAAATAATTACAATATAGGGCAGTATTTTTACGTGGATAAAACAGGTATGGAAAGTATCAGAATAAATGTTGTAAGTGGTGATTGTTTAATTAGTCTTGTGATTGTTGACTTGTCAGCCTATGTGGTGTGGCCTGGTAACATGTGGAAGAGGTGAGAAGTGTGCATGGATTATCCCCGCACATGCAGCTGGCGTCACCCCTGTCATTCACATTCACCTAGATCGCAGGGTTCTCATTGGTCGAGATCGCGATCTCGATCAATGAGAAGCCTGTGATCTAGGTCATATATCTGAGCGTGAACCCTGCCCAGTGGCCCTTCACACGTTCACAGATTCAGTACCCCCTCAATCAGGGGTGTACCCCCTCAATCAGGGGTGTCTCATGTGCAAACATTGTACTGGGATTAACACGTACTTCTGACTGGCACCTGAGAAGTCAACTAATTGGCAAAATACGGCACCCAGTTACGATGCTTGACAATGCGACGATAAGGTGATCAACAACCTATCAACACCCCTCTTACAAATAATGACACGCTAACCCATTAATTGCCAGGGCTTTATTAAATTTTATTTTGCAGTATGTATGTAAGTTTATAGATCTGCAAATTGTTTAGCGATATCTGGGGATTCATTTCCAACAAAGTCTTTTTGTAGAACGTATTACAAAATTATTGCATAGAATATTTTAATTTCTAAAGTACTATTTGAAGTATTTGCCAAAAAATCTTAAAATCCCATAATATACATGTACACAAATTACTTATAACAATAGGAGGAGCAGTGATGTCCACGATTAACATTTAACATTATAAAAAAAACCTCACACATGTTAATAATAGCAGTAGCAGAAGTGATACCCATTAACATTTAACATTATAAACAAATCCTTCAGACATGTCCGATTAATCATGCTAAATGTGGAACTCTCTGACAGCAGTTCTAATTCCCAGGCACATTGTCAACCTAATCACTAGAACGTGTGAATTGTTTAACTTACAGATTTAACACTTTAAACACTGTAGGCTATATACAATCTTTAATACAGAGTTAGACCAAAAATACACAGGCACATTTATTTCTGGTTAGGCATATGTGGTTTACTGGCATTTTTTGTTAGTTACATGGGTCAAATAAAAGATTAATTTACTTGTAGTTAGTCCGAAAAAATAATTTTACAGCAGATACTAGACATTGAAACAATGCTGGATTAAGGCTGGTTGATGGTGGGCCAACCTTGAAGCAACACTGTTTCATCGTCTGGTGTCTGTTGTGTTACTGACAACAACAATCACGAATACAGCGTTGCAAGATTGATTGAATCGATCGTGTTTTCTATCACTTTTATTTATATACATGCTAAACTGAGTCAGATGAACATCCAGAGTAAAACGTCGTGAGACAGGGAGACATGGGATGCGAACCTGATTCTTCGAGTCTACTGCATTCAAGCTTTCCTTTAAAGCCACGGATGCGTTTCTGCGGAAATCAAGTCTGGTGGTACTTAAAAGGTGTACAGATTTAACAGACCATTGAGAATGAGGATGTGTTGTAAATAGGGCTTTATAGAAGAATGCGCGTACTCTATGGAGGATACAATCAACCAATACCGATTTAATGTTATGCCAACGTCTAAGACGTTGACCCAGCATTAGGACAGCATTGGGACAGATCTAAGTGTTTGCGGGCTGAATCCTTCACGTCACGCTAGCAACACGTCTGCTAATATCAGGCAGGTTGTCACAGGGATTTATAATGGATTAAGATAATACCCGGAATCTCAAGAGTCTCGTGTCAAGGCTGTCTCGAGACGACAGAGAGACTTGAGCGAGACCTCTGTGACCCCTGTCGAGGTCAGCAGACTTTTCACGATAACTGATATCTTATGTGCCGCAAATGGAGAGAAGTATATGCATCAATCACACTTGTTAGCTCCACAGTATATACTGTTTAAGATTACGATGTATGATGTGTGTAAATATGTCCTTAGAACTGTCTACACAGTTGTCTACATTGGTACAGTAGTTTGTTAAATGGCTTGCATATTTGTCATGACATAATGGGATGTCGAATAACTGACACAAAATCGCAATATGAAATGTATTTGAAACGCTGTCGACATGTTTCCCGTTGATGTTGTGCAAAATACAGCTTTTATTCAAAGGTATTAATATATTTATAACCATGTCAAACCTGACTTTACATTGTCATCTTCATCCACTACAAGCAGCGAATTGCTGCCGCAATTCTCGACTTGTAGTGGATGCAGATGATTTGATGTGGGTGGAAAAGTAGAGAAAATTGTCATGTATTGGTAAACCAGTTTCATGGAAATATGCAATCTAAAACCCTCAGTTGTAGGAAAACTAAGTGTGTTTCAGGGATGTAAAATGATGCTTTAATGCATCCTGAGGGCTTAAAGGGTTAAAAAATATATATCGTGACCTTGGTATTAAAGGGTCGTATCTGCCACTTTACAGGTCACGATATATATACATGAAAAAAACGAAATATTTACGTTTTCATTATTCTAAAAAATGGTGTGATTTATTGAGGACTGTTTGTTTGGATTGATATGATGCGGTAATTATCATTGCGAATTCGCCCATCTGTATGTTTATAAAAAACACGTATAATGTTGTTATGGTCTGATGACCGTACATGTATTGACAACGTTTCAATATGAGCGTGTTTTTTTTTTATATTCTGCACTGGTTATGCTGCTCGGCAGCAAGACATGCAAATGGCACCTAATGCACGATATATAACTGACAGATCCTCATCTTCAGTAAGTAAGGAATTGATGTTGTATTTCAGTTTCTATATTCATATTGAATATTTTCATCAGTTTCTCCACAAAACATGATCATCGTTGCGTTTTTTGTGTCAATTATAGTCGTTAGTCACCATATACAAACTGGGCTCATTTGTGTGAGATATGAGAAAATACAACACTCGTTAAATGCATAAGGCATGAGCCTTTAGGCGAACACCTCATACATCGGACATGTGCTGTATTTTCTCATATCGCACGAAAAATGAACAGCGTTTGTTTTTTCTCACACGTTCGAGTCTATATGACATAACTGCCATGCCGTGTGATTAAAACTACAGCTAGTGTGCGATAGTCTCATACCAATATAATCTCTAGTATATAATAGTACAAACCACTGAAAGGAGTGTGAGGATAGTCTGATATTAAACCAATCATACCCCCTCCCTCCAATGAGTATGGCCACCAATATGTCAGTGTGTTTCAAGATGAACATTTGGTTTTGAATCCCGTTGGGAGTAAGAACTACAGGCTGGAGATTGCTGGTGTAATAGATGGGCGTCACAAGAACTTCCAACAGTTGGTCAGGTGAATGCACCGGTCAATGCCGACGATTAGACAGGAAAAAACACAGATGGCATTTCAAGGCGCGGCCATACCTCCATCCCTCCTTCACGGCACACATGGGAGCCTGCGTGGCCACGAGGTAACGTACACGACCTCAGATCATCAAGGATTTTAACCCTAAAAGCGCTGAATTATTTTTGTATATATCCATGGAGACCGAACAGTTTTTTTCAGTTTGAAATCGTCATAAATGTCTTAGTCAGCTCTTTCCGATTCATTTGAATACCTGTGTTATGGGTGTACGGCCATTGAAAATATTTTTACTCTTACAGCGTCGTAATCGACAGATTCTGACGTCTAATGGCGATGTCCGCGCTGTAAGTGTTAATGATGTGTATGGAGTAGGCTTACTTGTTTGCTCATTCGTTATAATCAGAAGATGTTTAGTATATATATGCCTGCTCAGAACATGATTTTTATCTATCTTAACCAGTACATGTATTATGAAAAAATAACCCACATTATTTTCTTTGGCGCATGTATAAAGGCTGCAATGTTTTGAACTACAAATTGTTTCATTTATGTCCCAACATTGAGCCTCCACACGTTCAATTTGACGTTTTTATTGGGTAGTTCTGAAACCGTGACAGAGCTCATAACCGATGAGTGTAGTAAGGCTATTGAGCAGCAAAATGAAATGAAATGAATCGGGCTTTAGGGCACCTTTGTGCACATATAGGCTAAACTGGGCCAGGAGAACCTCCTGAGGATGGTGAGATGATTGAGATGACACTTTCCTCCAGACACAGGATTCGAAATTCGAGTCCTGGCGGTCTGAGGCCGAGCACGCTACCTCTCGGTCACGGAGGCTCCCCACAATACTAGCTTTCACACGTGGATGGGGAAGAAACATTTTTATTTTATATTGAGCAGCAAGGATAAGTGAAATGCGAAATCAAAAATAAGTTCATATATCGCTAGGTCTCATATAGACACAAATGGTTTTGGTTATTAGAGGGATTTAGTGTAATATCAAGAAATAATAGCCAAATATAGTTACTGGTTTTACATGCTCATAGTTAATCACACCATAGCCGTGGAGAAACTCATGAATTAATTTCAGATCGCTACACTTGTTTTTAGACTTGTGTCTTCGCACATCAAGTGTTGAGATGTTAAGATGGCCGGCCGCGTGGCGGACGCAGCCTGTACCCCCGGGTCTCATGCGGCACCCCTTGGGCGTCGTGCTGCTCCCGAGGGATCAGGGGGATAGAAACGCGTGTGCCGCTCCGGGGCGGTCGCTAGACGGCGCTTCTCTGTGATGTAGGGGTGCGGCTTTCACCCCACAATTCACCTGTTATACGCATGACCTCCCAGACAGGTGCCGGCTCCCAGCGGAAACATACGTTGAAACAGTGTTGGTTTAATGTTGGGCCACCGTCTACGACGCTGGCCCAACATTAGGCCAACAATGGCTCAAACTATCGCTTCTGCTGGGCTGTACCACCAGGGGGATACAGCCCTTTGTGGGCCAAACTGTCTCTTTATCTGAATAATTAATAACAATAATAGTGGCTGCTTCCTCAACAAATATTACCAATATATCTGAAAATCGTAGTTTTAATTAAATTAAGCAGCTGTTTTTGTAATATTATAAGTCCTGTTCATCTCATTGCGACTTTTATTCACCCCAAGACAAATTTTATTCTTCTCGAATAGGGCGATAATTGAAATCAAGTGGTTTAACTATCAGCGGTTATAGTATTTTATCAAAGAGATTTCCACCCATGACACATGGTGATTCACGAGAGGGTTTATCAATTTGATATGGGTGAACATTGTAGAACGCCTAAATCCGGTTAAACGTTGTTATACATGTAACATATTCAATCTATAAAATCGTCCTGAGTAAGAGAATGTTCCTTAACTGGCCAGTTAAATTTATATAAAAATGTTGTGTATTTTTCTCGCTGGGTAATCACTTTAATATGGACCTCATCAGCCTATACCAGCATTCAACTATATACTCCTAGTTTCGTTTTAGTGAGGTATGGATGGAAATATCTTGATTTTCATCTTTTATAATCAATATATTTCAATGGATATATCCTTTTACAACAGGTGCAATATTAAACGTTATTAGATTTTGGGAACAATTTGACTACTTGATCACATTCTTCACCATAATGCACATAATGCGCTTAATCTGTCCATAATTCTACGCATTGGACACATCAGGTTGATGTGTCCAATGCGTAGAATTATGGACAGATTAAGCGTCATTATTATTGAACTGAAAATGTATAATCAATTTTATCTGGTATCACTGCATGCGCAAGTATAAACCTTATTGACCATGGACACATCCCTCTAAAAATATTAAAATTCAGATTATTTTAGCTTATTTTCTCTTATTTTTATAAGAAACTTTTCTAATTGAAATAAGTGGAAATTAAAATAATCTCAAACTTAGGATTTCTATTGGCAGAAGCTCCCGATCAAGAAATTACATAATATTCGTTTAAAACCAGCACAGACTACATCAAGTAAGACGTGTGAGTTTGAGATGTAGACACGCCATGTTGGTAATCATTCGCCTGGATGCCTACCTCCCCTGGTAATATCCACGTCACAATAGTCAGCCAGTCAGCACCCTCACGATAACTTCAAAGTTTCCCGCCTACAACCCCACCCAGGTTTATTGAGCCCTGCCCTTTGAACTTTCTCTTGTATCGCCGTCGTTCACGGACCACGGTTGGCAACGTTACTATTCCAGGTACTTTTCCCGCCATAATTTAAACTGTATACTTTTTTTTGAAAGGGCTATTTGAGATTGAGTATTTTCATTTTTAAATTAATTAACGGTTTCAGTTAAATACAATTTTTTTGAAAACTTTACAATCACTGCATAACACCGGAAGTGATTTGTAAGTTTTTACGTGTGTGATGTGATCTTACGCTGATGTACCACCAAATACAGAGTGTGTACTGTCTGTAACCCAACATAATATTCAACAAGTTATGATATCCTATCATCAACTTTTAAATATTGTTTCCCACTTATATGATGAAAATATGACAAACTTATTGTTCATTTTTACTTGGTAGGTATACTGCTATAGTAGCTGAAAGACTGGTAATATGGGTTTAATTACTGTTGGAGTCGTAACATTTAACCGAAAATCATCACTCAGGCAAGTTGCATAGAGTATCGTCTTTGAACAAACCAATAGTGAGTGAGTGAGTGAGTGAGTGAGTGAGTGAGTGAGTGAGTGAGTGAGTGTGTGAGTGAGTGAGTGAGTGAGTGAGTGAGTGAGTGAGTGAGTGAGTGAGTGAGTGAGTGAGTGAGTGAGTGTGTGAGTGAGTGAGTGAGAGAGTGAGTGAGTGAGTGAGTGAGTGAGTGAGTGAGTGAGTGAGTGAGTGAGTGAGTGAGTGAGTGAGTGAGTGAGTGAGTGAGTGAGTGAGTGAGTGAGTGAGTGAGTGAGTGAGTGAGTGAGTGAGTGAGTGAGTGAGTGAGTGAGTGAGTGAGTGAGTGAGTGAGTGAGTGAGTGAGTGAGTGAGTGAGTGAGTGAGTGAGTGAGTGAGTGAGTGAGTGAGTGAGTGAGTGAGTGAGTGAGTGAGTGAGTGAGTGAGTGAGTGAGTGAGTGAGTGAGTGAGTGAGTGAGTGAGTGAGTGAGTGAGTGAGTGAGTGAGTGAGTGAGTGAGTGAGTGAGTGAGTGAGTGAGTGAGTGAGTGAGTGAGTGAGTGAGTGAGTGAGTGAGTGAGTGAGTGGCTCTACATCGCTTCACTGTGGCAATATAGTGACAAGAGAAAGTCTGGGTTTTGCTCTTCACTACGTACACCTTTCAGGCTACGAATCCATAACCAAACCGAATGAGTGACCGTTACGTACGGACCATGTTGCGGCAGACTCAAACCCTTGTCTTGCTAGGACCGTAGGCCTATATATAGGGCCTACGGTTTGAAACAATTTAAAAACAAAATAAAATACCTCTGAATTTGATGAAATGTGTTGTGGTAGCTGATCAGTTATTCTAAATAATAATACTGATAAATAGAAATTGTTGACAATCGTTTGAAGATATAACCGCTGAAGCAATATTACCAGCTTGAAATGAATGAAAATGTTTGGTTTTTTTTAAATAAGCTTCTTCCTCAATTAATTCTTATTTAAAAAAAACAATTGCCTAGAACAAATTTAAAAAATTATTACAAATAATTTAGCAGGACAAGGGTTAAGATGTTGTGTATAATGAGAATGTGACAAATCACCAGGTATTATTACCCATGGCGGGGGTCGAGACCGGGTCGAGATGATGCGAGACTTGAAGAAGATAAAGTCTGAATAAATGGCGGTGTTGTCGTGGTGGTGCCCGGACAGACGATGGCAAAAGATCAATTTTAGAAGACATCGTATTGAAATTTTCTTCGTCATGACAAATCTTACAATGGGGGTTTTCAGCCGGTATATTTTTTTAATTGGCATGCGAAAAATCCCATTTGTCTTGACATTGTTGTGGAGTGTTGGCGTCTGAGCGCTGGACCTGTCGTAATCACTCATGAAAAGAAAACGACCCTTTCACACTCAAAACTGATCAATTAAATATATTATAGGAAATGTAGGTACAGTGTATTCAATTTATTTCTAAATTTGAGCATAATCATTATATGTGATCTGTATTATTGGCGATTTTCTTCATATTTTGATATCACAATTTTAGAATGATTAGATGAAATTATCAATGTTTGGGCCTTAATGTTACGGGTCAAAAGGGTTGAATTTGAAGTGACATTAAAAAATAACACTACCATGCTAACAAGGAAGCGACACATTATCTGTCTTATGTCCCCAAAACCTTGATCAAAGAGCTCATTTTGCTGTCTTATATTATACATAAATTACATTTGCAAATGTTGATGTTTAAATACACTTGTCGTTCCCAATATCTGTGATGTTATCGGCTAATGAAATGGATTAAAAACGACTACTGTCGCGATTAGCGGTTTACGGGTTAATTAAGAAGTATACGCTACATATGATCTAAATTTCCATATTGGTCAATGCTTAGGATGGGCGAGCGGGGGCGCTAGGGTAGTGGTTAGCACCGCTGCCTTTCACGCTAGAGTTCGGGGTTCGTTTCCCGGTCTCGGCGGTAAAAATATTTCTTCAGTATTGCGGGGAGCCTCCGTGACCGAGAAGTAGCGTGCTCGGCCTCAGATCTCCAGGGTTTGAATTTCAAATCCTGTGTCTGGAGGGCAGTGTCATCTCACATATCACCATCCTCAGGAGGTTCTCCTGGACCAATTTAGCCTGTATCTGTACAAAAATGGCCTAAAACCCGAATAATTTAATTTCATTTTGCTTTGGATAGGCCTACAGCTTAACCTAAAGCCTTTTGTAATCCCTTTTCCCAGAACTGAGCGTCCGATTGAGGAAAATGTACTAGGAACGCCCAAGTTTTGCCTGAAGGTAGATGACATTATAATGAACCGATGAAGGGGATGGTACTCGAATAAAACTTGTGGTGTGTTTTGGTCAGCAGGGTAAACATTCGTCTTTTTATTCTGTATTTTAGGCAGGACAACCACTTTTCATGAATGATATACGGACAATGCGATAGGAAGCAATGGTAACCACAAACACATGGTACGCCAACGAGGCTAATTTTTGCGGCGTCAATGTTAGAGCTACCGCTGTACGTTATCTGTTGAATTTACTCCACCGCAAAGAGAATATCAAATTTCCCTCCACGTCATTCTCGATATGGATGAGTAACGTCTCTCTAGGGCGCACCTGCGCATCCCATGCCCAGCAAACACGAGACGTTGACCATTGTTGTTTTAATGTTGGCCCATCGTCTGCGACGCTGACCTAACATTAAAACAATAATGGACCAACGTCTCGTGTTCGTATCCTAAATGGTAGACTGTAGCCGCCTAGGGCACACAGCCAAGGTGGAAATGCAAAATAGTGTCCTTTAATACTATATATAATCACTTTTTAAAAAACAAATTATAGTTAATATTTATATTTTAGAAGCCGCATGAGTAACTGTTGCATATTACACCACACCATACTGAGTCTTTTTTTCCAATGATTCTTCAGGTAATGTTAAAGTGACATTATTGTATTACCAATCTACATGTCGTTTCCTGTCAAGAAATACCTAATAATAGGTATTTTAATTGTCAAAGTAATTATTTTACGAGTATGCGAACAAATTGCAATTATCACTATTTATATGTTTCTCAGTCCTTGTGACAGGCACATAGTATAGGCCTAAGTACCTTGTGCCCTAAACTGAAGATAAAGTCATACATTATCACAAGAAAGAGAGCTTTAATTTAATTATGTAGACATACACAGTGCAGCTATACTGAATCACTTTTTCAATGCGATATCAGCTTCTAAACCGATATAATAGTAACATAACCATTATAAGCCACTTTACATAAGAATCATACATACATGGTATTATACACTCAAATGAGTATATAAGGTGCACTCAAATAAGGTATAAGATACAGTCAAATTGACGTATAAGGTGCACTCAAATGAGGGTATATATAGTGCATTCAAATGAGGGTATCAGGTGCACTCAAATGAGAGTGTAAGGTACACTAAAATGAGGTATACACTGAAATGAGGGTACAAGGAACACTCAAATGGGCGTATAAGGTGCACTCAAATGAGGGTATAAGGTACACTTAAATGAGGGTATAAGCTATACCCAAATGAGGGTATGAGGAACACTCAAATTAGGGTATGAAGTACACTCAAATGAGGGTATAAGGTACACTCAAATGAGGGTATAAGGTACACTAAAATGAGGGTATAAGGTGCACTTAAATGAGGGTATAAGGTGCACTAAAATGAGGGTATAAGGAATACTTAAATGAGGGTATAAGGTACACTTAAATGAGGGTATATTATACACTCAAATGAGATTATAAGGTACACTTAAATGAGTGTACGTTATACACTCATTTGAATGTATAACGTGCACTCAAATTAGTGACACAAACGACACTCTGGCTGCTCAAGGTTGATGTGCAGCACATAGGAGATTTGAATATTATCAATGCCCGCCACGCTGGTGCGTGGTGACGTGTCCAATCCCGTGTCTAACCACGTCATGCTCGATTAACACAACATTATAATGAAAGGGTAATTGCGCGTTGTAAGAAGAAATAACGTATCAAGTAGATCGGTTATCACAATGCATTCTCGTTTTTCATTGTCAGAATTGCTTATATATTTTTTTATTGGGTGAAAATCATAGGCCTATTTACACGACAATGACGCATTTATATTTATATGTAAAATTAAATCTGTGCTTTACGAAGCTAACCTCGTGTATTTAGTATGCATGTATTTAGCCCTTGTACTGCTGAAGTGTTAGTGAGTCTTTTTCGTTCATTTAACCCTTTAAGCCCTCACGATGCATTAAAGCATCATTTTACATCCCCGAAAACAGATTTAATTTTCCTACAACTAGGGGTTTTATAATGAAAATTTACATGAAACTGGTTTACCAATATATAGCAATTTTCTTTACTTTTTCACCCACATCAAATCATCTTCATCCACTGCAAGTCGAGAATTGCGCCAGCGAGTCGCAATTCTCGGCTTGTAGTGGATGAAGGTGACAATGATAAATTCAGGCTTGAAAGGGTTAAAGGTGTAATTGCTAACACAATTTCCAGCTTCAAATGATTAAAAATATTGCTTTTTATGTCAAATAAACATCTCACAAATTGAATATTTTGATTTACTCCGCATCCTTACCAAACAACTTTTCATCAATTTTAGTAGATTTTTTGGGGGTTAAAACGTCTCTAAAACACATATACATGTATATATAGACAGTTCTATGTTTAATTTCTGTATTGTCATATCACATATAATGGATTAGTCAGGAATGATTTATATTATGCTAATAAAACATTTCTTACTACTAATAGAAATAAAAATTGCCTAATTTTGCTCAAATAACAGATATGAACAACAAAATTGATGTGAACTTCAAACTGCCTACCATGACGATACCTTAAATGACCTTATCATTATCCTAGTCACAGTTTAAATATCCCGCCTCCCATCTTAAGATTAAAGACACCGCCTAGCGAGTAAAATATCATTGAGGGTTCTACCCTCACCTTGGTCACGCCGCCTGGTGGATGAATTTTTAATGACGCGTAACGTGTTGGAGGGAGAACCTGGCAAAAAGAGACGTTGAACCAATGCTGGTTTAATGCTGGCCCAGCATCGTAGACGGTGAGCCAGCATTAAACCAGCATTGATTCAACATCTTTTGTTTGCTGGGATGAACCGTTGTTTCCAGGGCCATTCTCATAGTAGGACGAAATTACTACAACACAATTCCCTTGTCCCATGTGTGGGAAAATTGTTACAGTTTTAAGTGGTGTGTAGAGATTTTTAAAAAGCGCGCCCTTTTTCTTCCTTTCATCACAGCCTAGAATATAAAAGAATCTGCCTTAAGAAAGACGTCTACATGCATGAATGCTTCTGAATATGTCACAGGGAAAGACTCCCGACCACGGGAAAGTGTAGAACAGCCGGCCAAATTGTTCTTCCCCATTAGATGCCGCTTTTAGGGGAGGCCTAATTTGGACTGATTTAATCGCCTTGCTGGTCAAATTGCCGTAAGTGTGATGTAAGCAATTTACACTTTGACGCCAAAAGCTATTACAGGAATTAAATGTCCTAGATTGAATATCTTTGAACTTGTGAGTGAATTTAGGTAATAAAAGCATATGTTTGCCTCTAATATAAATCGATAGTGATTAATAATTTGTTATTTTTTTTGTGACAGGTCAAGCTATTTTTTTTGTTAAAATATTCGATATGCATCGCCACATTCATTAACTTGTATTTCATTTTCTAGGCTTGTTTTCCAGGCTTATCAATGTACTTATAATAATAGTTATATTAAACGGAGACATTAACACACTGATATAGCACGATTATATTATTGCGATGGACATAAACTTTGATTCTGAATAAAATCTGGAATTTTAGCAATATTTAATGTCGTCCACTTGGGACCAAAAGCGTTATATCGGCTACTTGTCCAACCCAGCAAACACAAGACGTTGATCCAATCTCGGTTTACCGTTGGCCCACCGTCTACGACGCTGGCCCAACATTAAACCAACACCGGGTCAACGTCTCGAGTTTACTGGGAAGTAGCAGACGCTTTGATCCCAAGCGCACAATAGATTAGGGAGGTACAAGCTGTGGTAAGGTACAAACTGTGAGTGATTAGAATCAGTGAGTGATAGTATAGCTCCAGGAGGGCCTCAGTGATTAAATCAACCAAGTGATTGAACAAAGCCAGCAGCACACATTCACAGTGTGATTGATCACACATTACTTTACATTATACTATTATTCCACGTGATAATCAAATCTCTCCAACAGCGTTACATAACCTAGGCTAGATCGTTAGGGACGCACCATTATATATGAGAGGGGGGGAACTGCAAGAAAACATTTTTTTTATTGCGGTGAACTTGCGACAACCTTTTTTTTATGTGTCGTTGAAGAACGGAAACATCATATTTTGTGGTATGCCTCCCCTGTTCTGTATGTTACCATTTGCTAGTTTATTCTTGTCAACTTATTTTTCAAACAATTTTTTTGGCCACATTTTCAACAAACTTTTTGTCTGACTTTTTTGGCGTCAATTTGTTTGTATTCCCCCGCCCAGATATATAATGGTGCGTCCCTGACCAGTGCTGGTGCCGCCATAGATAAGTCATTATGGTGACTGGATAGATCAGAATGGAAGAATGATTAACCAGTATGTATTTGACCTCATAATCGTCAGTGGAAAAATGTGCGATGCCGTCTAATTATCATCTAACTAATTGTACATTTGATTATTTATTGTTTAAATATTATTTAATTATTATGTATATCTATGTATTCATCAACAAGTCTAATAATACATACACTTTTCCAATATCTTCTATTAAATCGTTCACATTTGATTTATTGATTACCAATACTTGCATAAAATCATCATGGTGTGTCCATACCTCAAATATAAAACATCTATATAATATTTTTTATTTTTGCAAAATTGGGTAAATATATAGATATAAATATATAGATATAATCATTTCTAATTGTCAGACCGCATAGTAATTTTATGGATTCCAAATTATTTTTTCGTCCAAATAAACTTAGCCAATGTAGCGTAGATTAGTATCATTCAATTCCAATTTGTACAATGTCATCATTATGTATTGGGGGGATGTCAAATTTGTAACATTAAGCGCTAGCATGTGACGAGAGTTATTTTAACATTAGCTTTCCTTATTCTGACTGACCGGACACGCCTCCTAAGTTGTGAACAAAGTCAATGGGTCAGTTGACGTAACAGGGCAGGTGGGCTTCAAATGACATGTCAATCAACGTACGCTGCAACTACTAGAAACAGTACAGCGCCGATTCAATGTTGGGACAACGTCTCAGAAGTTGTCCCACCATTGAATCGGCGCTGCATTGTGATTGTTGAACATGACTCAGTCCACATCTGTCAAGTATAAGTGTCACCACGGGCCTTGTGCATCACCATGGTGACGTAACCCATGGTAACCACAGCAGGGGTTGCCAGTTGAGGGGCCGCACGTGCTCTACTTTACCCCCCGCCTGACGACCCGGGGGTGACGGACTCAAATCCTGGATAGACTTGGCTTCCTTCTGGTCTGAGGAACACCTTAATCCTGTTTGTTCGTAAACAATGTCAGGTGTACATTACGTGGTACAAGACTGATATATCGGCATTGTCAGCACATTGTCACTTCATGTACTATGGCGATTCTCCCTAAGCGTTTCAGGTGAAGAACGAACGAACGAACGAACGAACGAACGAACGAACGAACGAACGAACGAACGAACGAACGAACGACGAACGAACGAACGAACGAACGAACGAACGAACGAGCGAACGAACGAACGAACGAACAGACGAACGAATGAATGAATGAATGAATCTCCTCGGTCAGTGCACTAGGTTGGGAACATGGAAAGGCATGCCCTTGAAGGGGGTATGATGAGAGTACGGTTGACAGGTTGATACCGGGTTTTATGGGAAACCAGGTACTGGAACCCTTACCCGTCCCAAACCATGGACCCTAACTCTCACCCTGACCACAAAACCAACCAACCAAACAACCACCAACCACCAACCAACCAACCAACCAGCCAACCAACCAACCAACCAACCAACCAACCAACCAAACAACCAACCAACCAACCAACCAACCAACCAACCAACCAACCAACCAACCAACCAACCAACCAACCAACCAACAAGCCAACCAACCAACCAACCAACCAACCAACCAACCAACCAACCAACCAACCAACCAACCAACCAACCAACCAACCAACAAACCAACCAACCAACCAACCAACCAACCAACCAACCAACCAACCAACCAACCAACCAACCTGAAAACCTATTCTCCATTCGGCTTAAATACGGGAGAGAGTGTAGAGAGTGGTAAGACCATGGGGGGGGGGGGGGGGGGCGTACTGGATTCCTACCACACAAAATTGTGATTCAACTAACGGTATTTACTGTATAGTTTGTTCGAAATGCAATACATTATATGTGGGAGAAACTGGGCTCTCCTTCAGAAAAAGGGAAAACATACATCGTTCGGATGTACGCCTTAAGAAGGACACGGCAGTTGCCACACACTTTAATTCCGGGAGCTGCAGGGCAACCCATCTGAGAGTGTTGTATCTTGAAGTATTGAAGAATACAGGAGACATAAGATTGGGCGACTTGAAGCGGAAAGGAAGTGGCAATTAGCCCTGAAAACGTATTCTCCATTCGGCTTAAATATGGTACCTTCCCCTAAGGATAGTGGCGTCACCCCCTTTGTTATTACCTACTCTGCAACTGCGGTGAAGGCAGCTAAACTAGTGAAGACTTCCTTCAATAAACTTAAAGCGAAACATCCGAATATCCTGTATAAACGGCGCGTAACAGCATTTAAAAGGATACAAAATCTTCGTGATCTCTTGGTGAGAAGTAGATTGGGGGAAGCCCCACTGGACAACCCAACGGTTACCGGATCCGACTCAGGTCAGGATCTGACTACAATAATAAATGTATTAGATGAGGTATAATTTATATCAATTAGTGTGATTGTTTTCTTTTTTATAAATCAGGCTAAACTTCTCCTCGGTCAGTGCACTAGGTTGGGAACATGGAAAGGCATGCCCTTGAAGGGGTGACGAAAGTCAGACCCTTTAGGGTATGACGAGAGTACGGTTGACAGGTCGATACCGGGTTTTTATGAGGAACCAGGTACTGGAACCCTTACCCGACCCTAACCATGGACCCTAACTCTCACCCTGACCACAAAACCAACCAACCAACCAACCAACCAACCAACCAACCAACCAACCAACCAACCAACCAACCAACCAACCAACCAACCAACCAACCAAACTACTAACTCGGCTGATCAAGTCAGAGTAGTGATATGGCATTTAAATATGTCCTTCAACGCATTAATGTATTCTGAAGTAAGCCTTAATGGTTCGAGTCCACCTTGTCGGAAGTGAGCCTCAAAAGGTTATTGTGGGACTCTAGACTCTAGAGTTATATATAAAAGTCATATATGACATAGAAAAATAAGGGCATGTAGCTCATTGAAATATTTACTACTTTAAATGGGAGACATTTTAAGAAAAAAACTTATTTATTTACCATACTGATCTCTATAGAATAGTTTGTATCCCACATGACTGGATGATTCCATAAATGGCCAAATCGAAATGCCTTGACTGCACATATATTAATTCCAAAATTACTCACTCTTCTAGCCACTAGAATATTAAAACATTGAAAATTCGAATTTAATTTTTATTTCATCAGATTCGCACTCATTACTCTAGGTAGAATACGGATAAAAATATTGTATTTTCTATTTTTTCGTATGTGAAGTAGCATATATTATATGCTACTTCACATACGAAGAAATAGAAAATATGATCATAATAACATACAAAAAAAAAGATTTTTGTTACATCTGCCTAACTCCTTTTGTCATTGAACATTATCACAACCCTTCCCTGGGAATATTTTGAGGACAAGTCCCAGTTAGGGGACTTTCTGGTGGGAACAGGCTGGTATCCATGGCCGTTAAGTGTCGTAGACCACATTTATCTCCCTTGGGTTACGAGGGTAGTTGATCTAAGGGGAAAAGGGAAGACACGCAGAGACAAGAGAATGGGCGTTTTAATGGGTTGTCCATTCATAGCGAGTCTTGTCTAGCACCAGCGACTGTAAAGAGCCCAGAAAACACGAGACGTTCACCCAGTGCTGGTTCAATGTTGGCCCAGCGTCTGTGACGCTGATCTAACATTAAACCGGCACTTGGATGTCTCGTGTGTGCTGGGAGGTGAAGGTGTAGTCTCCGTAGTCACGTCTCTACCCCTAGTGACCAGCACGGAACCCTGGGACGGCGAGTCTCCTACGCCATATTTCATGGCTGCTTTGATGTACCTCCCCGCGGGGAATATTACCATCTCAAACACCACAGAAAACACCACACGTAAAACCAATGCCGATGTAATGTTGGGCCAGCGTCGTAGACGGTGGACCAACATTAAACCAGGATTGGTTCAACGTAACTTGTTTGTTAAGACCACGACACATATCCTCCGCCACCGAACATGATTTCACCCATTATATCCCAAAATCTATTTTAGCTATTATGTTTATAAAATAATTCCTAACTGAGGAAATTCTTAGTCACAGAAGTCCTTTTAAATAAACCCGATTTTTTATTGGGAATTTGTCATAAAAGGAATAGAATTATAACAAATGGCTTCTCTCGGACACCACAGGTTCGCTTCTATCTTAGAGCCAGCTCTTTGCTTCCATTAATAAGAAATGCCCTTCAGATATGAGAATGTTAATGCAGACCTGGGCGTGATCTTTTCCCCAACATAGACATGAATCATGGGGTCAACTATGAAATATTCTGGCACCGGTCTGGCACGAACTGGGTCTGAATTTATGTGTGAAGCTCATAACCCGAGTACCGCAGGCGACAAGCATAATATGCAATTTGGGAGTTCACCCTCCATTCTTAGCTCCCTACTATGCATCCAAGGGGGGGGGGACCGAAAATAAGTGGAAATTTAAAAATAGATTAGCCCTTATTTCATTATGATTGCAGATTATGAAGATTCGTAAAATATGACAAAACAAAACTATGGTGAGAAATTTACGTGAGCTTTTATTTTACTAGAGCTCTGATGGGCTAAGAGGTAATTCTTACAGACCGTATGTGTTATAGGGAATATAAAGCACGCCCCAGGCCCCAGCAGACACGAGACGTTGATACAATGTTGTTTTAATGTTTTTTCCATCGTGTTAGACATTTAAACAACACTGGTTCAATGATTTGTATTTACAGGGTGAGTGCAGCCCTAGGAACACAACACATATGGTAGGAAACACAATATACAGACTCAATGTTGTTTCAATGTTGGTCCAATATCTCCGACACTGGCCCAACATTGAAATTACATGATGTTATCACCCTCATAAATCTGTCCTGCTAACCGTTGGCCGACCTCATACATGTTATACTTACGTGACTAAGTGAATATAACTCATAACTCACCACACGTGCTCAGAATAAATATCAAAGACCTTGTATGGTAGGGCACCTATAGTTTTAATAAAAAATGGTCTATAATAAGTTATGATTTAGCCAGTGATATGTTGCTCAGTTGTTCACATTGCACTAACTGAACTTATATCTTTACACTTTTTTAGAATAATTTACAGCAAAACTGTACCAATTTATCAACTGAACACAGGCAGGCAGGCAGGCAGGCAGGCAGGCAGGCAGGCAGGCAGGCAGGCAGGCAGGCAGGCAGGCAGGCAGGCAGGCAGGCAGGCAGGCAGGCAGGCAGGCAGGCAGGCATAGGTGATGAACAAATTTGTAAAATGTTGACAAAAAACTCTGTCCTCTCCATTGCTGTACCGTAATGGGGCGTGACGGGCATTACATCACATTAAAAACCTTAGTTTTTTAAATAAAAAATTGCCGAAAACATGTCACAATCACCTCGAAGTTTGAAAAGCGCGCTATTTTCCCGTCCGGCATCAAACAAATCATAATTCTTTGTGTAAGGTCAGTCAGCCATGGGTGATTGCGCTATGTGCTTTAAAATTGGGCTGCCTGACAATTGGGTAGGTTCATAACAATACACCGAACCTCAGCCTGAAAACAGGGGAGCCCTGAGGAAAGCTGGGATAATGAAGCTTATCATGGCGCCAAATCTGCCCCGCCACTGTCACCCTGCCCGAAATGAGTTTACTTAACCACCTCATAATTAATAATGCATCACTAGTAAACTACACATGCGAGATGCTTCCAAAACTCAAATTTCATCCCCATAAATTCCATCCGTACCAAATCATGAATCGCGATTGTAAATGAAATTAGTGCACAATAAGGTAATTAATGGGTTATTATGTTTCTGTATTTAGACATGGGATGATTTTTGTACGTGTATTATACAAATTGTATAATGTTAATGATTGTGCCTACACCGCTGCAAGGGTTAAACTACGAAATTGGTGAATCTACATAGAGACTGATGGCTTGTTTGATGTCAGACTTCTGAATTATCAATGTTTCTGGCTATCACTGTATGAAATCTCTATTTCACATTCTGGTAAATTACAAATACAATTATTTTTTATTACTAATATAACAAGTTTTTACGAAATATTTCCGATAAAGCAATTTTTTTAAAAAACTATATGTTAACATTATGTGACAAGAATAAATATAATACACCTCGTCTGGACCACAAAAAAACGAATGGCATAAGTTTTATTCATTTTGTGCATATGGCTTGTAAGTTATCGCTTTGACTGTCATTCAAGAAATGAATACATTTATTTTAAAGCCAATGTTTTTACCTGTCCAGATACTGAGAACCATATGTTTAAATAAAGGACAAAAGTGTGGGCTTACCGTGTTAAAAATATAAGCGCACTTCATAGCCTCTTATATTGTCCTTCGTCCCAGTATGTACGTTAAATATGCTATATTTAATATAGATTATATACTTAATTTAATATAGGTCTATAATATCTCCTTTCATTTTGAGCTGTTGCTTATAAACATGCACAATCTCGAGATCGTATAATGAAGAGAGACTCTGCTTGATTCTCCCGTGGTCGCCAGAGGGTGTTAGTAGCACAGAGAGCGGGTGTTTTGAATGCGCACACAGCGGCCAGCTGGCGGCACGGGTCATGGCGTCGCTCGGCCTCTGCGGTTACTAAGCACATTGTGAGATGAAATAATGTAATCAGATATGATATTCTATTCTATTAAATATATCTTAAGTCTCGCGTTGGTCCAAATCTATATTTTGACTTTGCACAATGTGGGATTTATTATTTATTATGTGAAAAACAAAGATAGATGAGATTCTGATCCAAATACAAGTCACGAAAATAACAGGAACATATCTCAACTTCCTAGTAAACACATGAGGTCAAACCAATGCTGTTTTAATGTTGGGCCAGCGTCGCAGACGCTGGTGCAACACTAAAACAGCATTATGTCGACGTTCAGGGCTGGAGGGAGATTCGTGAACATCACAGCAACCTGTCTGAAAATACAGTCTATGAATTGTAATTCCCTCTACTCTCTATACACAGCACCGTGATGTATATTCTCAAATTAAGATCGCAAGCGACTGGAATGACTGATAATCAGCTATTATTTGTGGGTATTTCTTTCGGAGAAAAGCCTAATCCAGAACACATGGCCTGATATCTGTGGGTGTTTGCACTTCAAGTGGATCTGTCAACATTGACTAACCACCATCTGCCATGCGCCAGTACTTAACAGCAGTTTTACACTGCTCAGCTATGCTATCTCCACAAATATATCATAGATATCATAGACCTCTAACACTAATTCTCTGATAGATATAGAGTATCTATGAAAGTAGGCCATTCTTTATAAATATATTTTGCGGTGATAATTTAATAATTATCGTATTTTGAACATAAATTGGTGTAGTGCTTGCATATTCTAGCAAAGATTAATTTTCCATTTTTGGATTAATGTTGGAACACTGTCTGCGATGCTGGCCCAACATTAAGCCAGCATTGAGTCAGAGTCTCATGTTTGTTGGGGGTGCATGCATTTCTTCAGGAGAGTGTGTTGAGCGCAAAGCACACCAACGTCATTATCTGACGTCCACAGACGTCAGATTCTGACGTCTAAAGTCGGTCCCGGCCCTGTAGAGGTGAAAGTGCTAGTCACGTCCACAGCCGTATTTAGTATTTTTCCTTGTGTTTCAAAAAAGACAATTTGCAAAAGAAAAGTGTAATTAATTTGCAAAATTAACAATTCGTGGCAGGTACACCCTTTCATATCCAAGGTGACGATATATTTGTATTCAAATTGTAGGCTACAAATATAAGTATTTTTCACCTCACTTGAAGCTGTGGATCCTGGCAGTGAGCACAAAAAGTGATTAAAGATTTTAAATGAATAGCTCAAAGCTATGTGTAGATCACTCGCACACATCTCTAAGTGTTGACCCTATTACAGCACAGGGATCGATCCCCGCGCTTTAAAAATAAAATAGTTATAATGGTCGTAGACAGATAACATATCCTATATATTCAAATGAAGCGGAAAGAGCTAACTAAGACATTTATGATGATTTCAAATTGAAAAAAAAATTCTCGAAAAAATATTCGAAAAATATTTGGGCGTTGTAACGGTTGATGTTCACGACGGCACTTGGTCTTTATTATCGGTCCGATTGCAGATGCATGCACTCCTGAAAATATGAAATCCATGACTTTACTCAACGATTCAGTAACTGTCACTAAAATCACCCGAAATATTATGATATATCACTTTTGATGGCTAGCATTAACGTTCCGGAACAAGTTAGTGGAAATTAACTATGCTAATATGTCTGTCAAAATAATGATTTTTTCAACATTTTTCAGTTGGTGTTGTCTGGGTTTTGCCCTCTCCCCCGTTTTCCCGCTGCCTTAAGGCATCCCCTCCCACATTGACCACCCCTCTCCATTGCCGTCAATTGGTTCCCGTTGACTGGCGCCGAATAGAGGAGCGTTATAAATAAGAGGGGCATGATGGCCGCTCAGACAGTTTGTCAACGGCGCGCACCAAGGCGACATCGGGGGCTAGCGGCACCTGGTGAATCACTGACACATTACTTTATGACAGAAAACTAGCCGTTGATAACATCAGATAGTGTGAATACTACTCATCAGGAGTTAACATTAACAGGATTGTGAATAGCATACTATAGGAATCATTTTTACAAAATAACAGATTTAACAATTCTCCAAGCATTGTAAATGAGCTGCATATAATATATAATATAATTCTGCTACAATCTAACCCAAACAAGGAGATCGGTAAGGAGGACGACAGTAGAATGTGTCTGTGTTTCCTTCCTCAGTACTTGTGAGGTAGACACGCGCTGTTGTATACACACAGACAACACACACTTGACGGTTTGCCAAGTTACGGTTCGCCGTGTTCGACCCACGTCTACTGTCAAAATAGTAAAGACATCAGACGAAAAAAGACGACGACTCATACAGTAAAACAGTCATCAACGCTCTGATAATAGTGAGGACATCCTAGATGGAGATGACATGATGGGAAATAACTGACTGTTTCTGTAGCTGTGACATAACGGCATAGCTCATAAGGATTTGGACATTTGCAAATTATGTGGAAGGATGTATTAGTAACAGGACAGCCAGGTGAGAGCTAGATTCCATTACAATTTTAACTCTTGTACGCGGTGATCAGTGATAACAGATAAAATAGAAATGTGGCTTAACAATGTACGACCAAAAAAGGTGTGGGTTCTACATCTCGTCGCCTCGGAGCTAAAGGATCCTATCTGACACTCGTCAGAGTGGCAGATAGGATCATTTAGCTCCGAGGCGACGATCTGGTTATGCAGCCAATGCGGTAACAGCTGGAAACCTTAAGCCTGGTCAATGTCATACTCTTTTATTTTAAACCAAATAATTGACATACCCACGATATTAAGTTACGTACATGGGATCAGCATTTATGTGAAAAGTCATGAGTGAAGTTTTATCGGGAAGTATAGGCTATTGTTTATATATTGGCCTTCCATCGACATTAGTGACTCTACTCAGATGCTCTAGTGGAGTATTACTGCTGTGAGTCTTAATTCAAGGTGGGTGATTGGGTGGCATATCCTGGCAGCAGAGGTCGTTTCCGTGCACACTAGAAGTGTGGAAACGACCTCTGCTGTCAGGATCAGGGGTCACGGATCAGGGGTCACGGATTACCTCATCACCCGCTACACTATTGATGGATGTTCAGCTTATGCAAGCTTTGCACAATTAAAATAATGTTTTCTTCTTGCCACTTTTGGCAACTGAACTAATATGTTGCAGCACGTTGTAAAGCTACATCCGCGATTCGCGATGCTTTACGACAACATCGCAATTCGTAACTTTACAGCAGCTGCAGCAATGTTTAGTCAGCGTAAATGTCTTCATCCGATTCTGATACGTCGACGTATACATAGTGATTTGCAGGTAACTTTCAAATCACCTAGTCATATACTTCACGGGAACACGTTTCTGGTCAGGTACTTAGTGGACGTATGGTCACTTCAACTTCTCCTGTTCATTCATTCATTTATTCATTCATTCATTCATTCATTCATTCATTCATTCATTCATTCATTCATTCATTCATTTATTCATTAGTTAATTAATTCATTCATTCTTTCATTCATTCATTCATTCATTCATTCATTCATTCATTCATTCATTCATTCATTCATTCATTCATTCATTCATTCATTCATTCATTCATTCATTCATTCATTCATTCATTCATTCATTTATTCATTCATTCATTTATTCATTCATTCATTCATTCATTCATTCATTCATTCATTCATTCATTCATTTATTCATTCATTTATTCATTCATTCATTCATCCATTCATTCATTCATTCATTCATTCATTCATTCATTCATTCATTCATTTATTCATTCATTCATTCATCAATTCATTCATTCATTCATTCATTCATTCATTCATTCATTCATTCATTCATTCATTCATTCATTTATTCATTCATTCATTCATTCATTCATTCATTCATTCATTCATTCGTTCGCTCGCTCGCTCGTTCGTTCGTTCGTTCGTTCGTTCGTTTGTTCGTTCGTGCATTCATTCATTCATTCATTCATTCATTCATTCATTCATTCATTCATTCATTCATTCATTCATTTATTTATTTATTCGTCCACTCATTCAATTATTTATTTATTTACTCATTCATTCGTCCATTCGTTCGTTCGTTCGTTCGTTCGTTCGTTCGTTCGTTCGTTCGTTCGTTCGTTCGTTCGTTCGTTCGTTCGTTCGTTCGTTCGTTCGTTCGTTCGTTCGTTCGTTCGTTCGTTCGTTCGTTCGTTCGTTCGTTCGTTCGTTCGTTCGTTCGTTCGTTCGTTCGTTCGTTCGTTCGTTCGTTCTTTCGTTCGTTCGTTCGTTCGTTCGTTCGTTCATTCATTCATTCATTCATTCATTCATCCATTCATTCATTCATTCATTCAGCTTCATTTGAATACCTATGTTATAGGGCTACGGCCATTATAAATATTTTACTCTTTCAGTGTGGGGATCGACTTTAGACGTCAGTTGCTGATGTCTTAACAGTCCCCGTGCTGAAGGGTTGTGGAGAATAGAGCTGCGTCGTATGCACAGTGCATTAAGTTCATGCCATTGAAAACACTCAGTAGAAGCGAATACATAATCCACATGATTCAGTCGAGTACTTCTAGTTTTATAGTATACACTATGAATGAATTGAACATGTTCATCACTCTCCGTTCATTCATATACAGTTGGAAGAAACCGGAATTAGTGATGTTCTTGACAGTTCGGCGTCACTGTAAATTATAGAGCGGGAGTTACACTGAGAAAACAGCTGTCAAAACTCTCACCATTCTCTCTGCGCTGCCCATGTAGGCCTACAATAACAATACCGCTTACTCTGCAGCGTTACAACGGTACCTTGGGCTGGTTTAACCGTTAAAGCCCTGAAATATGTTTCTATGTACCATGGAGACCGAAGTGTTTGAAATTTGAAATCATCATACATGTCTTAGCTAGCTCTTTCCGCTCTGAATACCTATGTTATGGGTGTACGGCCATTATAAATTTTTTAATTCTTTCAGAATCTGACGTCCACAGACGTCAGATTCTGACGTCTAAAGTTGGTCCCCACGCTGGAAGGTCAACCCTTACAGCGCGGGGATCGACTTTAGTCGTCAGAATCTGACGTCTACAGACGTCAGATTCTGTCGACTAAGGTCGATCCCCGCGCTGTAAGAGTCAACATATTTCTAATGGCCGGAGACCCATAACATAGGTATTCAAAAGAATCGGAAAGAGCTAACTAAGACAATTATGATGATTTCAAATTGAAAAAAACCCTTTGGTTACGATATTTATTTACAAATTAATTCAGCGCTTTGAGGGTTAAACGCTGTTAGCTGTCGCGCCGGAGCTCGTATGCTCTTCTACTGCTCTTGTATTTAGGTTTCAAAGTAAACATATGTTTCTTCTCCGCTGACTGGTAAATACTCGATATTGTGGGGAGCCTCTGTGACCGAGAGGTAGCGTGCTAGGTCTACTAGGACACGAATGTTTAAATCCTGTGTATGGAGGGTAGTGTCATCTCACCATCAACATCACTATCACCGGCTTGGCCTGGATTATGCACAAAAGTGGACAAAACCCAGAGATCCTATGCTGTCTAGGGTCTTCAAGGTGGCCCAACCTTTCTCCAAAAATGTGTGTGGGGGGGGGGGGGGAGCAGTCTAGGCCAAGTAACGACCCCGTCATGCTAAACTGGTCCCCCGTATAATGTCTTCTTGTCATTACTAATATTATTTTGTAATATATATTTTATATACCGATTGAATTTGATACCGTGCGCTGTCACATAAGATATCAATAAAAGCAAGATTCAACTGAGCTTCAACATTATCACACTGTTCCATAAATGTACCAGATATATTATGAGTTGTCATTGTACGACAGAAGCAGAAATATATGTATTTAGACATTGGGAGCTATTTTTCTATGGTGGTGTTAAAATACACCTGTGTTTATTGTTAAAACAGTAGTTTTGGATCTATGAATCTACTGTTGTTTTTAATACCATGAATACTGGCCAAGTCGGACACAATCATGATACTGCATGGCTAATGTTTCGTGGTTTACCATGCTAACATTCAAATTGTGTTTTTTCTATATCCAATTTTGGAACACATGTAGGCCTACCTATTTTGAAAGAACTAAATTACGATAGATTCGTAGATCCGAATATACTCGGTAATGTGTGCCTCGTAGGGCCTACATTCGGATCTACGAATCTATCTAATTTCGTTCTTTCTCCTTGACATATGTGTCTACCTCGTCCATACTCGTGACATTGCTAGCCTGGTGGAATGAGTAAGTTTATCGTGGTTACTCTAGCATGACGGGGTCGTCACTTTGCCTAGACCCCCCACTTCTCACCGGTCCATTGTACCCCGACTTCCCCCCATCTCTTGATATAACAGTAAATCTGTCTGGTGGAGAAAGGTTGGGCCACCTTGAAGACCCCAGACAACACCATACGTTGACGCAACTCCGGGTTACTGTTGGCCCAGCGTCGCAGATGATGGCGCAACAGTAAACAAGAGTTGGGTCGACGTTTCGTTTTTCTGGGTCCCCAGTCGTATATTACATGTACCCAGTCATGCACGTAACAGCCCAACAACCACGAGATGTTAGTCCAATATTCGCTTACTGCTGGCTCAACGTCACAGACGGTGGTACAACACTGACCTAGCATTTTGTGTATAAGTCTTTGCTGGATAGTACGTGCGCTTACATTATCACTTGGCGCAACATTTGCTCAGTGATGGCGAATGCCTGCAACCTTGGGCCAACAATGATTCAAAAATGGGCAACGAGTGGGCCTAACATTTGTGTGTCATGTGTGTGATTTAGATTTCTCCACAGAACGTTGAGCCAATTAATGTTCCTTTGGTGGTAGTCCAGCGTCGTAGAAGGTGAACCAACGTTGAACCAATATTGCCTCAACGTCCTGTGTTAGCTGGGTCATATTCAACCTTATTCAACCGAGACCCCCCGGCATCGACTGTAGTTCCCACATTAGGCCGATGTCTCGTGTTTGCTGGATCAACATGAGAAACGTTGTATTGAGAACAACCTTAACTACGTTTTAACAATGTCGGGCCAGTGCTGCTAGCAGTCGACCAACATTATTCTAACACTGGTACAACGTCTGATGTTTGTTGTAGTTATATATAACTACATCAACTATATAACTAACTATAATATATGAGCGTCACGTTCAATCGACTTGCAATGTACGAGTAACGATAGCCTACTTCCCAGAAAACACAAAATATTTGCATAACATTTATACAACGTCGGCCTGACGTCTTTGACGTTGGCTCAACATTGTATAGATATTATACAAATGTTTTGTGTTTGCTGGGTTGCCATGTTTCACGAAGCAATTTCATTGGAACTAAACCATGATTCCCGTTCGGGTCTCAAACTTCGAGCCCAGTTGCTGATATGTTCAAATTACTAGTGTTGTATCTATTTTAATGTTTCATGCTATCTGTTCTGCTGCATGTCTTGCAACTATTTTTTTACTATTTTTATGTTTTATAGATTTGCATATTTGATAGACCAACAACTAAGTTTGTTGGTGAAAAATGATATGTTATTATTATTATAAACGGGAAAGATGCTACAAAAAATGTGACGTAAATGTTAGAAATAGGCTAATATATTTGTAAACTGTAGGTATTTTTGTCAGCATGTTTTGGTGACAGGTGACATAGCGTCTACTGCTGACAATGACAGTGGTGACGATGAGGCTGCACCTGCTCAGTCATCTGGACTGGATTGGTTGCGGCCGACCAAGATTTACGAGTGGCCTACCATATAGCACTATATACGTAACAAATACGTAACTTACTGATGTAGAGCATAAAAAAATAGTATATACCTACAACGGAACACGTATGAATGTCATGGTTATGCAGACCGTCTTCCCAGCAAACACAAAACATTTGTATAACATTTGTACAATGTTGGTTCAACGTCGAAGACGTTGGGCCGACGTTTTACACATGTTATACAAATGTTTTGTGTTTGCTGGATTGTCGTTGATGGATCAACTGCATATTTTGGCCTTAATTCATACAGAGAGCTAAAACTGTATTACCCAAATTAGGGCCCACAGATCTTCTCAACTACGCTCCAACACAACGATCCCAGCACATACCATACGGAGACTTAATTGGTGAATGTTACATAGGCCAAAATAATACTAAATATTTCGGCGTTGCGAAGCTAACTACATTCTCAGGGAGGTCAATGGGCATTTAAATTTTAATTACGCAACTGCTTTCCCTTGATTAGGGCTCACATATCCTCTCCACTGTGCGCCGTACAACGAACCCAACAAACACCATACTTTTATGTTTAATAGATAGTCATATTTGATAGGCCAACGACTAAATTTGTTGTCACCAACACATGCTGACAAAAAACACCAGGTTTTTTGTGGTTTTTAAGAGCATTTCAAAAGAGGCTTTATGTACATTTACAATCGATAAACATACAATTTTATTTGCAGCGATATCACTTTTCGAAGATACCGCAGTGTCAAATACGCCTACTATAGCGAGTGATAGCGAAAAAAAATGTTTCAATATCACTCACCAGGCGGCATATTGACTACAGGACGGTTTAGTCGCTGGTGTCATGTGGATAAGCATAATTTCTGTTATGATATACACACATACTACTGTCTCAGTATTATTTCTTTAATTAGCATTTCTCTACTATCTACTTCATACTAATTATTATGTTATTTTATCGTGCATTTCGTCCATAAATAAGGGGTCTTAGATTATAATTTCATCCATATCTCCTGTGATTGCTCAACATGTTACTTTTGTGGTTTCGTTTTTTCACTTAACTACAGCTATTCTCCTTATCTCGGCAATATCAGACAAGGTTAGAGAGTATAATAACAGGGATGAGGTAAAGAGGGAAATGTAGGGTAAACTGAGGTGTTATAATCCTACAGTGGGTCTGTAAGAGAGGAGGGGTGTTAGAGACCCGAGGAGGGGTGGCAGAGACCCGGGTAACAAAGCTACCCTCTCTCTACAATCCGCTAACATACACTTTGTTCACAGCTTGATATATTCACCTGGAATGTTGTTATTGTGTTACCGTGTAGAAGGGATATTACACCTGATACACCACAATGGTGTACAAACTGAAGTTAATATCCCCTATAATTATCATGCCATGTTGATAAAAACCCGTTTTATGACATTATATACGTAAATACACATCGTCTACTGTGTTTTTGTCGACACCACATCCTGTACCAAGATCAAAAAAACTATGTTTCAATTTTTACTCTTTTTAACTTCAGCCCCTACAACGTTGAATTATTTTTGTTTAAATCATGGAGACTAAAAAGGTTTTTTAATTTGAAATCATCATAAATGTCTTAGTTAACTCTTTCCGCTTCAATTCAATACTTATACTACGTTGTGGGTCTACGGCCATTATAAAAAAAATATTTTTTTAAGTGCGGGGATCAAACGTCAGATTCTCGCGTATAAATACGGTCCCCGCGCTGAGAGGGTTAAATTTTAGCGACGCAAAGGCAATGATGACAAAATAACTCTCTTCTGTTATGAACAAATGAATTGGATTATTCAAATTAATATTATAGTTTTATATACAAACTATCAGGATTCCTTCTTATGCATTCCTTCTTATGCATACTATTAGTATGCGTATACTATTTTTCTGCCTTGACTTTGCTCCTTGATTTTTGATCTTTTACACTAAAGCAAAATAGCGTGGGTGTAAATTGCTAGGATGACCAAAGGTGAGTTTGATATTACTTTGCTGGGAGGCTGCAATCTGGACGATTATCTCTGATGAATTCACCTGTTTTGATTGGTCAACCATGTTATCTTGACCAATCAGAGGTCTAAAGAGTAAGTCATCCCCTTCAGAAGTACAAACACTACTCTCGAGTGTTCTCAAATATTTGACTTAATAATGTCGGCGGCTTATTGACAAGTGTAAGATTGATAAAGCTATTTTTAACATTTAATAAATGAACTGTGCGATATCTTCAAAGACGAAGAAAGTTTGTTTATGAGGATTTCGGTGTATTAGTCTGCGCTTACATGGGGCTACTTAGTGATTATGGCTATAGGTAATCCAAATGTATAGACATGAGGACTGGGAGGGCGGGAAAGTGGTCTATCAGAGGTCTCAGAAGATGGGCGGCATGTCTGCAACATGGACAACAGACCTGCAACTCACCACCTTATAACAAAGACAAGCTTATTAAGTTATTTATGATGAGCTTCCCAGTAAAGTACTTTAATATATAGAGACAACGTTTTGGAAAATTTTCTCACTATTAGGAAATATGCACCCATTAGCGAAAAATCGGATATCAGCATGCCAGGACAACAACAACAACTTCATTTCAACAGTGACTTTCCGATATGAATCGCATATGAAGATGATGAATGTATCATTATTTAATCGCGATATATTTATACCCTGAATGCTAAATTTACGTTTGAAAGAAAAAATATCAAAATTAATTGACAATTAGCCGATCTTTTTTTTATTGCATCCGATGTCAGTATTTCACTGAAGTTTCTCGATAAATTTATGTTAGGTTTTGTAACATCAATGGATGTTCTCATGTACAAAAAAAAACACAGCCAAATGTTCAGTGTAAAATGTAGACATGACTTTATTTTCAAGTGTAAGCCCCCTCCCTAATCTACTCAATCAGCGTGTGCCTCAGTCAGTGTGTGTTTGAGGTCAAGAGTAGCAAGGAGTAGCCAGTGGTCATTGTTTGCTCCGAGCATCTGTGTTACTGAAGTATGTCAACTGTTGACGAAGCGTTTGTCGTATACTGGGCCATTGTCGTAGACGTTGGCCCAGCATTAGACCAACGCTGGAAAATATCTTGTGTTTTGTTGGTGAGTAAGCAATGACACATCCTGTTTGAGTAAATACGTTGACCCAATGCTGGTTTAATGTTGGGCCAGCGTCGTAGACGGTGGACCAACATTAAACCAGCATTGAGGTCATGTCTCGTTTTGCTGAGTAGCTATTTTTCTTAATGTATGCAAACTATTTTCGGCCCAGATTATTAAAAATCCCTAAACTTCCCATATTTAGCATGTCTGAGTGATACATTTTAAGGACTCCCAATGTAAGAATTTTAATTAATAACTGCTGTTGGAAAATATTTTTAGTGCATTTATACTGCATTCCAAAGCCAAATAAGGTTACGGATTTCTTTCTGAGTAAGCAGTTACTGCCTTTTGCTTTGGATGGTAGTATACCTCTTTTCTCCCTCTCTAGCCCCCGGTCACCTGTGGTGGTCAGTGTTAATGTGTGGTCAAGGTAAATGGTGGGTGGTCATTTCTCTACAAGCTGACGGAAGTTCATTCCTCCGACGTGTACCGTTTTCCGGACCACGAATAAAAGAAACAATTTGTTCAACGTCACTTTTGCTGTTTGTAAAGCCATATTGAACCACATGCAATCAAACAAATTCTCACAAAATGTGAGTGCTAATTTCAGAATGGCTAAACTTAGAAAAGTAAACGATTTCAGAACTAAAGTCTAATTTCATTCTCCTACCTTCCTTAAACTTTAAATTGCGTTTTTTATGGGATAGTTATGTTACACAAATAATCGTTCAATGGTTCAACATGTTCAATGGTAATAGTTAGCAATCGCTTTTCCTCGTCACAAATTAGAAGTAGGCCCCTACTAGATATTTGTTAGGCAGAGTTGGACATTTGTTTTCAAATGACATAGCAAAGAATACAAGATATAAAATAATTGATCACAGCTTGTAACTTGTATGTAACTATCAATTACTTTGTTTTAATGTCAAATAAACTATTTTATTCTTCCATTAAGATAGAAGTGTAAACAAATTCCGCTCACCAACGAAAAACTATTTTGGAATTACTATATTTATTTTTACATATATAATATATATTTATATTTTTTATGATTGTTTCGCGGGGTTGAAGCACCTTGCGCCAGTGGACACCTGTTGCTGCTTATCTTTAATCGGCTGTAGATAGCTAATCAACCTTAGAGGCCTGATGGATGTCTGTTGTCTCTGCCATCAGTAAATGGAGTGGATTCATTTGATGAAGAGCCCGCCCGCCGCGTGTTGACACAGAACAAGCATGGCTGCCCGAGACCCGCAGATAACTCACATCATCCGTGGCAGACCTGAAGGAAGTCTACCTGTCACAGGATGGTGTCACTCTCTGATCGGAGCCTAGATGAAAGCAAAGTACTGTTGTAGCGTGACTTCTCTCCGCCCGGGATTATTTCTCTACAGTCGTGTCGATGTGCGGCACGACTGTGGAGAAATCTCCCGGGAAAATTACAGTCATGATTGCTGTTGATTTTGACCTCTTGATGTGATCTTTCAAAGGAAAACTTCCTTTTGGGACCTCTGTTTAGATTTCATGTCTAAGTAGTTGTGATTTCTTCGCATGCAGTTTAATCAATCCCGTACCCTTACCAAGCATATGTACATCTACGCATTCTGGTCAACTGTAAGTCTTGGATCTTCCATTATGGAATCTTATCTTGACGTAATACTACCGACAAGTATATTGATTCTTTAAGTCCGTTATCACCTGCATAACTAAGTATAATTTAGGTAGTCCTCGTGTTGTACTGTCGATTTCTTTTTAGTTGAACGAATCAGCTAATGCAATAAAAACATGCAAATGGGAAATGCAAGACCAGATAACGAAGTATTCCTCTGGGCAATATTTTTTGGTCCAGCTGTGATATCGTATAATTATTCCTATCAGTTCTATGCCATTAAATGGCATAGAACTGAACATAGGACTATTATTAATTACCGCATACTTTGTCATTTTAATTGTTTGTAGTTTATTTTTATTAAGTTTAAAGGTTAAATTATTTTGTAAAAAAAATTAAAATGAAAAAGTATGCAGTAACCTGCCTACTATATCATATGACATGAATGATGGGTGTGATTAGACCTCCTTACTCCTGTTTCCCGCTGCCACTATGTCCTGTGTTAGATCGTGTAAAATACACCACAGTCCAAAGACAAACAGAAGTAACTGCTTACTTTTCAAGTAAGCAGTTACTGCTGTTTGTCTTTGGACATCCGAGTGTCTTATCTTGCTGACGGCGTGAGTATCTTGTCAGTAATGCCTACTTATATTCACTCTGCATGTCAGCATGTCCAGCGTATCTGATCAACTCTTCACCTGAAGGCTTTCACTCCTGAAATACTGGCCATTTCTGGAGAGTTTGTCTATTGTGACCCTTTAACCGCCAAATTATTCAATTCGAATTTTCACCAACTTGAAGTTGTGTCTCGCTGACGCGATCCACAACTTCAAGTGGGTGAAAATTATTCAGATTTCACAAAATGCAGGTTAACTATTTTTAAATTCTTGCTGATTTATGTCACTTTATATCTTCAACTTGTTTAAAAGCTGATATGCAATATGCTAATAAAAAATGTAAACAACGAATATAATCGGTGCCGGCGGTTAAAGGGTTAACCCTTTACCTACTAGTGACGTTTATTAATTTATCCCTTTCATCGCTGGGCACAATCATCGTTTTTAATTCATTCTATTAGCCGATTAAAGCACTGTTATTGGGAGTGAAATGTGTGTTTAAAACATAAAGATTTACAATTTTCTAATCTCAAACTAAACAAATAAAAGTATTTTCCACCCACTTGAAGTTGTGGGTCGCGGTAGCGAGACACAACTTCGTGTGGGTGAAAAATTAAATTATTTAATTTAGCGCTTTAAGGATTAATATCTAATATTTAAGACAAGTATTTAAACCATCGATATGAGGTAGTTTTTAGTTTTCAATTTGTTACACTCAGATTATCCACGAAATCGTGTAATTTGCATTCACTGGGACACTAATCCACACCTCCCAGTGAATAAAAATAAGATGAAATACCAAAGTATATGTAAAAAGAAAGGATACCTTTTAACTCATTGACACCCTTCTTTCTGGGCCTCCATATAATTGATACACAGTGCACTGTTATATCAGATATATATATTGAGAGTGATATATATCTAGTGACCTTATATCCGCCTTTCACTTGACTTGTTTGTTGTAAAAATGCATTCCTCTCTGTGTGAGTGCGTGGTTCCTGGCTACAAATAACTAGGTTACTCTATTCATATCATACATGAGTGGAAAAGGCGGAAATGTATTTAGTACTTATGGTATAAGCACTAAATGACCTGACCTTATTGTTAACGGATCCGAACTATAGTAATGTGCACATGTAGCTACCACAGGGGTAATAACACAAAGTACTTTTTAACCATAGCATTATTACATAGGTGTTTGCCTATACCAAATGTACAAGCCGGCTCGGTTGGGCTGTGGCTCGAAACCTGGTTCGAATCCCGGCCGGGTCGGATATTTAGCAATATCGCTGTAGACACACTTTTCTCTAAGCTGCTCAAATTCCTAGAATGTGCATTGCTGTACTATGGACTATAAAGATCTCTCGGAGGCGTGTACAGTTATGTGTTCATTATCAACGTATGACCGACCTACAGATTTGTTCGCACCAAAGTTACAACTATTTAGATATACTCGGCGGGAACACTTAGCCCTGATTTGTGATCTTTACAATGTTTTGCGCGTGTTTGTTTTTGTACATTATGAAAAAGGGATTGGTTGCGGTTAAGCTGCACCTCGAAAGGTTTTAGGCGGCTATTATATACATTATGTCTCCAGATTTATCACAATATATGATATTTGTTGAGTGTTATTTATTATGTGATTTTAACAGGCCCAAATGTATGGCATATATGCTTATAATACTCATAATGTATGGCATGTATGCTTATAATACTCATAATGTATGGCATGTATGCTCATAATACTCATTCACATTACATTTATTGTGGCTATTCCAGCATGATAAACCATGTGAACCTTAACTTTCACCATGGAAGTGTAACTATACAGTTCCATGCTTTCACCAAGCCAATGTCATCTATACCTGTATACAGCTGATTATACATATAGTTATACCGTAGATCATAATGAGACTTGATTCTTGGTATAGTGAGTCATTAGCTTATATCAATTCCAGCTATTCCAGCATGATATACAAGCGATGTGAACCCTAATTTTCACCAATGCCATCATCTATACCCGTATATAGCTGATTATGTATAGTTACACCGTAGATCATAATGAGACGTGATTCTTGGTAGCGATTCATGTGTTCATGTTTGACATAGGTGTATAGTTTTTGCTATAAATGATTGCCTCGGGACTACAAGGGTTATTGTTTTATCTCTTAACCCTTACAGTGCGAGAACCGTCTATAGACGTCAGATTTTGACGTCTTTAGTCGATCTCCGCACTGAAAGAATTAAAATATTTATAATGGCCGTAGATCCATAGCATATGTATTCAAATGAAGCGGAAAGAGCTAACTAAGACATTTATAATGATTTCAAATGAAAAAAACCCCTCTGTTCTCTTGGTTATATAAAAATATAAAATATTTCAGCGCTTTAACCCTTTAACCGCCAAATTATTCAATTTGAATTTTCACACACTTGAAGTTGTGTCTCGCTGACGCGATCCACAACTTCAAGTGAGTGAAAATTATTCGGATTTGACAAACTGGAGGTCAACTCTTTTCAAATCTTGCTGGTTTTTATCATTAACATATTGTACTGAATGTGCTAATAAAAAATGCAAACCCGAATATATGCGACACCGGCGGTTAAAGGGTTATGTACATACACTATGTGCTGTTATATACTTCCAGCTGGATGTATGGTTTTGTCTACTCTGTCAACAACCACTTGTTAATCGGCGCTGTGGAATAAAAACCAGGGAGAGAACACAACCATGTGTGGGGACTTCAATATCAACTAAATCACCCGCCATAAAAATCCGTCAAATCTGACGAAACTTAAGTAATAGTGGATGGATCAATTTATGGAGCTAAACTTGAATGATGGAACCATAGACAGCTTACGCTCATGACGCTGAAATATTTGTGTATAAACCATGGAGACCAAAGGTTTTTTTCAAAATGAAATTGTCATAAATGGCTTACTTAGCTCTTTCCGCTTCAATTGAATACATATGTTATGGGTCTACTGTTTTGGAGTAAATGTTTTACTCTTTCAATGCGGGGATTGACTGCTTTCGTTTCACGTCTATAGAGGTCTCATTCTGACGTCTAAAGTCGGTCCCCGCGCTGAAGGGGTTCAAGTGGGCTTTTTCAACTGAATAAGTGCTAAATAAAACTGGGATACAATGTTCCCTTATACACATCATGTACTACTGTTAACACTATACACAAAATCACATCCGAAAATATTTTAAATTGTGAAGAAATCAAAGTTGTATAGTGGATGTAAAAAATGGCGATTTACCAGTGATTTCACGTTATTTTGTAGAAACATCGAGCCAGTTCTGAACACATACACATACTTGGGCACACAGCATTGGCGATTTCGCTCTATAGCAGGGTTTAAACTACTAAAAGACGTATAGGCCTACCTTCGACAGATCCTGCTTTTAAAAATGCACATTTTAAAAGAACTGACGTTTGTTCTTATGTGGCTCAATTGCATCATCACTGCTTTTGACGATGGCATATATATTAAAGCTGATGCGACCATTTTAGACTGTCAGCGATATATCTGCTTGCGAAATGATACCTTCCATAATCATGATAATCTGTTATACTACTGTATTATATTGTCTTACTTACAGTGAAATATCGAACATTCTACTTTTGTAGAAATTTATATTAAAAAGCATCCGAAAAAAATGTCATGTTGAATCGACCTCTCCAGTGATAAAAACTGTTACGATAAAGTACCGGAGAATATGTCTGTGCAGTAGTGACATGTTTATGACGCGTTATGGGTTCTCTCCCCCATAAAAGCGACAACCTGACGCAATGCTGGGTCAAGGTTGGCCCAGAGTCGAAAATCCTGAGCCAACATTTTCTCAACATATGATCGCCGACTTCTGTCGGTTGGATTTCTTTAACATCCTGTGAGGGAATAGATCACAGAATACGAATGGCAATATGCCATCATCTATCTCTGAACTCAAGCACGCTGACTCAATCATGGGCCAAAGTCTTGAAACGTTAGCCCACCATTGAACCATGATTTTCTCTTTCAGCGCGGGGACCGATTTAAGACGGCAAAATCTGACGTCTATAGACGTCAGATTCTGACGTCTAAAGTCGGTACCTGCACTGAAAGAGTAAAATATTTTTAATGACCATAGACCCATAACATAGGTATTCAAATGAAGCGGAAATAGATAATTATGACATTTATGATGATTTCAAATTGAAAAAAACACTTTAAATCTCCATGTTTAATATATAAAATATTTCAGCGCTTAAAGGGTTTATCCAGTGTATTCGGTATTATATAAACAGAGGGTGTCTTCTTCTTGTCTAAACAAATTACAACCTGAAATGTCATAGATCCCTCTGATCTGTCATCCACTGCCACTATCCAACCAATACTGGTTTAACGTTGGGCCAGCGTTGTAGACGTTTTGCCAACATTAAGCCAACATCGGGTGAATGTCTCCTATTTGCTGTGTACACCTGTCAGGTTTTTGCATAATGTTATCTTCTGGTTCTTCACCACGACACGTTTTCGCTGAATTTACACCTGAATGTGACCTGAGCAACCCAACCTACAGATACCCTACCCATGAAATACCAGAAAACATCAAGCTCGTTTTATTTTCCAATCGCTTTTTGGCCATTTAAATAATTTGCCATAGCCAACCAAAGCACACACTAAACACTTGTAAATTACAGATATAATTGAAAGAAACTTGACGTGCAACCATTGTCATTAAATGTTGATAAAGCCACCTGATGACAAATTGATGTCCATTGAGGAGTTCTCATTTATTCGTAACTGTAATAAGAGGAAAAAACGACATATATCATACCAGAAAAAAAGTAGTGACATTGCATATAAGAGTGAAAGCACTCATATGTTTCAGGTCAATATCCTCAATATTAAGAGTAAATTTGATCCATTTGAAGGAAAATAGAAGTATGCTATACTAGTAGCGCGACCGTCTTTATCCGTCAGAATCTGACGTCTGTAGACGTCAGATTCTGACGTATAAAGACGGTCCCCGCGCTGAAAAAATTAAAATATTTCTATTGGCCGTAGACCCATAATATGGGTATTCAAATGAAGCGGGAAGAGATAACTAAGACATTTATGATGATTTCATATTGAAAGAAAACATTTTGGTTTCTTTGTTTATATAGAAATATTTCCGCTTTAACAGTCAAGAACACCAATGATGTGTCTCCATGGTTCATACAAACATATTTGAGCGTTGTGAAGGTTAATATAGCCTCTGTAACTGCGAGGGTTTCCTTTCAACTATGTATGTTATTGCTTCTCTAGTCATTTGTAATCATCAAGTGCTCTCTTGAATAAACAGCACCATCCCAGACAAAACCTCACCACAGATTGTACAAGTATGTTTTACTAAGTAAACCATCACTGACAGAATATACGCGCTGGGCTTCCATTGAAGTCTGCAATATGATCTGCAGTATTATGGGGGGTAGATGAACTAGGCGTCCGTCCACATTGTCCCCATGTAAGCGGTCTGTCACCGAGAGGTGTGGGCACAAATATAGTAGAATTTATTCTTCAGAGCAGTTTATTGTCATGCTTTTCCTACATTTCTAACAACAGTTTTGTCATTTTCCCGCACAAATATAGACACGACATGTATCACAATTTCTAGTTTTCAAGAATATTACATATACGCCTAGGTAAAATGGTGTATACATGCTTTTTCAACTTTTTTTGTGCATGTATCTCTTATGCCATGTATTTTATCAATCCCGATATTCTCATGAATGTTATTTGCTGTTTAACCGCTAAGCGCGACTATAGTCGTTTTTAATCCACTTCAGTAGCAGATAAAATCACTGTTATTGCAAATTAAATGAGTGTTTGAACATCAAAATTTGCAAATAATTGGTCTCAAATTGAAAACAAATATCAGTAATTTTCACCCACTTGAAGTTGTGGATCGCGGCAGCGAGATACAGCTTCAAGTGAGTGAAAATTTAAATAATATAACTTAGCGCTTGGAGGACTAATGATATTTATTATCTACTATAAAAAAACTACATGTGCCCAGTTTGAACACATGAAGCAGGGATAACAAACCAGTGAAGGTTGACTTTGCGCGCGTGACAGCTATGAGTTGCGTGGCGCATTCCACGGGATTATCCGCTTCACGTGGTTATCTCGAAGTCAGGATCGCAGAATGTTAAACAAGAAAAACAAGTGCCGCACGTGCGTTCGGCTGCTCAGGGTCGGTATCCACTGTGTCAGCACGTGTGCAAGTACACTTGATTATCGTCAATATTTGTCAACTTTCTGCCGCTTTTACAATCTCTCTTTCTGTGCATGGTTTTGTCCCAGACACGTGTTGGAAGGGAATCCACACAAGTTGTTTTTCACCAAAGACGAGACTTTAATCCAATGCTGAAATATGTTTGTGTAAACCATGGGGACAAAACTTTTTATTTTTTCAATTTGAAATCATCATGAATGTCTAAGTTAGATCTTTCTGATTGATATGAATACATATGTTTTGGGTCTACGGCCACTATAAAGATTTTTACTTTTACGGTGCGGGGATCGACTTTAGTCGTCAGGATCTGACGTCTGTAGACTGTAGACGTCAGATCCTGACGACTAAAGTCGATCCCCACACTGTAAGAGTTAAGGCTTGGCCAACGCTGGCCCAACTTTTAATCCGCTTAAAATCAATGAATGAATGCTCAATTAATGAATGAATGAATGAATGAATGAATGAATGAACGAATGAATGAATGAATGAATGAATGAATGAATGAATGAATGAATGAATGAATGAATGAATGAATGAATGAATGAATGAATGAATGAATGAATGAATGAATGAATGAATGAATGAATTCAACCAACACTCTACTCACACTGCATTTCACCTAACATAAGTAGATAAGGTTTTGGCCCAATGCTTCCCTAATGTTGGGTCAAAGTTTCAGCTATTCGCATGACATCAGTTAAGAATGGGTCTTATGTATCATATATATCTGGGGGTATTATAGCAATTACAATATACTGCGGCTTTTCAGGAAACCTTCGTTGTTGCCAATACCCCCAGACAGTCATTTGAGTTGGATGTGTTTTTAAGGTTTACCTGCTTCATTTAATCCATACAAAACATCTCCTCAGAGATAATCTTCTTGAACTAAAAATCCGATAGATTTACGACACGATATCGGTGTCGGCGACGACCGAAACCACAACTGACGACTGTGGAGCAGACTTTACCAATTAGTAGTTTTAATGTCTGCTGTTTTGACATGTTGGCGCCGTTTTCGTATGACTTGGTTCAATTATCCACCACTGATAGGCTTATAACTGCTTTGGATTGGTCTAGTATTTCATGAGCCTTGGGTGTTATTCTTAAAGAGGTTGGCATACATCTTAGGGACTTCATCGGTTCAGATTGGGATTTCGACCAGTAAAATGTCTACAATATAGGTCAACCTTCTTGAGTAAGATCTAAAAGGAAACCTGAATACTTTTCTCTGACAGGTTGAGACATAAAAGCTGTGTGATCCTGTGTCATTCACACCATGCAGTATAAATATGTCTTCGTTAGATCATTTCAGTGCCGAAAATAAATTTAACCCTTTTCTGTCTCGCTATCGCGACCCACAAGTTCAAGTGAGTGGAAAATACTGATTCTTGTTTATTTTGAGACAAAGAAGTTGTAAATCTTGATGTCTAAGCACACATTTCATTCACAATGACATTAATTTGGTTAGATAGTTGAACGGATTTTAAACGATCATAGTCGAGTTTAGCGGGCATAGAGTTAATGTAAGTGGCGAATGAACGCGAAAACCTCACCAATAAGGGAGACTCGTGATCCCTGAACACATTCATTGCTGGATCAATGTTGGGCTAGCTTCTAGCTAATATAAATATTTGTTATCCGATGTCCACAGGAAAACAATTGCTATTCTTTTTCGTTATTACATACACATTAGAGGTTTTCTAGGTGTTGCACTCAATCGCAGTGGTACACTATCCAGCTCAGTGAGAACACTGCTTGGAGTGTATGTAAGTGCTAACTTGGATATGTCTTATTCAGTTGGTGAGATATTAAATTTACTAACAGTCCGCATTTATTGATTTATTGATAGAGCATTTTGAAGCCTGTCCGACATGCCTGTCGAAGACATATTGCCTAAATATTCATTAACGAAGCGACACACGCGAGTGTGCTTGTTTAACAAATCTATTATAAATCTCAAAGCTATTATAAAAATGTTGGTAGAGAAAATCGAAAAAACCCTGTTGGCGTGTACATTTTTTCTACTTTCCACGCAGGAGCTGATAGACACAGGCACCTAGCCTGGGGCCTGTAGCCAAGGGGTGGGGGACTTACGGAACCCTCTTTCAGTGTTGGCATGGCATTGTGTCTGAATTGTGCAGAAGATAGGAAAAAAGGACCCCTATTTGAAAGTTGTCGCCGGGGTCGAGCCCCCATTTGCCAGATCTCACTACGGTGGTGTAAACGCCTTATAACACTGTCCTCGTATAAAGACAGTTGACAGACTTTATAGAAAACTAAGACAGGTCGGACTTGAGTTGAGAAACGTTGGTTCAATTCTGTTTTATTGGTGGGCTGTCATGTGCAACGTTAGTCTATAAAACAGCAATCAGCTGCAGACTCAGCAAACATGAGATGTTGTATCAATGCTGTTTTGATGTTGGGCCATCGTATGTGACGCTGACGCAGCATTAAAACAGCATTGCAATACCCAGCAGTCAAGATAAGTTGGCTCAATATTGTTTTAATAGTGGGCCATCGTCTGCGACGCTGGCCCAGCCTTAAAACAACATTGGGCCAGCGTCTTGTGTGGAGCTGTGTGTAGAGTTCACGCCTGGACGTCATCATTATATGAGCTCAGTAGACCATGACGTCACTCACGCCGGGGTGTGCCGCGCATGCGTCAGCCTGGGGGAGACTGGGGTAAGCTCGTGCAGCAACGCGTGACTTGCCCCTCTTATAGCTGTAAATGCGAACAAAATGACACCCTAATTTTAATAGACTGGTTTACCCGCATGCAGCACGATAAAGTGTGTCACTTTTGCACGAAACATATTTAATACCGGGATTATTATATATGCTAATTTATATATTTTAAATTGGTCTCCCTGTCACGACCACGAGCGCCAACATATGTCATTAAATGTGTCACTTTTTACTCTCAAATAAATTACATTGACAACGACTTGCGTTATCTGAATGATAATCAGGACTATGTATGCAGATCATACCTGAAAAGTAGGTGGTTAGGCCTACTACTATTTGTCTTTGTACGCAGGATGACTTTACATCTATCTTAAGAAAACTCATTATTATGTTTTTCTAATAAATCCCCCTATTTTGTGTGTTTCAGGTGGTCGTAACTATGGTAACATTATTCCTGTGGACATGAGTGGACAGACTAGTCAGGTGATGGACCCCCCTCACACAGGGACCACGGTCCCGTCACCCCCACCCTCCCCTCCTCAGTATGATTCAGCCCATCCCCAGCCTGTAGAGGGCATGTCCGTGTTTCTGGCAGGATTTAAGGACTGTACAGAAGAGGCGATCACATACCTCCTGGAGATGGAGCACATGTCCCAGCAGGATCCTGTAATAGAGGGACTGAGGCTACATCTGTGGCGCAGACAGGTCCAGATTGACATGGCTAAAGCGTTTGAGTACATGCAGAACAATGGGGTCGGTGAGCAGTCCATGCCTGATATAGGTGTACTTGGAGGTCAGACCTTAGACTCACTGCTGACCACTGGGTCAGTGATGGAGCACGATGACACGGATCAGCTACTGGATGCCCTCAACCAGCATAATGTGACATCTGATGACAGTGGTTTAGAGAACGACAGCAGCTTGGTGTCTGAGGATATGGACAGCAGTGTGAATGACTCCATCATCACATCGCGCTCTGATACCTTACCCACCATAACAGAGAGTGTGTCTTCTCTGGCCACCAGCTGCGTTGTCAACACTTGTACCTCAACCGTAACCTCATCCTTAGTAACCTCACCTCACAGTCACGATAGTCAAGAACAGTCCGGTGAGAATGACGAAAATGTATCTCAGGCTCTCGAAAGTGACGCAGATTTGCCGTCAGTTTCTGTGACGTCACAGAATCTAACGTCAGAAGCAATGACATCGCATGATCTGACGTCACAAGACGTTTTAAGTTTGGCCTTTCTGGCACAAAATAATCCTGCCATAGCGACGGTTACAAAGCAGCTCATTGAGTTATTAGAGGGTGATGATGAAGGTGAAAGTGACGATGATCTCGATACTACTACAAGTGACTTTGATGATTCCATGGATGACTCGAGTTTACTCGAGTAAACCTGACGTGCATGGTATAAAAGAGATTAATCGTGCACAGCATGCAGGTTACACATAAGCAAAGATAAGAATTAAAATAAGTTGATATTGCTAACTGGGATATAATTCTTCTGGACACATATATCTTTCTTGGAAGCGAGTTATCTACGTTGATACTCTATTTCGTGAGTAAGCGCGATTGTCATAGCTACAGATCACATGCATTGCGCAGGCTAGAATGCAAAAAAAACGTTATTACAATGTTTGCATGTTGTTTTACAAATACGTGCGCACTATAAACGACCAAGCTACAAGTGAGCTGAACGATTCATTTGATTTTACATCACACTACATTTTGACATCTACTTGAATGCGTTTTTATACTTGATATTCATACACACCGTATTGTGTTCAGATATTTATATACATGTTGAATTAGGCATGCAGCCGACTCACAAAGGGCAGCATTATATGAACAGGTGGGATATTGTGTTTGACATTCCACCATGACTTCATACATCACATAATCGTGTGTCATGGTTTCTGAAAACCCAACGCCTCGACCCAATGCTGATTTGATGTTGGGCCAGTGTTGTAGACGCTGGCTCATCGTCAAATCAACATTGTTCAAATGTGTTGCGTGTGTTGGGTCTCTCTGATGAACTGTGTACACAACATTACACACACATAATATATACTTGACATATCACAATGTCTCACGTTTTAATCGAAATCCACATGATCTCAATGTATTAAACATATTATTGCTGTTGCTATAGTTTGGTGAATACTGTATTTTACAGTATGGTATATTAGAGGAAAGTTCCGTGTACACATCGAACTCTCTCCTCTTATATAACTAACCACAAAGATTATAGGAGTATGTATATTTTTCTGAATGAGTTAATGGTCCAATCAGACTGACTTTGTAGATTTACAATCTAGATCTTGATGTGAATGAAATGTTGCAATAGAAAAATCAAAACTACTGCCTACACACCCAGTTAAACAAGTAAATTCTCACACACACACATGGTTGTGAAAATACGTTATCAATTGAAATGTTTAATGTTCTCCCGTGAAAAAAAAAAGTTATTGATGCTTATGACTTTACTGTGGACTGAATGTGCGAATGTGACCTTTAATTGTGACAGATAAATGAGATGATGAATGATTGTGTAGGATGGGTGGGATTAACCCTTGTGCTGTTGACTTGTTTGCTTCTATTTTTCATTCATTTGTAGCTGGAATTACCAACGCAATTTCCAGTTTCAAATGACGAAAAAGATTTATTTTTATGAAAACTAGACATCTATAAATTAATTTGTTTGCTTCTATTTTTCATTCATTTTAAGCTGGAATTGCTAACGCAATTTCCAACTTCAAATGAATGAAACACATTTCTATTTATGGAAACTAGACACATTTAAATTGTCTTATTTGATTAACTGAGCATATTTCACAAAATATTTTATCAATTTCAGTGACATTTGATGTTCTAAACATGTTTGAATCCATTCATCAATATTTGCAAACAATGGCAAATTTTGAAAAAAATTCTGTCAATTTTCCGGCGGCCATCTTGGATTCTTTCATAAATATTATTGTTTGAAACTTGAAAATACTGGAACGAATATACAGTTCTAGGAGGATAAGGGTTAACCCTTGTCCTGCCAGGCCCGTATATATAAGGTTTTCAAGCATGTTTCAGATCAATAGAAATATCACTAAATTTGATCTAATAGACTTTGTAGATGTTTAGTTATTCCAATAATTCAATATTGGAGATGTCTATTTTTTCCCTAAATATAAATATTTTTCGTCATTTGAAGCTGGAAATTGCGTTAGCAATTCCAGCTTCAAATGAATGAAAAATATAAATAAACAATTCAGCAGCACAAGGGTTAGCTACAGTTAACTTTTTTATCGTCCTCTTAAGGTTAAAGGGTCTTATTTTACACTTTGTAGAGTATTAGTTAGGTCCCTTTAATCTCAAGGGCACGATGTATCAATGTTCACAGTGCTATATTGTGTAGATATTCGTTCGACCAATGACAAAATGTACAGTATAATTTAGCAATAAATTGGAGCCATTTTTTTCGTATATTGTGTTTTTTTCATATTATTTCGTTGCATGTAAAGTTCTTAGATAAGCATTATTGAACTAGTTACTTGATGTGAGTCAGTATAATATGTGTCGCTAAAATATACGAAAGGACACTATTTAAAATAAATCAGTTAGATATTTTATGTAGCACCTAAGCCGACGACAATGATTAGCGCCTACTTTTATCAATAATATGTACAAGTTCAGAGGGTTTTACCTAAGTATACTATCAATACTGTCCAGCCTCGCAGCCAAGACGTGCCTGCTTGTGAGTTTACTACTGTCTCACTGTCGTAGTTTTTCATTCTGTCTATGGTTATAAAATTACTATTAAAAAAACCAGTCCACTTGAGTAGAACTAATTTCAGTAAGTATACTTAACACAAGTGTAACATAAACTAGGGCCTCATTTAAAGACAAAAAACGCGACTATCACCACCCGATAAATGTGACTTAGTGCCAAAGTGGGGTCTCTGCTGGCCCAGTATTTGATAGGTTGGTCCAAGAGGGAAAATAAATTGGGCCAACGTTTTCCGATTGTGGAATGAGTATTTGAGGCACGCCATATCTTTATTGGTTGTGTGTATGTATTTTTTTAGTTTGACCTCATGTATAGAGTATGCAGGTCAAAGTTTAATATACGCAAGATATAGCGTGCCATTGGCCTAAAATTGTGTCAAAGTTGGGCCAGTGTTTGTGACCCCTGCCCAACGTTAACCCAATTGTGTCGTGCTGATTTAGCAGGCGCACGCTATCACGCGCCACTCCGGAAACCACCAGCTGAAAATGGCCGCTTGGGCATGCGCACACGAGAGGCGCACAAGGGAGCCTCACTTCCACAAAGAAGTCTTGATCAAACATCAATATTGACCCTCGCTTGAGAGGCTTTCTGGCCACTAAGAACCACATTCTGAACCATTTCATAGTATACCCTACCTAATCTCCTCAAAATAAGCCTCCACACATCTACATACAGCTGTTATTACATAAAATACCGCTGAGTAGATTTTTGTCTCAGATTTCGTCACCTATATTGTACACCGTTATGCTTATGATAACAGAAATATTTTTTGCGGTTTTCTTCCCCGTATCATTTTAACATACTAAAATAATAAACAATAATAACACTTTTTAGCTTTGATAATAATAGGAGTCGGCGCCATCTTTTTGGCAAGCAACTTTGTGTACATATGTGTTTTCCACTGATATATTATATTTTACACCGAAGCAATAACACAATGCTCTTGTCTTTATGGACTTGATGAGACCCCACATTGAGGCCGTATGTATCACTATAGGAAGACCAAGTGAATTATACTGTTTAATAAAAGCAAGAGGGGCCGCGATCTAAGACGATCTTAAAAGTTGAGTTATGAGCTAATCTGTCAATTCATCACATAAATGGTACTGATGTTAACTAAAAATATGAAAAATCATCAAAAAAATAAAAAAAAACACTGAAAAAGACAAAGCTAGTTGTATTTCCAAGTCTTATACTGCCATGGGTGCTGTGTGCAGCATACAACACTTTATACTACAAATACCCAACGTCTCAGACCGTGGAATCCAGGGTACTCCAAATAGCACGAACGTTAATTGGTGTGTGAAAATGGGGGATTTGGGGGTTAACCTGCAGCACGGATTGTCCAATACTGGGCCAACGGCATCAACATGGCATCAACATTCAACCATCTTTTAGGTGTACAAATAGTTTGTTTGGGTTATCTCTGGATTCTTAGAAACGCTGATAAAAATTGTTTTTAAAAATTGTGAAAAAAATGAAATCACCCCATTGAGTCTTTAATATATAATCCCCCCACCCCACCAACAAAAGCTGAAAGGAACTAAGGAAAGGAAGAAAGGGAGGAAGGAAGGTAGGAAGGAAGGAAGGAAGGAAGGAAGGAAGGAAGGAAGGAAGGAAGGAAGGAAGGAAGGAAGGAAGGAAGGAAGGAAGGAAGGAAGGAAGGAAGGAAGGAAGGAAGGAAGGAAGGAAGGAAGGAAGGAAGGAATGAAGGAAGGAAGGAAGGAAGGAAGGAAGGAAGGAAGGAAGGAAGGAAGGAAGGAAGGAAGGAAGGAAGGAAGAAAGGAAGGAAGGAAGGAAGGAAGCATGGAAGGAAGGAAGGAAGCATGGAAGGAAGGAAGGCAAGAAGGGAAAGAAGGAAGGAGAGAAGGGAGGGTGGAAGAAAAGAAGGAACAAAAAATGGAAAAAAAGAAGAAGGAAGAAATGAAGGAAGAAACGAATGAAAGAAAAGAGGAGGCAGAAATGAAGAAAGGAAGTAAGAAACGAAGAAAAGAAGGAAGGAAAGAAAGAAGGGAGAAAGGAAGGAAGGAGGCAATGAATGAAAGAGGAAGGAAGGGAGAAAGGAAAGAGGGAAGGAAGGCAGGAAGGAAGAAAGAAGGAAAGGAAGAAGGAACAAAGGAAAGGAGGAAGAAAGAAAAAAAGGAAGACGGAAAAGAAGGAAGGAAGGAAGTAAGAGAAGAAGGAAGAAAGGAAGGAGGGAAGAAAGAAAGAAAGAAAAGAAGGAATAAAGGAAGGAAGGAAGGAAGGAAGAAAGGAGGAAAGGAAGGAAGGAAGAAAGGCAAGAAGGAGGATAGAAGGAAGGAAGAAATAAGAAAAGGATTAAAGGAAGGAAGGAAGGAATGAATGAATGAAGGAAGGAAGGAAGGAAGGAAGGAAGGAAGGAAGGAAGGAAGGAAGGAAGGAAGGAAGGAAGGAAGGAAGGAAGAAAAGAAAGAAAGAAGGAAGGAACAGAGGAGGGAAGAAGGGAGGAAGGAATCAATGAAAGAAGGAAGGAACGAGGAAAAGAAGGAAGAAAGGAACAAAGTAAAGATTGAAGTAAGGAACGAAGAAAAGAAGACATGAAGGAAGGAAGGGACGAATGAAAGAAAGAAGGAAGAAAGGAAAGCAGGAAGAAAGGAAGGAGGGAAGGAAGAAAGAAAGGATGGCGGGAGGGGGGGGGGAAGAGTGGCGGGAGTGAATAAAGGAATGAAGGAAGAAATTCAGTTGGTGGATCGGTGGATCGATCGGTCGGTCGGTCGGTCGTCAGTAAATCACTTGGTGTTCAGAAATGTATAATCACGACGATTAAAGCATTTCATTACCTTCCAGACAAAAGGCCCGAGATCTTACATGTTGTCAATGACGAAGTACCACTCCTTTGATCGACACACAGAGGGAAGGAATAGATACACCACTGGCTGTGTATTATGTTGGGCACTCGTGGTACTGTGTTGACCTAAAGGCTGAAGAACTAGAAAAACAAAGCACAGGTTATGTTTTGTTGTGTGGCACCACAAAAGATGGTGATACCATCGAGGAATGTGGGTCTCTAACCAAGCTTACATACGACATTAAGCCAATTCTACCACGATGCTGGGCCGGCATCTCCAGGGTATTTGTTGAATTAGGAGCCTCCACGATGCTGGATACAATGGCACTGGGCCAGCATCTTCTATATGGTCGCCCGATACTAAACCTCGGATTTCTACGTCTTCTGGGTTTCTTCAGTAAATACCGATGTATGATCAGTAAGGGATCCTTATACAAACAGGTGTCAGTTAGACCCCCAGGCATCTTAGACCACCAGATAGGCCTATTTCACATTCTCCACAAACCTAGAACTATTTGTCTAGTAGTTTTTTACGTCAATTGTTAACATTGTAACTCATCTGCTGCAATCACCACTAGTCACTCTGTTATTTTATGATGTAATCAGGTTTTCATTTTTACAGCATATTATGTATCAGAGTGTCTACAGGGCGTCTGGTACTTGTCTGCTTGCAGGAATTGAAAAAAAAGACAGTTAAACATTGTATTGTTGTATATGTTTTCGATGACGCATCATTTAAGAAATACATCTTTATGTTGCTTTTTCTCTTATTTTAGTGGTTATAATAAACTATTTGATACAACACTTAGAATAAATGAATTGCCTGGTCAGCTGGAATCCTGTGTCCTGAGTTCGTGACCGGGTGTGGTGGACATTGTCTCTTTAGTACACACATACGTGGATTAAGCCTTTAATCATTAAGCACGACTATAGTTGTATTTAGTCTGTTTTATTAGCGGGTTTAATCACATTAATTGAGAATGAAATGTGTGTTTAAACATCACGATTTGCACATGTTTGGTTTCAAATTAATCAAATATCAACATGAAGTTGTGGGTCGCGGTAGCGAGAAGCAACCTACAGTTGATAACTTAGCGAGAAAAGGGGTTGAGTGTACTCGTCGCATAAATGCACTACATAACATATTTCCAATAAAAGTGACCCGTCATGCAAGAAGGTACCTCCCCGCGGCTTTTTTACAATTATTTAAGACGTCATTTACAATTTAAATTTATTGATTATAAAACTAATTTTGAATGTCATAAAACAAAAAGTTATGAATATTTTTTCAAAAATTCTTTCAGTTATCTAAACAGAATGGGCACGGCTATCATATTAAAAATGTAATCAATTTTGAAAATTTTGACTTAAAGGCCCTTTTCGCGTAGCGATTCACATTAATTTAATTTAATTAAAATCATTGGCTAAAATTAATCCAATCCATCACAATAAGTATTATGAGATTTCATTTAAAATATTATACGCTTACACTTGGGCATTTCATAAAATCAGGACATGCTCCCTCACTTTAGCTCTTGTGCTGCTGAATTGATTTTGAGCCTTTTTCATTCAGTTGAAGCTAGAATTGCTAACGCAATTTCCAGCTTCAATTGAATGAAAAATAGTAGTATCTATTAAAAATAGTCATCTCCCAAATTGAATTATTAGATTAACTGAGTATCTACCACAAGATGTGTTGCAAATTTTATTGGTATTTTATTTAGTCTGAAATTCGCTTGAAAAGGTATATATATATACGGTCTTAGCAGCCCAAGAGTGAGGTGGGAATTGCGATAGCAATTCACATCTCAAGATGAAAAATGAATAGTAGAAAGCACCTGGGTTTGATTGTTTTTGAGATTAGACATTACATATTTAATTCATCATAAGTTAAATCATAGGGGCCTATTGGTAGGTCTCAAGTAATAAGACATAACAAAGTATTGTTTGTATGATAAGTTGTACGATTATATATAGTGTACCAAAGAATGAATAATTATCTTAACGGATGTACCGTTTATAAACATGTACTCAGCCAGACAACAAAACCTCTTTGTTTAAAGTTTTATTCATTCACTTTCAAGGGATGTCCACGGAAACCGAATATCTGTCCCACCCGTGCGGTACATTATAAAAACTATGAGAGCTATTTACTGTATACTAAATGGTGAAAATTCAGGGATACCTTTCAGTTACACCCCATTCGCATACGTGTATAAACTGCGACCTGAAAATACATTTTCTAACTAGTAAAGGAATATAACTTAATTAATTAACTAATTATTTCAGCTAATTAAATCATTAATTTAAATATTGTGAAAAAAATATATATATCGGTCGCCAGATGAGCAATTGTTGGCGTGACAGGGCATTTACGACACGAGTCGTTAATCCGATTTTGTTTTAATGCAATATTGACAGTTTTCAATATATTTTTCAATTAATTGGCTATGTTTTATTGTCATCATCTCACAAATGTTACCAGTTAGCGTCATATTGTATATATGTATGTACCAAAGAATAAATATCGTACTCAGCGAGATTAGAACCCGATACACCTAGGCTTTGAGTTAACCAGGCCACCGATAAGTTACCCTGGCAGCTATCAAGTTGTCTGTCTGCTACAGGCAGACTCACCCGTGGTCTGCCTGTCTGACCTGACTGGGCAAGATGCCCTGGCACCACAATTGTCATAATCGGTATCACTGAAACATTAACCCTTTAACCGCCGGTGCCGCATATATTTGGGTTCTCATTTTTACTAGCACATTAAGTACCACCTTTTAAACATGTTAAAGATAAAATGTGTAAAATCAATCAGCAATATTTGAAAAAAGTTGACCTCCATTTTGTCAAATCTGAATAATTTTCACTCACTTGAAGTTGTGGATCGCGTCAGCGAGACACAACTTCAAGTGGGTGAAAACTCAGATTAAATAATTTGGCGGTTAAAGGGTTAAATCACTGAAATATTTTTTATATAAACCATGAAGACCAAAGGTTTTTTTTTAAATTTGAACTCATCATAAAACATCAGCCCAAGTATGGTATGCTACCCCCGATGTAAATAACTACTGAATGACGGCGGTGATTGGCTGATCTCGTCATGTGACAGACTGAGCCACTCTGTCATTGGTCAAGGTTAGGATATCATACTTGGACCGTTGTCTTCGTTAGCTCTTTTCGCTTCGTTTGCATACCCATGTTGTGGGTCTACGAACACTACAATTTGTTTTAATTCTTTCTGTGCGCGGATCCACTTTGTACTTTAGAGATTTTCTATTCTATAAAATTTAGTGAAATATGTGTTTTGCGTTGAGATGACTTATGTAATGAATGAATGGGCCACCTTTGTGCACATATAGACTAAACTGGACCGGGAGAACCTCATTGAAATACTGAATCTTTACGAGTGCACGAGGAAGAAACAGTTTGTTTCTTTGAAACTTAAGTGTCAGGGCAGCTTTAACCACTGCACCAGAGTCCCCGCCCTATGACGGATGTACTTTGTTTCCTTGAAAATCAACTGTGAACAGTTCTTTTATATGTTGTGGTATCTTTGTGAGTCTGTGAGCAAGTTATTTTTTCTGTGGCTAACCAAACTATCTAGAAACCACACACGACTTCAAAAGCGAAACTATGACTGCACTAACATCTTACTACTGAAACCTTATCAGATTGGAATACATAATTTCAACAAATTTTACCGATACATTAACCATCAGAATCTGACGTCTAAAAACGTCGAATTCGGACGTCGAAAGACACAATAATACAATTAAAAAATTATATTGGCCGTAGACCCATAACATAGGTATCAATTCAAATGAAGCAAAAACAACTATAAGACATGTAATATGATTTCAAATTGAAAAAATCTTTGGTCTACATGCAAAAATATTTCTTCGTTGTAATGATCGAGTTGACGCTGTAAATGGTAAAAGCTCCCCTGGTTCTGATTAATCAATTATAAATAATAGTGAAATAAAAGAAATATGTGGGTGATTTGATAGCCTCACTTTAAACTCGCACAGAACTGTAAATGTTTTGACATATTCTCTACATTATTTGGACATTTTTGAAAACTGTTAAAAGTGCTCCCAATAATGATCACATAAGATCTCCGATCTCTTCTATGGGTTATATATTTTTGTCACAATAAAAAAGAAAAATACTTTGAGCGCACAACGCTTCCTTTCGAGAATTTCAAGTAAGATATCTGGCGTAGAAAACTGAGGTCATTTAAAACTAAAGAAAATGAGTGAAGAACATTTTTTTCACTATCGATATGCTGCACTATAGCAGCAAATGACAATATGACGTAAAAAATGTGGTTGGAGATATGAGTGGCTGGTGTACAATATGGTTCACTGAGCGTAAAATCTCAGCTTAAACACCACATGGCGTCTTTCTAAGCCCCAAGGCTCACCTGCAGGCAATAAAAAAAATATTGATACCTTTCATTGTTGTTTGTCATGTGTCGTCGCCTTATAAAACATAGGGCTATTGTATTAAAATAGTAGCTGCACCATTATAGTGCAATTGAATTTATGTAATTAAGACCAGAGTGTATTTCGATGGTTCCTAGAAGGTCGTAGCGCTGCAGGGGTGCTTTGTTTTCAATGAAATATGTTCCTGGTGACATGCTGCCCCAAGAGAGCAGTCTACTCGCGACAAACCCCAAATCTACTAACTACCGTTTGTCATGCGGCAGCACCAATCAGAGCTGTTAGAATGGTGTCAGCAGATTGCGCCTGTTATGTCCGTGTCACACCCCATTCCGCCCAGCGACCCTTATAACAATACGCCACTGGACGCTCGCTAATTTTCTCTCAATTTGTAATTGAATAGCGCTAAATGAAAAGCGAGTCCATATTGTCACAAATTAACCTGCGCCCTTAATCGCCCTTTGAATACCCCCAAGTGTCACCACTTTGCTCGCATGTAGGGGTACGACTAATTAGTGTTATTTCACGGAATACCCCGTGTAGTCTTCACGGCAGGACTCGTGGCAGTTATTGTTGTAAGCAATTGTCGAGAACAAATTTAGCAGTCAATTAACTTAAGGTGTGCCTTCCCTTGGGTGCTGTGAACTTGTCGTGAGGATCGTTTTGACCATCAAATAAGAATCTGGTCTTGACTGGCGAAATATGTTATGCCTGATGAGTATTTAATGTATACCCGTGTCAACGATATTACATCATGTAGCCTGCATATATGAAAGTAAATAGACACAATGGTTGTGGATTGATCTAATTATTCAAATCGAAGTGATGTTGAATACATGGAATTTTGCCCATCAAATATGAATCTGATCTTGACCGGTGAAATATGTTATGCTTATGTATGGTGATCTATCCGTATCAACGTTATTACATCATGTACATGTATGAAAGTAAATAAACACGCTAGATGTGCATTTAATAGGATTGATCCCTATACTAATGAAATGGAAGTTAATGCCATGATTGAATATATGGAATAATGAGCTGAAGTATCAGGACATATGCCCTACACTCTCTACTCAGAAATGTGTCAATGACAGATGACTTGATTTTATGAAAAACCAACGTATAATATCTTAACTGAAAGCACACCTTATTGAAAATAGTCCTGGTGGCGAATTTATGCCACGAGGTTAGCCTATTCAACCCTTAAAAAATATTTTTGTTTACACCATGAAGACTAAAGGGGTTTTTTCAATTTAAAATCATCATAAATATCTTATTTTGCTCTTTCTGCTTTATTTGAATATCTTATGCATGTACCTATGTTATGGGTCTACGATCAATATCAATATTTTAAACCTTTCAGTGCGGGGATCGAATTCAGGAGTCAGAATCGGACGTCTATGGACTTCAGATTGTGACGTCTAAAGTCGATCCCACGACTTGAAAGGGCTAATGCGGAAGGTTTACTTTGAAAAAAGTGGTCAGGGCCAAGCGGAAAATAAGGTTTCTGCCATAAGTGATCCAAATAGGCAACACATTCGAATGTATGAAGATAAACTAATACTTAGGTCCTTCATCTGACTTCTACTTCTATGCTTTTACGTCACATAGATAAGATGTTATAAACAAAACAGACAACAATGATACTAACGAGAATAAATATTTAACTACATTTTTTACTAGATTTCACTGTGTAATAAAACAATGCAATATGTCATTTGCATGCAAAATGTTTATGTATTTTAGAAAATGTTATTTTTTTCAGCTATTATAGAGCTTATAATATAGTTATAATATAGATAGACTGTTAAACTGGAAGTGAATATAAAATATTTAATTGTCATTGAAAGATTGAAGTGGCTGACAATTACTAGAACAACACTTTGCAGCAAATGTGTTGAAACGAAATTAAACGTGTACAAAATAAGAACAATTTTTTAGTCATGTAAATATATAAATACTATGCTAAGTGTAGTCCCAAACCACAATAAACTTACTAGTTGTGTGTGTTTAAACTTAGAATTTAGTAATACATTGTACTCCAGGGTGTGTGGATATATAATACCTTCACTAAATAATTAATATGGTGGTGTCTTTTTTCCGGTAAGGTCTTAATTATTATAATACCAGCAGCTTGACCATTTCACCTGTGACCGTGTCACCAGACGTTTTGTTCACTTGATCATTTCCTGCTGATATTGTACTCCGTCTTTTTCAGGAGGTCGCGGGTTTGAATGTCTAAAATAGGTGGGTGTGCAGTAATTGGTGTCACTGCATGGTGACATCCTGCGAGCGTCATATTCCACCAAACAGGCGCCCTGCTGCCACGCTGGCCGAGAAATCCGATCACCAAGCAACCCGAACATGTGATTTCGCGGATGGACAGGTCGGCAGGTACCCGGCAAACACGAGACGTCCACCCGATGCCAACTGACCCTTAGAACCCTGACATTTTTTTTGTATAAACTATGGAAACCAAAAGTTTTGAAATCATTATAAATGGCATAGTTAGATCATTATTCAATTGCAATAGCATTGGTAGGGTGGGATGTAGTTTGAGTGGCTTTTAAAGTATGACTTATATTACTTTTATACTAAGGTATTTCATTTATATACTTTCTTTCAGCTCGCAGGTCTGTATTTTTAAACTATACATCTATACACCATGTATATAATTACCATTCAGGCTCTAAGCAATACCATTGTCGTTTTCAATCCGTTTTATTAGAAAATTTAATTACTGTTCTTGTTCAAACATAAACATATGTGTGTAATTTTTCACCCCTGAAGTTTTTTGGACGCGGTAGCGAGACACAACTTAAAGTGGGTGAAAAGTTAAATTAGATAACTAATCGGCTAAAGGATTAGGTCGCACTAAAAACTGAATATCTGCATTTTTATATTGGATAACGACGGGGATTACGATGCTTAGCAGACTCCGTAATGTGAATAGTCACAGTAAAACATTCAGGGTTAAATATCAGTAAAATAACTGGGCAGAAAAAAAACATGTTTTTTTGGTAATTCGCGGCCTAAATCTAATGCGCGCGCTCATCTAAAACAGAGAAAAAAACATAGTGGCCTCAATATCAACAAAATACCTTACGCTAAATGTAATACATTTACAGCTACGTCAAAAGATAAATTGATTTAAATGTGTATTTATATCTATATATACATCATACATGCATATATTTACATTATAAACTTACATATTGTTCTGTAAAATTTGAAACGTTTTCTCAGGAGTGAAATGTAACTTTTGGTCTATCTGGTTTGATAGTGAGTGAAATACCCCCATGGCAGGAGAAACATAGGCTATATTATGTATATTATCTTTTACACTTTTACATTTAAGTGTAATTACCGTACATATACACATTTTATCCTGGATGTCAAACTTAGTTAGGGTGCTGGTCACCTGTATTTGACATCTTAGTGTACACAATTTTATTTACAATTGCATATTTGTACGATTATTGTATATATTTGTGTATATAGAGCCCAATAAATAAATGAATACATTACAAATATCACTTTTTTTCAATCAAACATAAAATTTTAATTTGATATATAAAAAACCTCCAAATGAAGAATCCAGTAAAATATTCTAATGTCATCAAGAGAATATATAATATTGTATGGCAATAATCATAGCCAGTCAACGTTTTATGCAATCTGACAATATCACAAAAAACGCTAAACATTCATACACTGTTATTGTAACCCTAATAAGCGCTAATTTAAATAATGTGAATTTTCGCTCACTTGACGTTGTGTCTCGCTAACAGACAGTAAGACAGTAAGACATTAAGGCAGTAGTTTATTCATAAGATCTGTATATATACAGACATGTATGTATATGCCAGGTGGGCACGTATGGTGGTGACAATTATACCTTATAATACAATATTTACACATGGTTCTAATAATTATTATTACTATGGTACTATTCGTAATATCTATACAAAGAGCTTAAATGCATTTAGTAATATTTGTAAATATCTACATAAAGCTACCTGCTGTATGGTGCTTTTCACATTCATTAGATTATAAAATGATTGAGCTGACTGAGATTTAACCAATACCTTTTTAATGTATTTTTTACGGGCTTCGTTAAAACGTGGGCATATAAACAAAAAATGAAATTCATCGCACAAATCGTTACATAGCTCACATACTCTCAAATTACGAGGGATATTAGTACGGCAACCAGACTCTATTGGAAGATTGTGGTTTCTGCAACGAAATCTCGTCATTGTACATCGCTTGTGATATGATAGCGTCAATAAATAATCTTTAAGATGCAGAGACGTTTTAAACATCCTTTAGTTGATGCATTTGCTACTTACATTTATTTCAGATGACCATTTCTGAAGGAATTGTTCCTTGATACGTTGCTGTAGTATGACTTTAAAATGGTTTATACTAAATGGAAGACGTTGGTGTTCCCAAGCGCCTGTGAAACCACAACCTTCCAATACGTTTTAACTGCCATTACTCATGGTGAAAAAGGGCCATTTTTGTACATTTTTAAAAGTATTTGAAACAGTAAACTTGATATCTTAGGATTTTCCTCTACTTGTTTTATCCTTGCCCAAAACATGACCATTCTACTTTGTGAGATTAAGGAGAGAGGCGTAGCTCCCAGTTCACCATATACTATATTGGTAGATGTAGATTTTTTCACACCTTATACATATTTACAAAAAAAGGTGTAACTTTTCCAGGATGGCTGTACCTTTATGAGCCAGACCTCACACCCACATAAAAAAACAGGCTTTACTAGCACATCAAATAGCTGTAATTGTATGTCTATTGGTAATTGAAGTTGTCTGCTTTTGTGCAGTAAAGAAAACATAGCTCTATTGCCTTTCTCATACAATTCTTCCTTAGCAACTGTAAATTTTCCATTGAAATTAAAATTTAAGCCCAAGTGTTTATAGTGATCAACTACACCCATTTTCACCAAAATACCGCTCGAGAAGCCAGTAGCCTTTGATTTTGACACATTTAATATTAGTTTCCACAGATGACAGTATTCCTCCATCAAATTGATCGAGTTTTCTAAATCTTCTGGCCACTCGGCCGATAGGACAGTGTCATCTGCACACAGTAAAATATATAATTTTAAAGGAGCGCAAAGATTATTAGCAAAAGTGTGTGTTGCTAAATCGCGTCTACCGGGACCCACAACTTTAACTGGTTGAAAATTACTGATATTTGTTTAATTTGAGACAAAATATTTGTAAATCTTGATGCTGAAACACACATTTCATTTCCAATAACAGCCATTTAATCAGCTAATAAAGGGATTAAAATACTATAGTCGCGATTAGCGGATATGGGTTGATGTAGGACCATTCGTGTGAGATGTTGACCCAGCATTAAAACAACATTTTTTTGCTGTTTCTTGTTTACTGGAATGTTTATAATATCTGAATTTATCATGCAAAGAGACAAACGCACTCTGAGCCACCAGATGGGCAGACAAACATACGAATTTTAAACAAACAGATGGACTGACGATCAGTGAAATGGATGAGTGGCCAGACAATCAAACTGATAATAGACTGTTCAGACGGACGGACAAACAGACGGAGGGGAAACAAACAACTTCCTGGACCGTGCTAATTATTGACCCGTGGCGTCTTACAATCTTCATGTAAAATCAAACTTATTTACTTGTACAAAATTATTATCAGTGCAATCTGAAACAATTAGCAGTAAAAAACTATGCCCTTCGTAAACGTTTAACCGTTATAGTATCTACTTTATTTTTCTCCACTTCAAGTAGTGTACGAAGTGAGTGATCTATTTGATCTGTCTAGTCGGAGGCAAGGCATTTTAAATCGAACCGATTAAATTATAAAAAAAATTCTTGGAAAGGTTTTTTTAAATTAATAATATTTTAAAAGTTATAATGCATGTAAATCATAGCATAGCTTTTGGTTGTGGGATTATGTATAAAATGCGCTATATTTTTGTAAGTATCTGCAGGTCCCCTGTACGGTATATCACATGGGCCAGCGAGAAACCTATAAGCTTTTGGCGCTTTTTCTTATATTTCTACGCGACTTTCTATTTCAGTTTAATATCATTAATAATAGCGGACATGTGTATAAACACGTGCCCTGGCAGGTCGTGGGAATGACACTTGGAGATTACATCTATCATTTTACAGAAGCAATTTATCCGAAACCAATAAGTTAGACGATACCACACAAGACACGTCAGGGGGAATTGAAAGGGCACAAAAAACTATTGTAGTGGACAGTGGTCAAGGAACCCTTGTCATTCCGAGATAGCTTACAAAGGATTTAACCCTTTCAGTGCGAGGACCGACTTTAGACCTCAGAATCTGACGTCTATTGACGTCAGATTCTGATGTTTAAAGTCGGTCCCCGCACTGAAAGAGTAAAATATTTATAATGCCCGTAGACCGATATAGCTATTCAAATGAAGCAGAAAGAGCTAACTAAGACATTTATGATGATTTTAAAAAGAAAAAAATGCTGCTGTATTGGTTTATACAAAAATATTTCAGCGCTTAAAGGGTTAATCATAACTAATGCCCTGTCATGATGCATCAGGTAGGCATTATACTATGTATCAACCCTTATCCTGCAAAGCTCCTCAATTTCAATAACATGTTTGTGTGTGAAAATTTCACGTCAGATATTTTTCGTAATATTTTTAAGCCAAAAAATGCCAAGGAAATTAGGAAAACAATTAGTGTACATACACAGTTAATTATAAAATTATGTTTGGGAGATTTTTTATTTTTAAATGTATATAATCTGAGGGGTACTTACTATTTGTACATTGTATTATTTCGATACATGTCATAAAATGACGGATGGAATAGCGTGCTCGTAGAGTACGATTATTATTTTTGGTCGTTTTTTTATTTTATATGATGACACAAGTTTACTAATATATAAGTATTAACATGTTACTGCAGTGTCTAGATTAATTTAGACTGCACATTAACATAATATAGTACATCGATTTGAAAATTAGTATCATAATTAACTTGAAAGAAACAGCGGCTCTGGCAATTGAAATCATTACAAGATAACTATTTTTAATTCTCAATGTACCGTTTGTTATTTTTCATTTTTCATCTACAATTTTCAACATGATGTATTAGCATGTTAGATTTAGTCTCATAAAAGAAATTGAATAAAAATAACTGTAACTGTTGCCGATGCCTAATGAAACTGATTAAAATCGTCATGTACTTTGCTTTTTAAAATGTCAACACGGGGTTGAAAGAAGACAATTTACCGGATCTACCATAGCCTGCTGTAAAACACTAGGTGGTGGTCAAGTATTCCACTGACATCTTGTATGTCTTGACTGCCGTCTTCACAGCGGTCACTGAGGTCACTCATCAGCTAACAAGGTCAAGATGGGTCAACATGGACCTGCCACGAAGTGAATGCTCCCCGTGTTAGAGTGGAAATTGTGATCTAGCCTGTCACATCTGATCATCTTCACTGCGGCTATAAAAAAATGTGACACAAGAGTGTGCACAAGTATATATGACCCCTTTGGATATAGAAGGGTGTATCTGCCATTTCTCAAAGTGGCAGTTACACCCTTTCATAGCCAGGTGGGCGAATATTGTCCCAATAGGTATTAAAAGGACATCCATCCAATTTTATAATAATCACACTGCTTGCATTCTTGGATTTAACATCTTGATAAATTAAAAAATATTTCTCACTGGTTAGACATAAATTGTAATGCTAACATAAATAACTAGTGACAGTAATGCATAACATATTCTTTCTGCAGCTAAAATAAACTAAGACTGCATTACAGAATCGATTTAAGATCTATCATAAGCTAGTATTAAATATTTAAATATAGCATTCGTCATGTTCGTGAAAAAAAGTTTTTGTACATAATTGTATGTTAAAAATGATGATAGAAATAATTAAATAATCAATTTTAACATAATAAATAAATAATAAATGCCTACCTAACAGCTTTTCCACACATCAGGAAACGAACCCTGTTGAATTTTATTTTGTTGCTGATAAAAAGTTATATTTATGCCATCTGGGACATTATGTATCATATCATATCCAGTCACATTGAGATGTCTTCCATCATGAAGGCGATTAAAAATGTCATAATTTCATAATATATTATAGTGTGATATAGCAAAAGAAAATTATCAATTACAGAGCGGGGATGGACCATAGACGTCCGAATTTGTCGTCTATAGTCGTCTGACGTCGATCCCGACATAATAAAAAAATTATAAATTGATAATGCCCGGAGACCCATAACATAGGTATTTATGTTTTATGGGGTTTTTTCATGTTGATTTCAAATTAAAAAAAACGTCTGTCTCCATGATTTACACACAAATATTTTGTAATGGTTCAAATGTTAAATTATATTAAATGTGGCATTGGAAATGAAACTGTCAGTGACAGGCGATAGAAAGAAGGTCTAATCTGCAAACCAAAAATGCTGAAAAAATGTCGGAGCAAAGTTAGCCCACCGTCTACAACGCTGGGCCAAGATTGCGCTAACATTGATCCAGCGTTAGCTGACTGACCACTGTCCACTTGAGGTAATCGAGACAATCTGGCTTGTGACTGGTCAGTTGAGGGTATGGGTCAGGGGGGTGATGACACAGGGGTGACAGGGGTACACCCCCGGGCTATGGGGACTTATGTGCGCAAGACATGTTTGTTAACAGGCACCCAGCAATCACTACATATTGTAACAATGCTGGTTTAAGGTTGGGCCATCGTCGTAGATGCTGGGCCAACATTAAACCACCATTTGTTTCGTCTTTATTGGGTATAACCATACATCAGTCCTTGACATATTCATCCAAGTTTCCGTGTAATTTTCTTCAACATATGCCATGAAATTGTACAGTCTTCCTGGTCTTTATACATGTACTACAATAACAGTGACATACAGAAATAAATTGAAGAGATTTCTTTATTATCCAAACTTAATCGGTTTTTTTCCTGGTGGGGGGGGGGGGGTTGTTATATCCCATACAAACCTGTTGAATAATGTTAAATAATTTAAGGAATCTTTTGATAAAGCTTGATGCCTTTACACGAATGTATATAGCTTACACAGATTAGCCTAGTTGAAAATCAGCGACAATATTAAAGTAGTAGTACAACAGCGGTACAACTAATACCAGAGACGTACATAGAGTGGTCTACAGCTTTAATTTATGTATCACTCAAAATATTCATCTTTTGAGGTAAGCACGGACTTTTCAAACCCTAAAAAAATGTATGTATCACAATGTATCACAATAAAACACTTTCTTATTTTTTTTGCGTATTTGATCAAATGAGAATAATAATTGAATAATAATCATTTGCAATTGAAAATAGCAAATAATTTGAGGAATCTTTTGGTTAACTTGGCACCTTCACACGAATGTACATAGCCTAATAAATTCGCCTAGCTGAAAATCAGCGACTATGTTAATTTATCTATCACTCAAAATATTCATCTTTTGAGGCAAGTACGGTCTTTTTTAACCCCTCAAAAAATGTATGTATCACAATGTATCACAAAAAAAGCGTTCTCAGTTTTTTGTGCATTTGATAAAATTAAGTAATTTAAATAGCATCTTAATGGAAATGAAGAAAAACATATAACCAGATTTTGAAAGCGTTAACGGATAGCTTTGGTCTGTTATCCGGAGAGCGATATATGATAATTTTATAAAATGTTTTATATCAAATTGATTCTGAAAACGTACTCATTGTAATGGGTGATGACATATTTGATTCAATTGAGTTCGTTCAAAATATTCGAGATCACACAAATATGTGCGTCACTGTAGCAGATGCAGGTTATGATATAGTTTTAGGATAACGCAGTCATTTACTGTTTAAGCACCAAATGAAACAACTTCAGTTTTAAGTGATTGCCGGTGGCATATGTGATATGCTTTGCTATTATTAGTGTCAGGTTATGGGCAGGTCGCGTGGACATGTTTTTTACTGTACAGAGTCACGACAAGGTCGTGTGGTCACTTCTTTACTGTACAAGGTCACACAACAAGGTCACTGATTACTTATAAGGTCACGCAGCAAGGTCACGAGGTCACTGATTACTGCGCGGAGTCACGCGGATCTACTTCATCACTCGGATCACATGAGACGTTAGCACAATTTTTTTTATTGTTGGATCAGCGTCGTAGACGTTGGTCCAACATTTCAACAGTATTGGGACAGCGTCTCATGTTTGCAAGGATAATTGAAAATTATCACTTCTGCTACTAAATGTATATTCTGGAAGCATCACAGACAGAATCTCAAATATGAATTTGTTTTATTGTATTTTTAGTATTATTAATTTTCATGAATAAAATGTACTGGCTCGGCTTAAAAACTGATGAGAAAATTATTATAAAAGGGGAATGTGCATAAAGTTTTGGAAGAACTAAACGTCGTCGCATGGGGTTCAAATGCAGGATTCTTTGAAGGCCTGTAAAAATATATGTAGGGAATAAGCAATAATTTTATTCCGATTTTGTTTTTATTGTAGCTGGATCAGCAATGGAATCAAATATCCTGAGGAGATACATTCCTAATCCATCACAACTTACATTAAAATGTTGTATTTTATGATGTTTTGACTTTGAATTGATCTCAGAAAGCAGCACGTGCCTGAGAACGTACATTAGTATTTTAATGGGTTTCGATAATGATTTGCATAATTGTGTTTCCAATTACTGTTAAATATCTCTCTCAATAAAGTTCAAAATTCGTATTGAAAATGTTGAATGAAGTGGCGAACATCACTCATTTAGTAAAAATGAAATGAATCGGGCTTTAGGCCACCTTTGTGCACATATAGGCTAAACTGGGCCAGGAGAACCTCCTGAGGATGGTGAGATGATTGAGATGACACTGTCCTCCAGACACAGGATTCGAAATTCGAGCCCTGGCGGTCTGAGGCCGAGCACGCTACCTCTCGGTCACGGAGGCTCCCCACAATACTGACTTTCACACGTGGATGGGGAAGAAACATTTTTGTTTCTTTCAAACCGCCGAGACCGGGAACCGATCCCCTAACTCTGGCGTGAAAGGCAGCGGTGCTAACCACTACCCTAGGGCCCCCGCCCCACTCATTTAGTACAATGTAGATAGTGATTTAAAGATTCACAGTCGATTAAGCAGGAAGAATTTGAGTGTAAGTGAATAAAAATATATTAATTATGAATACAATATTTGAATACAACCGTAACATTTTTAAAATTCATATCTATTTTTTACCTAGGACGATTATTTCTTATCTTCAGGTCCCTGGATTACTTTATATTTGGCAGGGCGTTGGTCATATGACATGTAGTGACCCCCCCCCCCTCCCTGTGCTCCCTTGACCCCGGGCATCTGCCAAACAATGCCCCCATAGAAAGGGTGAAATCGCCAGGCAAGTATCCCATTCAGGGGAAAATAGGCGGGAAGAATAGGGTGAAAAGAACCCCGCGTAGGTGACAGATAGAGGGGGGGGTAGGGATTAATGGCGGTGACACACAGGGGTACAAGATGGCCAAATGTTTATTGCTTGTCGATTTATGGAATCATTCATAATAATACACATATAACTGGCATAAAAAGTCTCCAGTCACGCCAGTCCCTGCTGTCGCTCCTGCCGCAATGCAACAAATTGCTGTAAAGATAACTGCCACAATTTGATTCGACTATTACCGCAAACTGGCGCTGGTGACGGTGATTACCGACTGTTTACGAACAGAAGGCAGGCAATTTTCATCTCCCAGCAAACAAGAAACATTGAGCCATTGTTGGTTCAATGTTGGTCCACCGTCTACGACGCTGGCCCAGCATTGAGACAACAATGGCTCAATGTCTAGTGTTTTCTGGGCTACTTGCTCGTGGTATGAGCAATACAAAATGCAATGCGACATAGGCCTAAAGTATATGAAGGAGGTTATATGATATTCTCCTTGAGTATATATATATGCAGAGTGATTATAATTTCTTTGAAAATCTGAGCCTGATATCAGGAATAAAGCGGTAATTTCGCCACATGAAGTCAGACATCAGTAGCTGATCACTTATGAAGTAAGCAGCCACTACTGTTTGCCTTGTTCGAAAATCAGCTAATTTGCTTATTAAACATGGCTGCCATGGGCTAATTGGTAAAGGCAAACATCAGTAACTGCTCACTTTGTGGTTTCTGCCTACTTTACATATATATAGTAACTACTCACTTGAAAAGTGGGCAGTTACTGCTGCTTGTATTTGCGAGGCAGTATTGGGTCCCCCAACCAGTATAAAAAGTGATTTGTTGCGTTGTGTTTTGAGGTGACAGCTAGCAAGGCAAATAGTAGTAGCTGCTCACTTTGCAGTAGCTGCTTACTTTACAGCAGTTACTGCTGTTTGCCTTTGCGGAGCAGTACAGAGTCCCCAGCCAGTAAAGTGACTTGTTGAGTTGTGTTTTGAGGTGACAGCTAGCTGTCATGACACCCTGATCGTCACTGGGCGGCACATCTGGCACCTATACGGAATGTCCACCCTGTCCAAGCTGACCATTCTGAACGACAACAGGCGAGTTGACTGGTCAGTAATCAACGTGTCCATCTGGATGACCACACGGACAGTATACTGTTACACCCGTTCCTCATACTTAGTGTAGCTACCTACCAGGTAGGTACACTAAGTATGAAGAGCGGTAGAGAGGTCGAGATGGACGTGGTGCAATGGTCGGAGCGTTGCGCTTTGCCGATGTCGCTGCCCACCGTGCGGATCGAACCCCGCTTGGCGCAGGATTTTCAGAGAAATATCATGTTTCTCCCCTCTCGATATTGAGACATTGCTTCTATGTTATGGGCAAGGCACTTTACCCTCACATGCTTCACTTGACTCAGGTGTAAACGAGTAACTGGTAGGACAGAAATGGCAATAACTGGTAGGACAGAGATGGCAATGTGTACGATAAGTTCAATGCGCCAAAATGGCTGCAGGACTGTATGCTCTCTGTGGCACACGAATAAACAGACCCAGTGCCCAGAGGTATACTGTAAAAACCGGCTGATGAATCTTACCAGACATTGACACAATATTGCAACATTGGGTCAATGTTTCATATTTGCTGACCAGAAACACCTTGTACTAAAGTTTTTTTAGTGTTGGACCAGCGTTGTGGACGCATTACATAAACTTTGGGTCATTGCTAGAGCAATAGCCTATTTTCTAAGAGAAACCTTATAGGCTACACTATTTCACCATACTGTAAATATAATAACATGAACAGTAACCGTCTCTATTTTACAATAAATGGTTGCATAAATTACGAGGTTATCCTACTCTATTTTACATAAAGTGAATGATCAAATGAGCTGTAGCCTCAATCTGTTTTCCCATACAGTATACGATAAAATAGGAAGTATAACCATACTCTATTTTACTGTGCGATGTATCATAGACTATAGGAAGTTGCCCCACCTTACCATACCGTATGATAACATAGACAGTAACTGTATGCAATTTAAACTGACTTGTAACATAAATTAAATACTTACCATACTCCATTTCACATACAGTGAATGATAAAATAGAGACCAAACCTACTCCATTTTACAATACTCTGTGTGATCAAATACACTTTAACTCCAATATATTCTCCCTGAACCAGTTCAATTTAACCACAAATAAATAACAGGATAAACAATTGGGCACAGTTATTCGATCCACATTTTAATAGACCCACCTGCTCAGTTGCAAAAATGTAGCCAATGTGAACAGTTTTCGTATATTGTTACGTCACGTAGTAATTACATCTGCACAGTAATGTAAACGCTTGTTTTAGCAACTGTATCGCACGTGTAACATTCAAAAACAACAATGCGCCCTGAGTTTGTCTAGTTAATCCGTTGGCATCTCGTTGGAGCATAATTATCTCAGTGTCTGTTTAAATATTATCATCAGAGCGTGGAATGCGTGCGCCCATGCGTGCAATCCTTTTAGCGTGAAATCCCCGAGGACGCCAATGGGCGGTCAGCAGGGTGACCCTCTGAGGTCTAGAAGACACAAAATTATCAACCTTGTTGGAGACAATGGAAAATACATGATAGTCAGACATAAAATGATATTAGTTTGACCAGCACAAAGACAAATAGGGGCTCACACCAGTATACATGCGGTGTAAATCCACTAAAACTGTACGGATCACTGCGAGCTACCCCTGTCCAACCGAATGTCATCTAGATTTACTAGCATATGTAATTAAAGATATGTGCAAAAATGTCCACTGCAGATAAACAATTAAAGGTAACACTGTCGTAATAGAACATGTTAAGCATCAGATTATTGTTTTCTATATTATGAGTGTGTATAAACATTATAAGATGAATCATTTTAAATTTGTTGTATTTGTCAGATAATAGAAGGGATCCCAAATCATTATTTAATAACAATCATGCCATATATTCTTAAATTGGTAAATTTAATTATTTTGTATAATTTTTTTATCAGATGTTTACAAAGCATAATTATTTATAGTTTTTAATTATTTTGTATTGTGCATCTCTGGTATTATACATATTCATTTTAATGTGTTTCTGGTAGTTCAGATAAATGTAAGAATGAAATTTACACCATTATATTTCCTTAAATTATACAAGCTATCTAGAATTTTTGCAGTATAAAATTAATTTCAATATGACCTAAAATATATATATATAGTTGGCAGCTGTAACATCACATGCTTATCATATGCTTATCACATAATTATCAATAGAAAGTGTAATACAGAAATAAACGCTGCAATGTCACGATTGTCCACATAAATTGACGATGCTATCACATTTATGCATACAAAAGATTATGGCACTCAAAGTGTCTATAATAGTGGGGTGTAACAAATTGAAAGTCCCAGGGGGCGCGGCTGATGTTACGTCAGTTTTCATTCGCAGCCATCCAAGTTCAAATTAATAACACTTTCAGTGCAAGGGCAGCATGCTAATCTATACTCTAGTTTAAATTTTATTGCAACAATGTATAGTTAAGTCTGACACTATTTTTTATTCGCATTATAGGGCAACTAAAATAACGCCAATTGAGAACTCTTCCTTTTTTAAACCTTCCACATGTTAAGCATGACACATCTACCACTGACTGAGATGTAACAAGGGATTATCTATCATGCGTATAAATAGTTGACATAACCTTGGGGTATAGTTTGACATCCATTCTATATTCAGCTCACTCACTAGCATTCAGCAGACAATGTCTTCCACGTCTCCTACACCTTAGCCCTTAGCACACTGATGTCGACTACAGTTGACTATAGTATTGTTTTGTCATGTTTTAATTGTCGTGCATAAACAGGTTTTAAAAATTAAATAAGTCTCAAATCTGTGATAATCGTATACATTTAAACCTAGATTTTGCAAATTAAACTAATTTTTAGTCACTTGAAGTTGTGGATCGCGGTAGCGAGACACAACTTTAAGTGGCTGAAAATTTAAATTTCTAGGCTCAGTGCTCTAAGGGTTAAAGCGCTGATACATTTTGTATAAACCATGGAGACCAAATGTTTTTTTTTCCAATTTGAAATCATCATAAATATCTTAGCTAGCTCTCTCCGCTTTATTTGAATGCCTATATGTTATGGATCCACTTTTTTTTAATTCTTACAGTGCGGGGATCGACTTTAGACGTCAGCATATGACGTCTACAGACCGCACACTTCAGATTCTGACAATTAAAGTCGGTCCCCGCACTGAAAGAGTTAAAACGAATAAAATATCTGGGCATTTAACTGATAAATGAAAACAATCGCTAATATAGTATCTTTCCATCTTTAATTAATAACAGAAACGTTCAATTTGCTTTAAACAAGATGGTTCGCTGGCGTGAAAATTTCCGAGTATATTTTTATTGGCAGTTCAGAATTGTACCACTCTGACTGGACATTCGCAATAATGACGGATTCGCGATTTTTCCCCAGGCCTCACAATTCACTCACACATAATCATCATGGTTATTAATTAGAGCAGGTAACACTACACCTTCTGTGTGCCGACGGTTGACCCTTGGAGTACTGATGTCGACAATAGTAACCTTTTTGTGTTTTAATACCAGTTGTGTAACCAGCCTGTAACGTGAAATTTGTTCATATTATGTGACATTCATACAAGAAGCGACTTAGATTTCTTAAAATCAATTACATTCAGTCCACTTGAATTTGCGGATCGCGGTAACAAGACACAAAATTAAATGGATGAAATTTGAATTCAGTACCTCCGAGCTCTAAGGGTTAACTCTTGTATGGGTGAAGTGTTGTATTTTTCGTCATTTGAAGCTGGAATTACTAGCGCAATTTCCAGCTTCGAATGACGAAAAATATGTTTATTTCTGAGAAATCGACACATCGCAAATTGAATTATTCCACGAACTAAGTATCTGTCACGAACATAATATCATTTTTATTCACATTTTATTTGGTTTGAAAATCTGCTTTAAACCGTAAATATACGGGTTCAGCAGAACAAGGGTCATTTTGCAATGAATCCCTTTATTTAAATTTTCACTCACTTGAAGTTGTGTCTCGCTACCGCGACCCACAACTTCAAGTGGGTGAAAATTACTCATATATGTGTAATTTGAGACAACACATTTTCGAATTTTGATAATTAAACACATCTTTTATTCTCAATAATTGGGATTTAAACGGATAATAAAATGGATTTAAAACGACTATTGTCGCGCCTAGCTCTGTAAGGGTTAAAACCGTAGATACAGGTTTTAGCAGATCAAGGGTTAGCTGTCACTTCTGGGACTGGTTGACCACTGGTCAGTTATTACCACGTCATGCATGTAAACGATGACAATGGTCATGAGGTGTCCGGCACCCCCCCCCCCCCGCGAACACGAGACGCTGTACCAATGTTGATTTAATGTTGGCCTAGAGTCGGAGACGATGGGCCAACATTAAATCAACATTGGTTCTGCGTCTCGTGTTTTCTGGTATACTGCTATGACAATCATCATAATACATAACACACATCCACTATGCTCGCTATTCAAATTGATTATAAAAATTTACAATTAAATAAAAAAATACTGATGCACGGCGTTGATGTGGGTATCGAAATAAAATTATGTATCATGGTGTTATAAAATTAGAAATCAATGCTCACAAAGTGTATGACAAATACGAAAAACAGTACACAGACAACATTTTTAAAGCGGCGCACAATCTATGTTTCTCATGAGTATTTTATTAACGAGAAAATACTATACTCTTCCATTGTAAACGTATCTTTTTGTAACATTTTCTCTGTGACATAGGCTTTTTTAACAACCTATTTTTAGTTAACTACATGTACTTTTACATTTTGACGAAGAGACTATGGTGATCAAGTTGACAGGAAATGTTATTATTTGTTATAAAACTGAGAGATATTTGGTGACAGCTTGCCAGCGACAGTGCGACATATGCCCATTGAATCGAAGTTCATGAGACCTGTGCCATAGTAACATCAATAAAACATAAACGCTGGCTCAATAATAGGCCAATTCTGTATACGTTGGCCTATAATTCAGCCAGTGTAAATACCATCAGTTTAAGGTGAGCACCCATCATACACAAGACGTTAAATTAATGTTGTTTAACGTTGCCCCATCGTCGTAGACGGTAGACCAACGTTAAACCAATGTTGTTTCAACGTCTTGAGTATGCTGGGAGGTGTCTGTGCTACTATAGACTGAGGCCAAATGGCACTCTAGAATGACAAAAGAGGCACAACAGCGAGGAGAATGTACTACATCACACACCTAAAGATTCCATTCATAAAGACACCTTGTGACCCATAGTATACACCTCACAGCAGACACTATTTGTTGAGCCGAAATCCACATAATGTTGGGCCAACAGCAGAGGCAATGGGCCAACCTAAGATACACATTGGCGCAATTTCTCGTTTATGCACCTGTCGTCCACAGGAATTGGTGAATTAAACTTCACATCAAACAACAATATGTATTACTCTGTAAATTAAATGGCGAATATTTCTTGAATCCCTTTATTCAACCATGCTAATTTATGTATTATATTACTCGATTTCAAAGTTTCAACGTCTAATACAAGTAATAGTTCTATCAAAGAATGAATGTAAATCCAGCTCATGTGTAGGTGGCACATATAATAATATATGCTAGGCTTATATGACGCATTGAATTAAAATTTTGGTTATATATTTGTATGTGTAAAAATTAATAAGAAGGATATAATTGATGACCTCGTATTAGGACTGTATCTGTCGAATGCTAAAATATGCAAATGATTATCGCAGTATTATATATTCAGGGGAGACAAATAGAGACAGATGGCAACACACTGTAGGCCAGCAAAAACGTATACCCTATGCTGGGTTTAATGTTGTGCCAGCGTCACAGACGGTGGCCCAACATTAAGCCAACATTGGGTCAATCGTATTTACTAGGAATCGTCTATCTAAGAAAATACACTATTATGCTTTTATTTACAATAAAAAAATCCTTACCTTTATAACATTTAGTTAAACTAAATAATTGGCACTGAACTTATAGTTGTATATCTTAAGGAATATGTTGATTTCTATGCAAACATCCCGAGAAAACCTAGCTTTGGTACTCAAACAGTCCCGTACTCCACTTTAGAACTTCTGTTACCTTTGAGTCTTTAAAACCTGAACGCTTCTTCAACAACCATTTATGTGAGTTAGTCTTTGCCTTGAATATTGTTAAACAAGGCGTTACTGGCTTCAGAGAATTCCATTTGTTTTCAATTTGTGTCCAATAACTAATCTACATGTGCTCTTTAAAATGTTATTTACAAATAGGAGGCGTTTCCTTTCTCAAACTTTTAGCTGCAGTAGCTGAAACGCCTGTAATGTTTTTTGGTAATTCTATACGTTTAAATCATCTTATCTTTACATTTAATATGATCAAGCTAAACTTTATAATACTTTTTTTAAGGTGTAATTTGAAAAGTAGAATCAAATCTAACACAGACTGAGTGCCTGAAAATAGTGTGTCTCTATTGTCTATACATGCAGATGTACACACACGTGGATTATCATCCTATTCTGATGATCTGATTTAAGAAATGAAAAACTTTGACTAAAAGATAAATGCTAAAATTATAGTTTTCTAAGTGTGTCGTGTATTTTTTGCATGTTCTTCTATAATTACCCAACCATGACCTAAAAGTGTCATGTCAATGCCCACAAGGGGAATGAAGTAGCGGGACTACAAGAGTTAGAGGAAAGAAGTAACGGAAGGTGGTGTCACTCACTGAGTACAATGCATCATCAATCGTCAATGCTGGATCAATGCTGGCTCAACATTACAGAAAAACTAAACGACCCAACAAATACGAAACTCTGAATGCTATATTATTGCTGGGCCACTGTCTCCAACGCTGTCTCATCATTGTTACAACATTGGATCGGTGTTAACTGTTTCCTGTTTTCTGAGAAATTGCCTGTGGATATTTTCAGTCAATGTAGGCTCAATGTTGGACTACCGTCTACAACGGTGGCCCAACATTGAGCCAACATTGGGCAATAATTGATCAGGTTTGCTGGTTTATTGTATGGCGTGCGCTGAGGGCGAGCAAATCACTGTCACACAACCAGTGGTTACTGCCATAAAATACATGTCAAATCTCCACAACATCTCCATATAATACAGGCTAATGAAATTCTACCAGTTTGCCTTCTTGTTTTTCGGTGGAATCCCCTGAAGGGCATCCTGTGAGACAGTAAGTGCCCTGTGCGATTTCATAATTCATTTCCTGTGCGATTTCATAATTTATTTCAACAAAATTTCAACAAAATTGTTCACACGATTACTCCACCAGTGACCAGAACGACTGCCTATTGGTCCAGGAGCGAATTCCTAAAAGACGCGTAAGACGGATTTATCTCAACACCAGGTTTGAGTTGATAGTATGGTAGTTGGAGCTTCTAGAACAACCCCAAGTGGTGTCTACAATCAAATTTTGGATCAATTTTTTTAGAGGAAGGGGGCATTTTAGAGTAGGGGTGTACTGTATGGTATTACCAGGAAAATTGAAGTAAGTATGTGTACACAATTGGCAATATCTTTGTCAATAATAATCATTAAAGATTCTGGAACGAAAACGCAATGTTTATAATGTTTATTATCTATTTATATAGAAAAACATTATATTGAAGTATGAATGAATGAATGAATGAATGAATGAATGAATGAATGAATGAATGAATGAATGAATGAATGAATAAATGAATGAATGAATGAATGAATGAATGAATGAATGAATGAATGAATGAATGAATGAATGAATGAATGAATGAATGAATAAATGAATGAATGGTGTTTTAGGCCACCTTTATGCACATATAAGTTAAACCGACCAGAAGAACCTTCTGAGGATAGTGAGATGAATGATATGACACTGCCCTCCAGACACATCATTCGAAATTCGAGCCCTGGTGGTCTGAGTTCGAGAACGCTACCTCTCAGTCACGTAGGCAACGCACAATATTGAATCCTTACGAGTGATCGGAGAAGGAACATTTTGTTTCTTTCAAACTTGAATGCCAGAGCGGGAAACGAGCCCGCGATCTCCGACTTTCCAAGCAGAAAGCTTAACTTCAACATAACTGTTGTGAATAGTATGTATTGTATATTAAATAAAAAAGAATAAAATAAAGTAAGAAACAACTAGCCTGTGAAATTCAATAAATTTATAGCCTAATTTCTAGTCCGTGAAATTAAGTAAATTTTAATAATTGACAATTCTTCATCAATTACATTTGTTTTAAGAATAAGTGTCATAAAAAGTTATATTTATTTATTCGAACATGGAATATCTCATTTGTAATATTAGGAGTTCTGTTTTTAAAGCATTATCGTTGAGACATTTCCATTTAGTAGACATTGACCTTTATATTACCGTGTATAGTATTCAAATCAAGTATATGTGCATATACCTCAACTATTCAGATGTAAAACGTACGTCAACACAGGAAAAAAAATAACATTAGTAGGCCTATACAAATTCGAACCAGAAATAGTCTATGAATAGCACTTCATACGCATGTTTATGTAATTAAAAATGTTTTTTTTATTTCTAGCAGCAGGAAAATTGAGCAATTCTTCTCTTGCTAGATATAAGACATAAAATACAGGTACTTATCTTAGGACGTCAGTGTTCTATTGTGCAGCATGTGTTACCACAAGAGCTCAATGATATGTCACACGCCCTATTTCCTCTATGTCAATAACACTGGTCATAATAAAGCGGGACGATTCTACATTGAAACTAATCTCAGTCTTTATTGATATGGACAACTCACCTGATTCACCTCGAGCAAATCAAATGAATGCATCTTCGCCGACGAAAATATTTCGTTGATAATTTTATTGATAATATCCACTACGGAATATCCTCTGTCTCAATTTGTACATGCATATCAAATAAACCAGACACAAATTATACGATATGTCGCATGTGATAATATGCTATGTGTTACCCCGCTATTACACATTTAGGCCAAATATGTTTAAATTTTCCTCTCTCTTATCTTCTGAAGAACCATCTGTGTTGAGAAAACTTGCAAAATTTTTATATCTACGTGATTCTTAGTCTTAGAGCCAATTTTCTCATACAAACACAAACAAAATTGTATCACCTTATTGCATCTCTGTTCACGCTTTATCTGTTGCCACACTATTTCACGCGTCAAACATGCACTTGTTTATATATGTCTATATGTATGCACACAGATTGTAAATCTATTGCTGAATAAAATTACTTACTTATAACCCTTACAGCGCAGGGACTGACTTCAGACATCAAAATCTGACGTCTATAAACGTCACATTCTGACGTCTCAAGTCGATCCCCGCACTTTAAAAGTAAGAATAATTATAATGGCCGTAGACCCATAACATATAGGTAGTCAAATGAATAGGAAAGGGCTAGCAAAGACATTTATGATGATTTCAGATTGAAAAAAATCTTTTGGTCTCCATGGTTTATACAAAAATATTTTAGCGTTCTAAGGGCAAATGTCAATATAGGGCAAGCAATAATCATAGTTGGTCACATAGATTAAAAACATTTCAGTTCGTGAACTTTTAATAACAATCTAAATGTTTAAGCACACATTAAAAATCTAAATATGTTCTTCAACATTTTTAATTGGTGTCTTTAAAACATTCGTTTAATTTGAGACATGAAATGATTCTCATAACAGGTAAAACAGGACTGTTTCGTGTCTGTAATGACTATATTATGGCAACAATTATTCCCTTTCATACTTTTCACATTTGAGTTGAAAGTTTTCTTTGATGGTTGTGATTCAATCATTTGAGGACGAGGTATTGCAAGTAGCACCCATTACTGACTATGACTATTTGGCGCCCCTTAGCCCTTTCATATGGGATGATTTCAAATTGAAAAAAGCCAATTATTCCCTTCCACACATTTCAAAATTTGTGTTGAATGTTTCTTTGATGGTTGTGATTCAATTATTTGAGGATGAGGTATAACAAGAAGCACCCATTACTGAATATGACTATTTGGCGCCCCATATTACCGCAGCGTCATGTGCGTGAGCGAAAAGTAGATTCATTACATCATCTAAATTAGATCGCAAGTCACCAGACAGTAGGCGTGTCTGTATTAAAGTGAAGATGAGCGTGATTTAGCCATCACCCTTTTAGATGAACACGTCACAATTATTCGTGCACACGTAACGGTGACGTAAGGGAGATATGAGTACAAAGAGTTGTTGGTTAGATTATGAACTGGCTGACGCCTCCTGGTCGACATCAAGGGGTGGACCTGTGAACGACGTGGTTTAGGTTACCCCTGGGTGATAGCACACACCTATCATTTACACTGAAACAATAATCATAGCCTACTACCTAAGATATGCCACAGATATCGGCTCAATGCTGTACCAATGTCGCCTGACATTGATACAGCATTGAGCTAACGTATGCGGATTGATGTGCTTGATGCAGAACAGCGCACTGTGCGCTATTGCCAGACCATAGATACAAAAAGCTTTAAATATTTTTTTTAAAAGGTAGGCCTAATCCGCAAATATGTATTCACATTAGGGCATTATGTTAAAGTTATTTATAGCACACAAGTTATACTGTAACTGATTCATTTTCGATACCAATAGGATATGTATAGGAAGTTATAACTAACCGTATATATACAATAAACTAAATACGTCATCAATGTTATCGGTCAGATCATTATTTTATTGAAGACAAATGGTATAAACAGACATATATTAACATAAACTTCCTACAAAATTAACCCGCTTTGAGTTACTTTCTACATAATGAACCCGCGCCATTTTCTCGATAATTCACACAAAGAAAAATAAAAAGATTAAAAATACGTAGAATGGGAAGTTATGATGTTTTTGACTTTTATCATTCATATAGAGTAGTGGGTTAATTCATAGCTACTACACAAAGTTAAAGTGTCTTATCTGCCATTGAGTGGCTGATACGACACTTTACCTCTGAGAGAAGCTGTGGATACCATCCGTTTACAGACTATTCAATAATCCCACTAAGTCACATAATTATTATAATTACCTCATGTCCAATCGTACACTAGTAACAGGACCAGGCTATGAGAGCATAATTATAGGGACCTCAATTATATCGCCGAAGCTTCAGGCATATTGTCTGTCTCACTATCGCTCCGATGTATAGAGCTCAGATAATAACATGCGGAAATAAAACACATCGTGTATTATACAAAGGTCCCTATTACATACATAATAGTCCTGAGCTAATAAATTGCTCTATGGTGAATAATTTATATGAATTAAAATACACTGGTGACGTCAGTCAATTTTTAAAACAGTAGATTCGGATCCACGAATCTACTGTTATTTTTAATAGTGGCCAGGTCGGGCAAAATATACGGGTTTAATCATGAAACTGTATGGCTTATGTTGCATGGTTTGACCATGCAGAGTATTTAAAATACACCCGTGACGTCAGTCTATTGCTAAAACAGTAGATTCAGATCTACGAATCTACTGTTATTTTGTACTGGTCAGGTCGGGCACAATATACGGGTTTAACTATGAAACTGCATGTTAATATTTCATGAATTAGCCATACTGACAAGGAAATAGAGGTTTTCTATATCAAATCTTGAAACATCTGCTCATATTATGTGTATTTTAAGTCGAAGAAAGAACTCAATTACAATAGATTCGTAGATCCGAATATACTAAGCGCTCCGCGTCTCGTACACACGGATCTACGAATCTATCAAATTTCGTTCTTTCTCCTTGACATCATTGCCTACCAACAAAGATGCAAAACCATTTGTATATGAAATAAGCTTGGGTTTTCGATAAAGCAACGGTATTTTAAAATGCAAGTGTTCCATTTAATATACTGCCCATTTGGCTTCTGTAATTCCCATTTTAAAGTGAGCGATAATCACTTTATTTCATAGATACCTAAGTGTAATATACATCATAAAAACCCATATTTATTTCAATGCATGGGTTTCTTCATTGTTTAACCCTTTCCACCGCTAATTACGATTATAATCATTTTTCATTGGTTTTATTAGCATATCAAATCACTGTTATTGGGAATTAAATGAGTGTTTAAACATCAATATTTGTAAAAGTTGGTTCTCAAATTAAACACATGTGAGTAATTGTCATCCACTTGAAGTTGTGGATCGCAGAAGCGAGACACAACTTCAAGTGGGTGGAAATTCAAATTGATTTATTTTAGGGATAAAGGGTTATGATTTATTGGGCAGTGAAACCTTCAGAATCTCTTATTTAAAATCAACCCTATATAATTATAGATACGAAACTCTAGTACGTAGAAAGAATGGCAAACAGTTAAAATAGTTTAAAATCGATCATAAATACTTTTAAGCCTGAATTTACCATTGTCATCTTCATCCGCTACAAGCCGCGAATTGCTGTCGCAATTCTCGACCTCTAGTGGATAAAGATGATTTGAAGTTGGAGGAAAATTAAAGAAAATCACCATGTATTAGTAAACCAGTTTCATGGAAATTTTCATTAAAGCCCCTAGTTGTAGGAAAATTAAGTGTGTTTTCATGGATGTAAAATGATGCTTCAATGCATCGTGAGGGCTTAAAGGGTTTATACCGGAGTAGTGAAGAGAAGGTTATTTGTGCGAATATCACATAATGATACAGTGCCAAACTCCCCTTAGCAATTTACATTTACATTTACGCAGAAGAAATGGTTCACTACTGAACGACAGTACCCGTCAACAACAATAGAATGTGAGCTGTAATTATAGTATGATACTTCAGAGCCGATTTATACCAAATTGCTATAGAAATGGATCTTCTGTGTTGATGTCTGAGAGCAAATGCATCTAATTGAAGGTACAACTCAACTGAGAAATATGAATTGTAGCCGGGTGTCGCGGACTGGAGTGATTACCACTGTAGCCAACGAGTTGAGTCTTTGGCTCGACTGGTAGCGCTCAGGCATCACGATGTCAGGGTCGATGGTTCGATCCCCAGGCTGGGCAGTTTCAACACTGCTACACAATAACTATACATATTTATACTGCCCTCCAAAAGCTATAGTAACAACAGCAACTGTTGACTTGTAAAGTCATGAGCTACATGTACTGTGTTCACCTGTGTTTGAACAGTTTTTAATTATAGTATTTAGCAAATAAATTAACCCTTAAAACTCTGACATATTCCTATATAAACCATAAAGACTAATGGTTTTTTAATTTGAAATCATCATAAATTTCTTAGTTAGCTCTTTCCGCTTCATTTGAAAACATATGTTAAGGGTCTAATGCCATTACAAATATTTGAATTCTTTCAGTGCAGGGATCGACTATCGACGTCAGAATCTGACGTTCACAGACGTCAGATTCTTACGTCTAAAGTCGATCCCCGCGTTGTAAGGGTTAATCACGTCTATGGCTGTATTTGTGCTTCAGAAAAAAATTGCAAGATAAAAGATTATTAAATTGGCAAAATCACCATAATTTTGTATTCAGCTTGTACAGATGTAAGTAATTATCACCAACTTGATGTTGTGGGTCGCGGTAGCGAGACACAACTTCAAGTGGGTAAAAAAATAAATTAGTAGCGCTTTAAGGGTTCAATTTGATGGCTAAAGGAGTATGTCAAAATAAAAATATACACGCATTTTTAGGTTTCGCAATTCCTCACTGAAAAAAAAATTAAACAAAGAACGAAAAGGCTTGTGAAAATTGATGTTCCCAAGAATGGTAATCTCCTGGGTAACGTTTTAGATATGGTCGTGTGAATGGTCTTGGCATCACCACATGTTTTTTTGATACTTAGTTATCTACCATACCAAGTGGGTTGTGGAAACCATAGATCTAGATCTATGGTGGAAACCTGAATAATTATATCTTCCGGCCGATTTTCCTAATAAAGATGTGATTGTGTTAATACAGTAAGATGATAAACAGTGGCTAAATATTGGCTATGTGTCTATGACTTTGGGCCAATGTTTAGCAAACTTTTTTTATTTGGCTGGTACCCTGCCAACATGAAAAGTCGACCAATTTCCAGATTAACCCATAAAGCCCTGAGTTATTCAATTTAAATTTTCAGTCACTTGAAGTTGTGTGTCGCTACCACGACACACAACTTTAAGTACCTGAAAATTTACGTGATTTGTGAAATTTAGGTCCCGAAATGTATCAATGTTTCAAGATTTAAGAATATTTTACTTTTAACAACTGGTTATACAGGTGTTAATAAAACACAGAATGTCTTCTGTGGTGAGCATCAGTGCCCTAGGGGTTAATGTTAGGCCACCGTCTGCTATAAGATCCACGTCTCGTAATTGCTGGGTGTATGTAGCGCGTGGGAGATATCAGGGAGTATTGCTGCGTCATCATCAGTATGTTATCCTCCAGTGTTTGTTGTCCACGTCATAGTACCACACCAACAAGCACGAGGCATTGAAACAATGTTGTTTTTATGTTGGCCCATCGTCTACGACGCTGGCCCAACATTAAAACAACAATGGTGTTTGCTACCACACTCCACGTCATATCACATCACGACGCATCACCGTGACGTCACACGTGATGATGACGTCACACGAGCACGATGACGGCAGCCATTACGTCCATAGTGACAAATCCTCCCACTAGAGCGCACTCTGATCACGAAGCTGATGACGATGATGTTGATGTGTTTTTATGAACCTCCAGATTTCTACTTGTACATACTTCGGTGAACTGCTCAAAATACGCAGAAAATATTGGGAGAAGAAATTAAATGGCAGCATCTCTTATCAGACATACAATTATTACAAAGTGCATATTGAACTGAAATCATTTTTGAAGAAATAGCTATACATACACATTATTAGCTAGATACAGATATCCTCGATTGTAGAACTAGAAGTTAGAGTGGCTATTAATCACATACAAAGAATCACAGATAACGCCGCTGGTAAGAGACGAGAATATATTATTTAACAGTGGCGGATCCAGCATCTTAGGCCAGGGGGCGCCGAGGGCTTTAGGACCATGCCCGCAAGATTTTGTTGTTAAATGTAGGGCAATTTAGTAGACTTTCAAAGCATTTAGCGAAAATTGGGGAGGGTGACTGCGTCCTCCTGGACACGCCCTTGTATTAAATATATTTATCTACAATTTAAATATTAACAGAATTATGAGAGAAAAAATCGTTTATTCTTTCCTAAACCTGTCAATTTGGAATGCAGTATTTATTCCAAAACCGTTACCGACTACGTCGAAGCAGACATAATTGCTAGTTTACTAATTCTAACTAGACTGAGCAATAATTACGACAATTGTGTTTATTTGTAGCAGCATTATATTTAATTGTTGGTTCAGGGTACGGCAGTACAGGTATGTAGAGAGCATATTCAAACAGCCTGAGTCGAGTATGTTTCAGTTAGACGAGTGACACACGACACTGATATGCAAACGGTGTTCATTTGAGTGCGATATGGGAAAATACAGCACTCGTTCAATTAATAAGGTGTGAGCCTTTAGGCGAACACCTTATTAATTGAACAATCTCTGTATTTTCACATGTCGCAAAAAAATGAACAACGTTTGTATTTTCTCACACGATCATGTCACACATGACATAACTGCCATACATTGCAGTTCGAACTACAACCAGAGTGCGATATGGGCTGATACCGATATACGTCTCATAGTGAAAACGACTGCACAGAGTGTGAGAATATGGCCGTTTTTATTGTTTCTGTTTGTCCTTTAAAGAAAGAAATTTGCATGAAAAATGTAATTGTAGAAATTGTACATAATTGTACAATATGAGTATTTTTCACCCACTTTGAAGTTGTAGGTCGCGGCAGCGAGACACAACTTTAAGTGAGTGAAAATTTAAATTCCACAATCTAGAGCATCAAGGGTCAATTTGATCACAGTATTTTTTATCAAGAAATGAATAAAGAATTATTAATATGGTGCAAACTGTCATTTCCGGTGAAGTAGATATGGTTCTTGTTATTGGCCTGCAGTGTATGCCAGCAGCAGATGGATGTGGTGTGTGTGTACACTGCCCACGTACAGGTAATTACTGATACCGAAGAAACAATCAGAAATAATAACAGTGTATTATCCTCCACTAGGAAGTGACCTCTTCTCAGTAGAGCATTATCTGGGTCAGGGTAGTGCGCCAGTTCCGGTATTTCAGCTCTTGGTTTTGAGGAAACTTTTATGTTAACTATTTTCGCCACCAGCAAGATCAGTTTACATTCTGAATTTTGCAAGATTTCCTTAAATAAGGGTTACGGAAGTTGTCACTAAGGTATTTTTTTTATTCACTCTATTGTAGTATACGTAGCGAGAGACAAAATCAAATTGATCAGAATGATACTTTCCAAACTTACACTACAGGGTTTGCAGCGTGGGCAGTGGCAAGCACGAGACGTAGAATCAATGGTGGTTTAATGCTGGTCCACCGTCTGCGACGCTGGGCCGACATTAAATCAGCATTGATTCAGCGTTTCTGCTTGCTGGGGTCACGTATAATCTGTGGTCGGTGATCAGTAGTTATGTTGTCATGATGTCTATTATTACTGTGTGATTAGTGGTCGAGTAATAAATCAGTATCCGCGTCGGGTGGACAGTCTTACTTCAGTATCCCCCTAACATTTTAACCTTGTGCTGCTGGGGCCGCACATATATCTGTACGATTTCTAGCATCTTTAGGCCAAATGGAATATCACTAAACTTGGTAAAATAGACTGTGGGAGGTGCTTATAGGATAATAAAAAAAAATAATATGGGAGATATATATTTTTCATACATATGAATATTTTTTGTCATTTGTAGCTGGAAATTGCACCTCATTTCATCTCGTAGACAAAATTACTGTTGTTTTTTTAGCTGAATATCCGGTTCTTTTGCGTTTTTGAAATCTTGAAAGATTTATTATTCAAGCAAATATCAACATACTTCATTCTCAGTCAATCCGAATAAAACTGTTATGTAGTCTCTGTCACGAGGACAAAAAGTATGTCTTCAAATCACTATGATTTATAAACTTTCTATCATATTACTGCTCATTTATACTTATGCACAAAACTTTTTAAACTATTAATTGGTTTTAAACAAGATAAATCGAGTTAACAAAAAGGTACAAGCTATTTTATTGGGTCTGTTAGTGGTAGTTTTAAATGCCAAGTGAACAACCTTAAGCAGCTAAATGATTCTTAGATCGCCATATGTAAAGCCTTAAAGCGCTAAATAAGATAATTTTAATTTACATTTGTACAATTTGAATCAAAACATATGCCTTACTAACAATTATGATGCTCATTTCTCTATCAAATTGTCCCATTTGAAGGTTAAATAAAACGGTTAAAGTTAAAAACGACCATAGTCGCGCGTAGCGGGTTATTGGTTAATTGTATATTATCATACAGCCAGTAACATGACCCATATAAGCGTAGTGGTACATTTTCTGCCCAAACTTCTAGACAACATTACCCGTGATTACCCATGATGTGAGTGTATTATGTTCTTTACATCCCTAAAACGATGTCCTGGTATGTCCGAAAGAGTTCCCAATGTAGCCCTAAATACAAGACTATTTCACCCGAGCTGCATATCTAGCTCGGGTGAAATAGCTTTGTATGCAGGGTTGCGATTTCAAGTTCCTGTCTGTCCCAACTTTCTACAGACAACGGAATAAGGCGTAGACCACATACCACCCGAATTAGATAGGCCTACCACATAAACCTGTGTCTCTGAATTTAATCTGATCATAAGTAGAAAATAAAGTAAGAGGAATTATGTTTTATGTTCATGAACAAACCTTTTCGTAGCCGCTAATAATATTAATGTTAGATTCATATCACGGGTGAGCGGAATGTTTTGTCATTTGTCATAGCCATGTCATATCTGAAACAGTCATTTCTCATGATTCTTTTTTATTGAGTGACACATATCGACGAAGGTGAGATAATAGCCTCATTTGGATAAAAAACACATTGGCTTGAATGCCAGTTTCTTAACGTGCAAGAAGTGGAAATCGCGCCCGTGATGAAAAGTAAGGCGAATAGTGAGTGATCTTTGATCTGATCCGAAGTGAATTTATGTGAGCTTTAAATGAGACATAGCTGTGGTATAGATTGGCGAAACAGATGTGGATACTGCAGAGAAAAGGCAAACAGCAGTAACTGCTTACTTTTCAAGTTAGCAGTTACTTCTGTTTGCCTTTGCTCGGCATTATAGCGGTAATTTATCAGAATAAATCTAATCAATGCAACATAAATCCTGAATGTTTCCACGAGGCAAGGGATACTAAATGGAGATACTCAGTACCCTGTGGCGGAGAGGAGCAGGTAGACACTTTGATTCTCTGACAGTCGCCAGGCAGTCATTAACCGTCTCTGTGCGGGGGCTGAATTATGCAGGCGTAAATAAAAAGTGGCGGCATACATCGAATCAATTTTTTTAAATATTCCCAATAAAATTTCTGTGGCGTATATTGTTTTTCATTTGAAGGTTTTATTTATTTTCTATGTGACAACTGCGATAGACACTTCTGATTCAACATGTTCAACTCAATAAAAAGTAGTTCAAGTTTACAAAAATTAAAGTACTTACCGTGTAGATATAGAAATGGACGTACTCAGATATTTTTACCCAGGTCAATACTTTAGTAAATTACGATGACACTAAAGTCAAATTTGAGACACTTCCGTGTATTTGGTCATATTTGAGAGCATTAAAATGTATATATTCGTATGAATGGGACTCTTAGCCCGAAAATGTCATTAATTGGAATTTTGTTGGTGGTTTCCTCAAAGCCAGAATTACAAACGCATTTTCCAGCTTCAAATTCAATGAAGAAACAATTTCTGAAATTTGCTATTACATAATTCTATATCGAGATTATTTACGAATTTTGCACAATTTGAGTGTCATTTACGCTGGCTTTATTCATACCTAATGACGTATATATATCATACCCCAGTACACAGAGGGTTAAGTATGTCTAGGCGTCAGTGGCGCCCACTATCTGCTACAACTCTCACTACTGGGTCTACTTCTAGCACCTGTTCATCACCAAACCCGACACACACTTAGCTCGATTACCCGGGAAACCTTTAGAGCACTGGCACCGATCGCTACTTCTTCCCAGTAAACACGAGATGTTTAGCCAATGCTGGTTTGATGTTGGGCCAGCGTCGTAGACGATGGACCAACATTAAACTAGCATTGTGTGTAAACTTGTTTCTCTAGCAGAATGTAATGCTTTGAATAGTTTAAACGAGGATGTATCCTTGGTTTAACATATCGCCATTTGAAAATGTTGAATTAAAAACTATCAGAAATGCATTGTAATATGCATTTTTGATATGTTATAACACTGTTAATAACAGAACAGGACAGTCCCAATGTGTATTACTTTTAAACAAGTGTACATCTACATACATATAGGTTTAAACTTAGTTCATGTTAATCTGATAGTAAATATAATAAACGTAAAGTAACTGCTGAAATGATAAGAAATTAATCAATATATAAACTAGATCATATTTAAAATAAACGTGATTTTTTCTGTTAGTAAGAAATGGACACATTTGTCAGAAAATAATTTAGTAACGATTTCATTGGCCTGAAATGTGTTAGTTGACTCCTAAGCTGTGTCAGGGTGTTATATCATCAGGGTATTGAGTTGAATCAGATGTGATGATTGTGAGAATGAGATGATTGATGGGAGAGTTACAATAGATAATGGAGCTGGGTATAACAGCCAAAGATGGCTGCCCCGCCCTGAAATGAACGATAATTATATTAAAATGATGAACAATAACCAGTCGTGTGGCCCTAAAGGGTAACCCTTTGGGAACCATATACGCCCGCCCTTTTCTAATCTGAAGTAAAAAATGTGAGTCATAATCCTGATATATACGAAAATTCGCTTTGATTTGACTAAAATATGTTCATGAAAGATTTATCAATTATCATATCATAAAGTAACATATAATTTGAGTAGTCGATCGCTACTGAAATCGAATACTCAAATCAGGTATGTATTTATTAGCTTCCTTTTGCCTTTAAAAGGTTTAACTATGGCCAGTACTCTAATGATCAGGGTCGTTAGTTACGGGGCAGATGGTATCTTGACAGATAAAAGCTTTAAAATGATTGCTGGAAGGGATAAAGCTGGTGGAGATAAAGGCGGAGTATGATAATGGGGTGATTTACAGAAATGATTATGTGGTGTTGAGCTAGCTGGATCCACTGTTAATGTTAGGGTCACCACCCTTCATTAGACAACAACGCCTCCACTTTTGCCATTGTCTACGACTCTTCTCAGCCTTGAAATATTTTCAAGTATCTCTAACAACCGGGTTGAAAATGTACACCCCTTTTCGGGTAGCTTGTTCTACGTACTTTATATAGATATTTCCTATAAAATATGTATACATTTTAAAGAAAATCTATTTCTACTGATGTTTTTATGAGAGTGTGCCATTTCCTGTAAAGTTTCAATAAGTAATTGGCATACAAAATCACTGGAAAATAATTAGTTCTGTGCCTAAAACATGTAGACTATAAAAGGTGACGATTTGAACCAGTAAAAACATATTTATATATACTTGTAACCATAAACTGTGGCGACCAAAGAGGTTTTTTCAGTTTGAAATCATCATAAATGTCTTAGTTAACTCTTTCTGCTTCATTTGAATATCTCATGGGCTTATGACCATTATAAATTGTTTTAATTCTTATAGTGCGCGGATCGACGTTAGACCTCAGAATCTGAATCTACAGACGTCAGATTATGACGCCTAAAGTCGGTCTCCGCGCTGAAATGGTTAAAATATTGTGTTCATCCTCACTATGCATCAAAACATCAGAAAATGGAAAACGTTCACTGTCGGTAAGAATGGAGATCACTAACAGTTGACTTTTTTAATACTTGGAATCGAGATAGAAAATCAAATTCATAATCTATGCATGCCGCATTTGTATCTCTTATAAGTTTTATTTTACTAAATGCATGAGTGAATATTTGTGAAACTACTAGTAGTTGTATGAGGTATGGCGTTAAGATGATGGAGGCTCACATTTAAATGGTGAATTATGATTTCATATTATTTCCTGTGAAGCAGAAATATACTGCAATATCGCACGGCACGCCACATCAGCGCGACGGACTAGTCTCGATTCGAGAACAAAACAAAAAATACTCCTGGGTTTTAAGCACAGATCGCTGAGCTTCAAGTTCAGCTAGGAGAGATCGCGAGCTCGTCCCTCGCTCTGGCATTCTATTCAGGTTCCAAAGAAACATACGTTTCTTCACCGCTCATTCAATATTGTGGGAAGTCTTCGTGATCGAGAGGTAGCGTGTTCGGTCTCAGACTGCCAGAGCTCGAATTTCAAATTCTGTGTCTGGAGGGCAGTGTCATCCCATTATTTCAAAGAGAGTGCGACCCTTTTCCCCTCTGTGGACTAGTTAATGGACAGTGACAGGCTGAGTCATCTTACTTATCCCACAAACAACTATTTATCTAAAAACACTCTCAAAATAGAAAGTTTTTTCTGAAAATTACTCATCGAAATTAAAGTTATGTAAAAGATGGTGAATCGACACAAAATTGTTTTCTAAAGATTCCAAGTAAAATTACAGACCGTTTTGGTAAATATGTTGCACTTGCATTTCATGAGTGTACTATTCATTCTATTTAAATACTACCCTGGTAGATCTGGTCCTCCTATGGTTAATAAAGTACTGGTGACTTGGCCTGTGGTTAGAGATTTGGGAGTGATAGGGCACGCATATTCCACTGGTCATCTTAGTGTTAGTCACCCCAGGGTAGGGGGAGGTGGTGAACTAGATAACGAGGATTTCACTAAATTCACCCACAATGTTATTTTATATTCCGTTACGATCTTCCTCTGCAAAGTAACCGCGAAGAGAATAATATCAACTTATAACATGTGAAAAGAAACACGATTTTGTGCAGCATATATGTATTCACATAAAGTAAATGTTCACATAGTTGTATTATGTTAAAACACAAGACCACATGTAGATATTTTGTTTATTCCCACATTTTAAGTTTTTTGCCTTCAATTTGATGTTACAAAAACGACTAAATTAGCATCAGTGTTAAATTATTTGAGTAAATGGAACACCACCAATTCTAATAACCACGACATAGACAACGGAAAACGTCCTAATCGAGTGGACTCTCTATAAATTGTTATAGAAAAATACATAAAAAACGATAAACTTTAGCCAAAAACAATTAATAAAACTGAAAAAAAAGTGTGAAATAATAAATATAGTAAACTATGAGATATAAAGTTTTTCCATCTAATTATGAGAAGCAGATAGCCACCCACGGATGAGATCAAAGACTGACAGTGACAATTACTGGTCACCTTTGACACTCCACAATGAGTAGTGGACAGTCAGGGTTTGTGACTGACCAGCAAGCACGAGACGTTCACCCAATGTTGTTTTAATGCTGGGCCAGCGTCTGCGACGCTGGCCCAGCATTAACCCAGCACTGGGTCAGTGTCTGTGACTGACCAGCGCTCTGTCCACGCCTCCTGTCCACAGCACGGTCACCTGTAGGGCTAACGAGTGGACTCCGTGGCCAAGGGTCATCCCACTGGTCAAACACCATTCATCTAGGGTTTCTTTTGATACATTTGACCATTGTCCGACCCATCTTTCTTGACCATCACTGTAACATAACCAGCGGATCGGCCGTCACTTGAAATCGCCGCTTTTCTTCCCCGGTCATGCCACATCTGCAATTAGCACACATTGAGTACCCAGTAAGCATATTGTCTAGACTTGTAACTACAATATATCTTATTTGTTTTTTTACACAGTTTATGTCTATTTCAACCGGGGACTAACGATCTTAGTTATTACTTTCCAAAGAATGCATTACTTGGAATGATATCATAGACAAAAACTATTTTACATTTTATAGTGTGCAGTAAAATATAAAGACAATCTATGTATAGATTCGATACACCTTATTTGAAGCTAGGTGTTTTAAACTTTTAAACATAGGCTTTATTCCTATCGGGAATGGAATCATTACAAACAATGTTTGCAATTAGCCTTCCTTCATCAGAAAAAAATCTTCACACAAAGCATGAAAGAGAATGTCAATTTAAACTCTCCTGTACCGGAAGGGTCGTCACGATTTAGGAATGAATCACAAGTTTGATCAATCAGCCAATCAGGAGGTCTGTTATAAGTATTGGACCTCCTGGTGTACCTGGGTATCTTATTGATTATTAGCCTTGGTGTGTGCTTTCAGAAGGTGTGAGGCCATTAAGTACATACCCATGTGGGGGGCGCACACTATACGCCCTGGCCTACGGGGTTACGCTTTTAATATGATCTCTATTGAAACATATGATTTGTAGTTTGTAAAGTAGACTGCGGTAGTATCATAGGAAGCAATCCTTCCTAAGGGAGTATAATAATAACATGTTTAGAATCGTTTATAATAATGGAGTACTGCTCTGCTTTATATGCTGTTCAAACTTTCTGCTTCGCTTCTGCTTTTTAATTTTCATATGATATTTATAATTCGAAAGTACAAGAGTGTTAAAATTTATATAAACCAATGTAAACTAAAGAGAATATACAAATGTTATAAATTAGCATTCCAATGAGCTGCTCTCCAAAAAAAAATATTTGTATCAATCAAAGACTCTTACCAATCAATCAATTCACCTACTAGTACATGTCTACCTGCGTTCCTACCTTTCGACCTACCTACCTATATACCTAGCTATACCTACTTATCTTTACAGTTTGGGATTTCAGCAAAGCGTTTGACAAGGTGTCCCATCAACTTATCACCACTGAGTTAAATTATTATGGCATTAGATACTGCACACTTAGCTGGATCATCTTTTTTCTATCAGACCGTACTCAAAAGGTAATACTATATAGAGGGTGAATTCACTGCCACGGTTAAAGCTACATCTAGAGTATCCCAAGTACTGTCCAGGCCCAATCCTTTTCCTAATTTATATAAACGATCTTCCAAATTATCTGTCGCCAGGCTCTTTGCAGACAACGACATAGTTTACAGAGAAATTAACTCTCCCCAAGATTGTTTACAACTCTAAAATGACCTTGATACATACTACATTGACAAATCCTCAGTGAAATCTACTACATATTAGGAGTAACACTAACATAAGATTTAAGTTGCCTGCCTGCCTGCCTGCCTGCCTGCCTGCCTGCCAACCTGCCTGCCTGCCTGCCTGCCTGCCTGCCTGCCTGCCTGCCTGCCTGCCTGCCTGCCTGCCTGCCTGCCTGCCCGCCTGCCTGCCTGCCTGCCTGCCTGCCTGCCTGCCTGCCTGCCTGCCTGCCTGCCTGCCTGCCTGCCTGCCTGCCTGCCTGCCTGCCTGCCTGCCTGCCTGCCTGCCTGCCTGCCTGCCTGCCTGCCTGCCTGCCTGCCTGCCTGCCTGCCTGCCTGCCTGCCTGCCTGCCTGCCTGCCTGCCTGCCTGCCTGCCTGCCTGCCTGCCTGCCTGCCTGCCTGCCTGCCTGCCTGCCTGCCTGCCTGCCTGCCTGCCTGCCTGCCTGCCTGCCTGCCTGCCTGCCTGCCTGTAATACTCATTATCCCTGTGTCCTTACATGCACCTACAACTCTCATTTATAGAGTGATGATATACCATCAATATATAATCGAAATCATTTAGTTTTATTACCAATCACAACAGCCCCTGCCAACACCCGGGACACATGAGGGCGGCTCACCGAAACTCGTTTGTTCATCAACCTGAACGATGTTAGGAGAATCGTTCAGCTTGATGAACAAACAAACAATCGTCAAGGCGCCATTTGGATTGTAAATAAACAACAAACAGCTCGGCTTGTCGCGCCCCCACAGATACAAAACATCAACCCAATGTTGGGTCAATGCTGGTCCATTGTCAGCGACGCTAGCCCAACATTGAGCCAGCATTGGGTGAATGTCTCGTGTTTGCAGGGGCGCTGCAGTACTCAGCCCTGTTTTTTGACCCACTGATTCCAAGAACTTTTTTTTTACATAATTTGCATCTATATGGGGTCGTAAATGTAGGCCTCCCTATGTATTATTTGGACGTTGCTGGAGGGTTTTATTTTGTAATAATAACGGAATAATTGCAAAATAATTGCACAGATCACCACCCTTATCTGTCATTTTAAGATTTTGGGAAAAATATATGTGCGCTTAGTTCAGATGCTTATCGCCGCACTTGGTTTAAACCTTAACCCCTAAAGCGCTGACTTATTTTGTATACACTATGGAAACTAAAGTTGTTTTTTTTCAATTTGAAATCATCATAACTGTCTTAGTTGGCTCTGTCTGATTCATTTGAATACCTATGGTATGGGTCTACGGCTATTAGAAATATCTTTACTCTTACAGTGCGGGGATCGAGTTTGGACGTCAGAATTTGACGTCTGAAGATGTCAGATTCTGACGATTAAAGTCGATCCCCGCGCTATTAACCTTAAAGTACTAATCACGTCTATAATCATTGTAAGCATGTTTATTTTGTAATTTAAACAGGAAAATTTGGAGAAGAGATGAGCATTACATTTTCTAGATTGTCCTATGTTTTTTTACTTAAATCGTACACACATGTACGCAATTTTACTCACTTCATGTTGTGGGGCGCGGTTGCAAGGCACAAATTTAAGTCAGTAAAAAATACTGTTTGTAACTAAGCGGTTTAATTAACCCTTACAGCGCGGGGATCGACCTTAGTCGTCAGAGGCTGACGTCTGTAGTCGTCAGATTCTGACGACTAAAGTCCATCCCCGCACTGTAAGAATCAACATATTTCCAATGACCGGAAACCCATAACATAGGTATTCAAATGAATCAGAAAGAGCTAACTAAGACAGGTATGATGATTTTAAATTGAAATATGGCCCACAAGGTTTTCATAATCAGCGCTTGAAGGGTTAAAAGGTTAATTATAGAACTAGAGGCCCTATTTAAATGATCGCGGATGAATATGCTGTTTTAGAGAGGTGTGAAGTGGGAGGGATTGATGCGCCACGTGTCACAAAACCAGCGTCTCTTAATGTGTTAAAAAGGCTTCAGGGTGAGACTGAGAAAGGTCGTCTGCTTATAGGGCGAGCATCCAAGTAATGTCGTCTGTGAAAGGGGGTCAGAACAAACCCAAAGATCTAAATGACCACCGACCAGTGGTCATTTAGAGCTTTAGGTTTGTTCTGATCCAACACACGATAAGGATGAAGTTGCATTCATTATACGAACACGGAAAAAATCCCCCTTATGACATTTTGGTGTGATTTTTCACATATACACGGACATGATACGAATACAACATTCACCAAACTAACATATTCCGAACGTTTGCGAAAAAACCTACGCAAAATCAAGCAACATGTCATCTTTGTAATAACAGCGGAGTGCACGCAAGAAAGCACACTGTATTTAAACGATACGAACCAATGAATGGTCATTGAACGTTCCATTTTCAAGAATAATAAATACGTCAACGTGCACTTTAATGATTTATATGCTATACAATTACCGTAGTAAAACATGACATCAATTGAATAAATATTATAAAACTTTCACCATAAAGTAAATTTAGTAAAATGATTATAGTATTATGGCTAAACATGTGAACTTGATCCTTTATTCACGTAAAAAAAATTGTCTTTATGATTACCGGTATAAATTTATCATTATACTGATAATTAAAGGGACTGGCCCAGGCTAAAATCATCAAAAAATCGGTGATTTTATTTCGGGTTCTTAATATGACCATATGATGTAAACATGTACAAAGACTAGAACTGCAAATTTTTATAATTTTTGTGCTGCGCATTCACCAGTTAGGCTAGATATAGAGACGAAATTCCCGCATTTCCTATTTTTGACATGGTTTTCAATAATTAGAAATCAAGTGGGCGAAAATATAAATTAGATAACATAGCGTTTTAAGGGTTAAATTGCTGGATTTTACCATCTTCTCATGACTGAATGCGATTAATAATATATTATATGGCGTCTTAACGTGACAGGGGGCTTATCTCATATGTTTCCATAGATTCCATAAAGTCGAAAAGGTGACTAAGATGTGTAGAAGTTCAAAACCACAAACGCCATTTTGTAGTCATCTAAATATGAAATATATTGCCGAGTATGACACGTAATTCAACCAACGAAATTTAAATTATATTTTGTTTATAATATTTTAGGACAAAATATTATAAAGGCATGTGTATTCCATTTAACCCTTTCAAGCCTGAGTTTACCATTGTCATCTCATCCACTACAAGCCGCGAATTGCTGTCGCAATTCTCGACTTGTAGTGGATGAAAATGACTTGAAGTGGGTGAAAAATTAAAGAAAATTGCCATTTATTGGTTAACCAGTTTCTTGGAAATGTTCATTCTAAAACCCTTTGTTGTGGGAAAATTAAATCTGTTTTCAGGGCTTTAAAATGATGCTTTAATGCATCTTAAGGACTTAAGGGTTAAGTAAGACACACATGATTAACCCTTTGAGCCCTCACGATGCATTAAAGCATCATTTTACATCCCTGAAATCATACTTAATTTCCCTACAACAAAGGGTTTTAGAACGAAAATTTTCATGAAACTGATTTACCAATACATGGTAATTTTCTTAATTTTTTCACCTACATCAAGTCATCTTCAACCACTACAAGTCGAGAATTGCGACAGCAATTCACGGCTTGTAGTGGATGAAGATGACAATGGTAAACTCAGGCTTGAAAGGGTTAACCCTTACAACGCTGAAATATTTTTGTGTAAACCATGGGAACCAAAGAGTTTTCTGAATACCATGTTATGGATCTACGGCCATTTTAAATGTTTTACTGTTTCAGCGCGGAGATCGACTTTAGACGTTAAATTTTGACGTCTAAAGTCGTTCCCCGCGCTGAATTTGTCAAAAAAATACTAAAAATTCCGATTGCGGTCATGGTGTTATCTTCACTGTTTAGCTAATAAAACAATAATTAAAAGGAACAAAAAACTACAACTGTGACGTAAAATGGCATTCCCATGTATAATAGATGAATCACTACACTTCACATGAACAACTTATCCTACATAATCCAATATATATATTATATGTTCTACATTTTTTTTTTATTATGACTTTCTAACATCATCCCCATCCCTACTTGGAATTTTGATATTTCTCCAATTGACCATCAAAAAGTAGAACGTTAACATTTGCTAATAGAAAAGCGTTAGAGCTTGTATACATGTATATGTCAAGGTTAGCTTATATATCTCTCAATCAACTGAAAATAAAGCCAAAGAACTTGACGCAGATATATCTGCAATAATTCACTGGTTTCGTTAATTTGATTTTATCACCGTATGGTTGACAGGTGGTTACTATGTTTGCACGATACATTTCTCGTAATAAGCCAGATAGCGCTCAGTAATATAATGTAAGTCACCTGATGCTATCATATACTACTGAATATCTCTATTTACTATAACCAGTTAATGCTACCTTGACTAAATTTAAGCACCGAATGCCATCATTTAAATGCAATTTATTCAGTTAAATATGGTATTATCCATCACTTATATTGAGGTTGTGAACTTTTTATTTGATATATTTTACTTGCATATTTCTTTAATATGGACATTTTTTAGCCATGAGATGAGAATTGCAATAATTCAAATCACAATGTAAATGGGAATTAGAAAAAAATCCTGGGTTTGAAAAGAGTCAAGGAGGTAATTGTAGGTATGTGACATTCATGAATGCCTTTTCTAAATATAAATTGATTTATGATATGGGGTTTTCTATAGAAAAATATATAATTGAATTCCTTGAAAAACGGTTCTCGTCCAGAAAGAAAATTATTGAGAAAATTGAATAATTAAAAAAAAGTTTTCTTAAATCAATTTTGAATCTGATAATGAAAGCTCACTTCGAGGTATAACTGTTTGATCTTTACAATACGGAAATATTTTATTTGTGTGATAAAGTAATTTATTTGAATGCCCGCTAATGAAGTTGGTTTTCAAGAACACTGTTGACAGACCTTGTGCCGAGTCAGAATGGAATTGGAGAGGGTATTTTAGCAGCGAATGCAAACAATTCTACACATAAAGCTGCGACTTGGGCTCTTAACCTTTATCATCCCAAGTCAATTTATTTAATTTTTTTTTTTTTAACGCGACCCACAACTTCAAATGAGTGAAAAATAAATAAAAATGAGACCAAACATTTGCAAATCCTGATGTTTGAACACAAATTCCGTTCCCCATATCAGTGAATTGATCGTCTAATAAAACAGGTTAAAAACGACAATAAATGCGACTAGGGCCCTTAATTTACGAGATGAAACCCACCCGATTTGGCGACATCAAATGAGGCGCACGACAATAGACAAACAATGCACCTGTTGAACACAGAGTTCCCGCCCTGCCGACTACACGGACTGATATGTCCAGCTAAGCAGGAAAGATGGCTCTGCCCCGAAAACCCGTCACACGTCACTGAGCAGTGATCTTTGATGTTGAGCGCTGGCGATATTTCTTGTCGGGTCGCATCTCGATTACACCCTGTGTAGTGGGGCGGCAGGGCTGTAGGGTGTCGCCTGCCATGTTTACCCGAAGGCACTTTCCACACCATAATTCTCGGCAAATCGTAATCATTTCCTGAATCTACTATTACATAGATCACTCGTGTGGAAGACGATAAGGCTTACCCACATTACGAGAATAACTAAACCAGCAATTAAGGTGCTTATGAACCGGTTTTAAAATTTAATAGGATATCACAAAATACACTTAAAGTAAGGGGACCACCATTTAATCTCCGGGTGGGGGGGGTGGAGTTTTTGTCGTGCTCAAAGGGCTCGAATTTCGAATCCTGTGTCTGGAGGACAGTGTCATCTCATTCATCTCACCATCCTCAGGAGGTTCTCCTGGCCCAGTTTAGCCTATATGTGCACAAAGGTGGCCTAAAGCCCGATTCATTTCATTTCATTTATTTCAACAACCCGGCTAGGCGGCGCGCTGAAAAATTTAAATTTTATTACATGTAAAACAGTTCTTGAAGTAAAGTATTTATTTCACGCAGAGTCCTCCTGAATTTTTTTATTTTTAAAATAGTCCAGCTCCCCCCCACCCCCGGAGATTGAATGGTGACCCCCTAAAATGTTTTTCTGAACGTGTCAGTGTTCTGCTTTGTCATGCAAAAACAAGCTGCGGTAGGTACTTGAACACACTTGCAAATAGACAAATAATAAATTAATAAGTAAGCAGTAGCTTATGTATAAGGCTGCATGACAGAACAGTAGTAAAAATGACCGACTTCGTGCAAACCCACGAAAAATTGAAATAGTATTCAAAAATGAAACTTTTTAAATATGAAATTAATGTTGTATGTGACAAAAGTTTCTGATACTTTCTAGTTTTATAAAATATTTCAGTTCACCTGCTGTCATACATGAGTTGTCCTCAGCCAAGGCGGCTATGCAAGTGTCCAGTAAACACTCGACATTGAACCAATGCTGTATAAATGTTGGACCATCGTATCAGTAAACACATGACATTGAACCAATGCTGTATAAATGTTGGTCCACCGTCTACGACGCTGGCCCAACATTTACCAAGCATTGGTTCAGCATCGCATGTCGCTGTGTTGTGAGCTGCGCCTGTCACGTAAAGCAGGAAGCGCCAGGAGATCCCAATCGGCATATTCCGGAGATTATGCTCGGGAGTAGATCGCAGGTGCACGTACTTCTTCAGAGCCTGTGAGGGGCGGTAAACATCAAGGGAGTGATTTGAGGAAATATTTCCCGGACAGGTTGGTCGTCGTTTGGTCGTCGTTTGGTCGTCAGTTGGTTGTCGGTGCCCTTTGCGGCACTTAATCTGGATTAGGTGAAGATCTCTTCAGGTAAATTCCGCACACAAATCACTCTGCTACTAGTCTCCCTCAAGAGTTTCCTGTTCTGGAGGGCATCTATGTCTACAACTGGAGATTTAACAAACGTTCGCGTAATGTTGTAACAGCATCGGAGACGTTGGCACAGCATTCCGCCAACGTTATTCCATTGTCTGGAATTCTAGAGGACAGATATTCCCCAGTATTGTTTGAAACCTGCATACAATAAACACCTTTTGTTTTCAGTGAGATAATTAGAGTAATTATATGATACGTTCAACGGAACGCTACTATAGTTTTCTTAATACATGTAGTTTTTAAATAGTTTTTATAGTATTATTTTAAATTGTTGACAGAATGATAAAAGACATATGCTTACATCTGTAATCTATCCTAATCAATAATTTATCTGTAGATATGTAATTTCGCTATGCACATAATTATACAATTAGATTAAATTATACATACTCTGATTTATTTTCATAGAGATAATGGTATAGTGGTAAATATTTTAATAGTTGCCAATTGGTAATACAAAAAGATACTAATAAAAACAATAAAATTGATACAAATTAAAAAAAACCCACCTAATTGAATTATATTTTACATATTTGTCCTTAAACAGCTCCGAATACTAAAGTTGTAATCATTTATGAATTTTTGTGTGCAATATTAAAAGGAATCAAGTATAATAGCATCTAAAAGAGACATAAAATTACTTTTTAAAATAAAAAACTAAAATATATTTAAAATGCATTAGTAATAAAATTTGATAAATATCAGAGGATTCCAGTCAATACATTGTTTAACCACACATATATAAACTATAAATATCCAATAAACGGGGATATATTTTAACTACAGGGACGTAGGTCGACAAGTGGGTGATTCAATTTAAATCAGAATGCTGGATGAGTATTTATCTAATCCACTAGGGCGTCCTCCAACACGTTATCAAGCCGTGAGATGTAAATCCTATATAAGAGGGTAAGCGATCAGAGGATGTGGATATATCACATGTATGCACACGCTCTAATTTAACTCAACGACTCTTCATTTCCTCAAGAATCTCGGGCACTTACAAATATTCATGAGATGTATATAGATTTTTGTTTTACCAGGACATCAAATTACACGCTAAATATCTTAATTTTGTTTCAATGGATTAAATTAAACTTTAAAAATAGCATAAACAGAATTATGTTTATGCTTATAAAAAAAATATACAATTATGGCATATATTAATCTTCTTGATAAAAATAAAATGATGATAAATAGTTTAAAAACACAATTTTTGACAGTTAAAGCAAATGGAAATATAAAAAAAAATGAGACACAATAGTAATAATTTATTGTGAAGTAGACATTTATTTCAAATTACAAAGCCATGTATACATAATTCCATATTATAACACTTAAAATCAAATAAACGGTTGCTCTAAACATTTACAAAACACATATCAGATATCTCTGCATAATTTCATTGAATTACATGTATAGGTCGGCGTTACCCCCGAGAATGACACATTGCAATTAAACAGTTATATCTCTATTCTACTAATAGATTACATCAATTAATACTTCATTAAAGTATGGGGATGACATTTACAGCACTGCTGCTGTTGAGTTGGACGTAAATTAACCTTCCTAATTATAGCTGTAGATAATATACATGTCTTGATGTAAACACCTTGAAAGGCCATTGATTATGTATAACCAAAGAAAAACAAACAGTCATACAAATTAAGGCTGAGCTGAGTGGTAGTCATTCAGAGTACTGTCATGCGGAGCATCGTAGCAGCATGGGGGCCATATTTGTCTGTTATATGTGGTAACTAGGGTATAAATAACAGTCAGGGCAGATACCTAACGTTTAGATTTTACTAAAATCTGACAATATACCAGAAAATAATTATGTGATACTAAACCTTGTTACATTGCCTATTGCATTTAAAAAAACATTGTTTAGCCTTCATAAAAATGATATTAAATAAGAAATATGCTTCTGGTGAACATAATTTATAAATGTTTCGAACTGACAAGATATCGTTAGCTTCTACACACTATCGGTGATCATTTGCTTTTAAACATGAGTATTGTGGCAAGCCTCATGGCCGAGAGGTACCGTGCTCGGCCTCAGACCACCAGGGCTCGAATTTCGAATCCTGTGTCTGGATGGCAGTGCCATCTGTATATTCTTACCATCCTCAGGGGGTTCTCCTGGTCTAGTTTAGCCTATATGTACACAAAGGTGGCCTAAAACACCATTCATCTATTCATTCATTAATTAATTAATTCATTCATTCATTTAAAGATCCGTTTCATAGCATTAATTAATTATAACTCCGTACTAAGAGATAAACTAATGCATTGTTTAAACATTAACACTCGATTCTCAAAACTGGAATGCATTTTATAATCCCAGGAATGCATTTTATAATCCCAGAATAGCATGTCCAGATATACACATGAAATGTCAAGGGGCATAACATGTCCAGAGACATAGCAAAGCTGGAGACATTTTCAGATAGATATGATACACAGGGACGTATGATGATACACATAGAACATAACAAGTCCATGGACATACCATGTTCATGCTCATTCTCATGAACACAATATGTGCAGATGAATAAAATGTCCAACGACAGATAATGCTCAAAGCCTTCTAGTATAATAAGATGTATTTGACCTCTTTAATCTGGTCATCGTGTCAGCCATTGTAGCTAAAATAAAGTCCTGAAAAATTAGGGATTTTTACATTTTCATTGATTAAATATTCCAGTGTGATAAAGGTTTAACAATTACAATAATGCCATTAGCTCGATTTAGAGATGTCGACTCGGGAAGCCAAATATCCCAGTTTGCCAGATGAACATGAAAGGTTTGGCGGGGCCCTTCTGGAAAATCTGGGTTTCCCTATAATGTTGATTCCCCTTGAGCACGATGAGAGGTCATCTAATTAAAAATCAACAGTGAGGATAATGAGATGACGCGCGGGTATGACGTGGTGACTTTGATGACGTCACACGCTGTGACCACATTATCTCTGAGTAAACATCTGAATCATGACAAATCATTATGTGCAACAATATCACTGACGTGCGCCTTGTAATAACCTCTTAACTCCCAACGTATACAAATTAAACTTATGTTTTTTTTTATAATATTATAAGACAAAGTATTATAATAGCATGTATATTCTATTTGGGAAGGCATACATGCCTAACCCTTACAAAACTGGAATGTTTCTCTATAAACCATGGAGACCAAAGACCTTTTTCAATTTGAAATCATCATAAATGTCTTAGTTAGCCCTTTCCGCTTCATTTGAATAACTATGTTATGGGTATACGGCCATTATACGTCAAAATCTGACGTCTATGGACGTCATATTCTCACGTCTAAAGACGTTGTATAGCTTATAGCAGGGATGTAAGGCTCACCCAATAAACACGATACATGGGAACAATGCTGCTTTAATGTTGGCCCAGCGTCACAAGCGATAGGCCAACATTAAAACAACATTGGACAAATATATCATATTCATTGTGCAACACCTCAGTAATTATTCAAATATTATCAGTAGATAACATAAATCAATTGAACAGTCAATGATAATAATGACCCCGTGAACATGGGTTGCATAGTCTCATCAAGTTAATCAACTTATAATGACCCCGTGAACATGGGTTGCATAGTCTCATCAAGTTAATCAACTTATAATGACCCCGTGAACATGAGTTGCATAGTCTTATCAAGTTAATCAACTTATAATGACCCCGTGAACATGAGTTGCATAGTCTCATCAAGTTAATCAACTTATAATGACCCCGTGAACATGAGTTGCATAGTCTCATCAAGTTAATCAACTTATAATGACCCCGTGAACATGGGTTGCATAGTCTCATCAAGTTAATCAACTTATAATGACCCCGTGAACATGGGTTGCATAGTCTCATCAAGTTAATCAACTTATAATGACCCCGTGAACATGGGTTGCATAGTCTCATCAAGTTAATCAACTTATAATGACCCCGTGAACATGGGTTGCATAGTCTCATCAAGTTAATCAACTTATAATGACCCCGTGAACATGGGTTGCATAGTCTCATCAAGTTAATCAACTTATAATGACCCCGTGAACATGGGTTGCATAGTCTCATCAAGTTAATCAACTTATAATGACCCCGTGAACATGGGTTGCATAGTCTCATCAAGTTAATCAACTTATAATGACCCCGTGAACATGGGTTGCATAGTCTCATCAAGTTAATCAACTTATAATGACCCCGTGAACATGGGTTGCATAGTCTCATCAAGTTAATCAACTTACATATCTACGTTTTGCAGTCGAATTATTCCAAGCCGAGAATAGAAATAAATGTATTCGAATCATAGTTATACTGCAAACACGTTTTTATCACCTGCTTTCATTTTATTGACGTTTCAAGGTGATATATTTAGTGAATTCATATGTTATGATATATCGTCGCCTCGGAGCTAAACGATCCTATCTGCCACTCTGACGAGTGTCAGATAGGATCCTTTAGCTCCGAGGCGACGATATATTATTAAGCATTAAAGCTGCACGTAGTGACAGCATTTTGCACAATGAACTTTTCTCCAACGCATCATACAACAAGAAGCACATTTTCTAAGAATATGCAAACAATATATACGAAGTGTGAATCAAATAGAAATTCTGCAGTTTAAGCTATGAAATACACTCTGCACTTAACACAAATGTATCAAATTGTAATGTGAACTTAGTTGAACTCAGAAGTAAACATGTATTATGCGTGGGAAGAATTGACCAAACACTTTCAGATTTCTGATACTTGCACATAATTGATGTGGTTATACTAGTACAACACATAAATGTGTTGACTTAGTTAGTATTCTGTCCACATAACAGATCGTCATGGAGATAGGTTTGTGAGGTCAGGGTCTGACCACTGGACACACCCGCTGGTCAGCCGCGCACTGATAACATGCTCTGATAACATACACTGACCCCTTAAACCTTTACAGCGCTGAATTGTTTTTATATAATCCAAAAGACCAAGCTATTTTCAATTTGAAATCATCATAAATGTCTAGTTAGCACTTTCCGCTTCACTTGAATACCGATGTTATGGGTCTACGACCATTAGAAGTATTATTCTTTCAGTGCGGGGATCGTCTACAGACGTCAGAATCTGACGTATAAAGATGGTCCCCGCGCTGAAAGAGTTAACTCTACTGATGCTGAAACCCTCAATATATAAGGGAATTTCTAACCGAATGAAATGCCACTGAAATTGATATATATTTTGTGGTAGATGCTCAGTTAATCAAATTATTTATTTTGGGGAGATGTATTTTTTTTATATATAGACATATTTTTTCGTCATTTGAGGCTGGAAATTGCGTCCACAATTCCAGCTTCAAAGGAATGAAAAATACAAAAGGAACAATTCAGCAGCACAACTGTTACCTTGTAAGTGTGACTAGTCTGTTATCTGATAAATACATACAGGGTAATAAAAGGTATAGGAAAATTGTTGTTTTGGTGTGATTGCAAGAAATACGCAGCTCAGCAAAAATGAAACGTTGATCCAACGTTGGATTTAGGCTGGGTCAGCGTCGCAGACGCTTGTCCAACATTGAACGGCAATTGGTTAACCTATCGTGTAGTAGGCCTATCGTGCAGTCACTCAATCACTCAGCCAGTCAGTATACTCCCAATTGAAGACTTTTGAAACATTTTTCGATAAGTTAGGCTTACGAGTTCGTCATAATACACAAAATAAGCAAAAATTAATCATTTTATACATTGACAACGGTATCCCCTTGGAAGAAATAGATATGTGCTCCACTCGACTTTTAAAATGTGTATTGTCCATCTAATGGACGCAACCTGTTCTCCCAGTGTGACAGCTTTGCCGACATTATAGGGCCGGGCTCACCAGGAACAAGGCAATGGTATCAAAAGGACCTGTCACAATGAGGAATAATTTCCCGGAATAATACCTAGGGTCCCGTTCCCCGCTTTGATGTTATTTTAATTTACAAGCGGTACCCAGCATGCCCGGCGCGCCTGCGTACACCTGTCGTTTTCTCGGGTGATTCCACCTGCTATTCTCACCCTCCCACATCTGTTCACCAACAATAGCTGGTCGCAATCTTCTCACCCCCTTACCACGCTTACCTACACACTCAATCCTAGAACTGGCTTCTCAGTATTCTCTTCATGCACAAATATCTTGCTATGATGTGCATGTAGATTAAATATAAATTGAATATGCAATCCTGAAGAAAATTATTTCAGGATGTTTTTAAGGATATTTCGTTATTATGTGCATGGCGAACCTGAAACCATAGCTTGAATATCTTAAAACAAGAGTACTTTCTTTTAAATGTTTTCATATTCTAATGTATAAAACATATCATGTTTGAGAAAGTGCACACTACAGTCAAATATAACAAAAATATCCATTATGTAGTTCAATTTCTAACCTAGGCCTACAGCTTAGCATCTAACATTCTTACTACAATATGAAATCAACCAAGAAGGGGTATACTATTTTTGTATTTCTGATGTAAAAGTGGGTGATATAAAATTACTGTTGGTTCACCGTCTACATCGCTGGCCCAGCTTTGGGGAAACGTATCGGGTGGCCTCCTTTAAAATACACTAACAATCATAACTCAAAGTAAAATTGTCGACGAAAAGATAATGCCGTATTGAACCTCCAGATTAATGTTTTCATAACAAAATCACTACAGGGCACATATGAAAAATAGCCTGACTGCTAATAATGTCCACCCTGTATAAATATGTCTCAATAAATAAATAAATAAATAAATGATGCATGTGAGACCATCATTTTGTGTTAGCCTTTACAACGTTGAAATATTTTCTATAAATCATGAAAACCAAAGAGTTTTTTCAATTTGAAGTCATCATGAATGTCTTAGTTTGCTCTTTTCCTTTCATATGAATACCTATGTTGTGGGTGTATTTTTACCCTTACAGCGGGGATCGACTTTAGACGTCAGAATCTGACGTCTGTAGACGTCAGAATCTGGCGTCTAAAGTCGATCCCGCGCTGTAAGGTTTAAAGTGCTAATCGCGTCTAAAGCCGTTTTAGTTGTTCTGTTTATCCTTAAAAAAAATTGTAAGAGGAATGTGCATTAAATTTACAAAAGTTGACAGAAATTTTGATTCAAATTGTACGAATATAAGTAATTTTTACCCACTAGAAGTTGTGAGTCGCGATAGCGAAACAAAACTTCAAGTGGGTGAAAATTTAAATTATTTATTGTAGCGCTTTTTTAACGTACTGTAGACATTATAAAAGTATTTCAACTTCAAATTCGTTAAATGTTCTTTGGTCACAAGACGTTTGATTTTGTTTTATGTCGGTTCCATAAAAGTTAACAAGGGTTTACTAATGGTGACAGCGGCGGTCGTGTGATACGCCGTGTGGGAGGGGCTAGTTTGATCGCTGCTGATTGACGGGCATCATGACAGGTGGTTGCCCCTGGCTACAATGCCGCCCTTACATCTCTGCTCACCCCCCCTCCCCCCCCGATCACTCAGGACCCTTTCTGGTTTCCACGTGAATACCGGGAAAGTTTGACCTTCAAATTCTCAAGGGCAGTCAAAGTGAACTTATACTCATGAAATGTGTTATGGTTCTGTACATCGAATTGTTTTAAAGAAGAGAGACTATCGAATGAAATAAAATATAGCATATAGATATAGATATTTATTGACATAAAAAGAAGTCATTGCTGACTTATTTGTCATAAAAATGATACAATATTTGTAAACGTATACAAGATGGTTAATTTGCTAAAATCACACGACAATTTACATGGTATCACATACAAAATTAAAATCATATTAAAAGGCATACATTATGTTTAATCCATTATTAGCTATATTATTCTTACTATTTCCAATAGTCTCACTAAGTAATAAATTATAATTTATAAGATTTTCAGAGACTTTCCTGCTATTATGGCGAAGTGATTGTGAATAACAAATTATATGACACACTGGACAAAAATGATTTGAATTTTATAAGAAATTTGTGTGGCATAGTGGCATATTCAATTTTTCAGGCAGCCGACGTTGCTACAGTTCTGGGCACGCGTCTCTGATGGTGGTACTACATCGACCCACTGCTGGACTTTTACCTTGTACCTTGTAGCTCACTCTCTCTGTTGATTAAATCAAATGATGCGCCAAATGAAGAGTGTCATGCTTAATGAGACGCAATGATCACTTACTTTACACTCAGATGCCTGAACTCAAGGTAACTCCCACTAAAAATAAGGTACAGTAAGATTAAAAATGGTTACAGGATATTTGTGATAGTGCTATAAGACATGAATACTGCCACGGGAAATTGTGTTAGAATAAATATTTAGCGAAATATCAAGTTAGATATTGTTTATCTGCTAACCTGTTAACATGTTTAGGCTACATAATAGGGTACTAGTGTTATCTTTCAATGAGTGATAAATGTTAATAGAATGGCAGTTGAAACTACTGATGCATATCCATAAGTTTCGTAATGTGAACATCATAAAGACATAGTGAATATCTCAACTCATTAGTTTTATATGAATTACTAAAGATTATTTTTGTCATAATTATTTTATTTATTTAATAAACTGCCCCCGAAAACAATACAAACAAACGCTCAATCATGATCGTGTGATCATTTGTTATCAAGTGGTTTGCCTACTTATTAAACAAAGTACGGTGGAAAATGTAGGCTTATTTTCACCAACTCTTTATAAGTTATCTGGGCTCTGGAACGCGTAATCTTACCTCCGATCGGTGACGCGTGAAGAGTTAGGCACGCGTTTATTAATAGTCTGACTCGTCCTCGGCTGATAGAAGATGAGACGGAACAATGTGCAGACGCCGCCCTTCACCTGCACCTGTTACACGCTCCTCTTATTCACTCAGTACAGTAAATCGCAAATTCACCACGAGGAAGCTACTATTTTTTATATTGACATGCATAATTATCGGCTACTAAATTAATAGATTTTGATTAATCTTGAAAAAAAAGAAACAAATGAGTAAGCTAATAATATATTGAATAAAGTGTCTGAATTGGCCATGGTTATAATGTGCAATCAATAAGTATACCATCCTGGCTGGTAAAGCTGCCGTGTATCTATTCATTTAAAAAAAAACAAATAGTGGATTATTTGCAGGATTTCAGCTCGTCAACCCATCGGTCACAATGCCTAACTGTACATGTAGGCGGGGATACTGATGTAGTGGAATGCCTGTCGCGCCAGAGCTTCTGGGTTCGTCCCTCGCTGTGCTATTCAGGTTTCTAGGAAACAAGATGTTTCTTCCATGGCCACTCACAAAGATTCAATATGGAGCATAGATTTGTAAGTTTTAAAATTTGAACACAATACAGATATAGTGAATATCTCAACTCATGTTATTTGAATTATTAAGTTCTACTTTTTGTCATAATTATTTATTTTATGGTCGAAATGTATCGTGCTCGTATTCAGAACCTCAGGGCTTAAATTTCGAATCCTGTGTCGGATTGATCTTTCCATCTCCAGTTGGCGGTTCTCCTGGACCATTTTTAATCTCTATGTGCATTGTACGTGCACGGAAGCTTCATTCATTCATTCATTCATTCATTCATTCATTCATTCATTCATTCATTCATTCATTCAATCATTCATTCATTATTTCATTCATTTATTCATTCATTCATTCACTCATTCATTCATTCATTCATTCATTCATTTATTCATTCCTTCATTCATTCATTCATTCATTCATTCATTCATTCATTCATTCATTTATTCATTTATTCATTCATTCATTCATTCATTCATTCATTCATTCATTCATTCATTCATTCATTCATTCATTCATTCATTCATTCATTCATTCATTTATTCATTTATTCATTCATTCATTCATTCATTCAATCATTCATTCATTCATTCATTCATTCACTCATTCATTCATTCATTCATTTATTCATTCCTTCATTCATTCATTCATTCATTCATTCATTCATTCATTTATTCATTTATTCATTCATTCATTTATTCATTCATTCATTCATTCATTCATTCATTCATTCATTCATTCATTCATTCATTCATTCATTCATTTATTCATCACTAATTCATTCAATCATTCATTCAATCATTTTCCGTTTGATTTTGTTTTCTTAATTTCATATCAATACAATAACTAGGGTAGAGCACATTTTTCTGTGTCTACGGTATGAGCACGAGGCGGCGGCCGCGTGTCCTGATCAGAGGCTACAGCACTTGAACTCTGGTATTAGGTCCACAGTCACAGTGAAAATGATACATATTAAATTTTCCTGGCTTTTATTTTAATTGGACCCTTTATCTGCGGGTGATGTGCGCTGTGTGTCCAAACCAGTAAGCTCAAAACATTTGTATAACAATTGTACAATGGCGTTATGAAGTTATAAATCAACTATATTGTGTCATATCTAAATATATAAATTAAGTTTACTTGATTAAGCCAAGGAAATTATGACCAATTGATAGCTGGTACATTATACCTTGTATATTAGCAAATAAGTAGTCACCAAATAATTATCCTGAAGCTTAAAATATGAATAAAATTGAAATAGGCCCCTATGTTATTGAAAATACTCTTCAAGGCAAAATACGCCTAACTTTCAATTCAATTATTCATCACCCATTAATGACAACTTCAGAATCTCGAAATTAATCAAATATGATCAAAGAGACATGACATCATCGCAGAAAACTGTAATTAAAAATCGAATTAATTTATTCCATTTCAAACATGAATGACGCAAGATAAAATCGTGTATATGCATGTGCGTGTGGTACATATAATGCAATTTATAATACCGAACCACGCATAGTTTACAATTTCCCATATGCATTTTATTCTATACAGTAGTATCACATGATAATAAAAGTGGATACATTTCGTGGCAATGATTAGCCTGTAAGACTTAATGTATCAACGCCTTCAATTGATGAAATAATTATCCTGAAGTATTTTTCATTCATTTCAAATTGGAATTGCTGACGCAATTTTAGCTTCAAATAAAAGAAAAATATTTAAAGTTAATTTAAACGATTACATCTATTGAAAATAAAATGTTATGTCTTTACACAGATAATTTATCGTTTAAAGTGTTATTTTGTTTGGATCGAGACACCTGCTAATCGTTGATATATCCCCTCCTTGTCCTTAGAGGGTTAATCCTACAACAGGGGGCTTACCGCTGACGACCGTCTACTTGTGAACAGCCGACAGAATAAATATTACATTTTAGTCTTATGTAGTCGTTAATTCCCTCTATTCAACACAGATGCACATTATACCACCATTTGAGAGAAATCTCGGCCAAATGGTCCGAGATTTTAATGGCAATAGGAAGCTCTCCGAACTGAATTTGAATAGATAAACAAGGATGTAAGGACGTGTTCCCCTTGAAGATGCTAGTGTACTCACAGAGGAAATAACTTACTCGAATGTAATGATAATGCTGAATAAATATGAGAATAATATTTTATAATGTGTTTTTTTTCCACGAAGTTATTATTTATATCATTTGTGCAAAGTGTTCCAACATAAGCAATATAAATTAACCCTTAAAGTGCTGAAATATCTTTTAATAAAACAATCTACCAAAGGGTTATGTTCAATTTGAAATCATCATAAGTGTCTTAGTTAGCTCTTTCCGCTTCATTTGAATACATGTTATGCGTCTACGGCCATTATAAATATTTCACTATTTCAGTGCGGGGATCGACTTTAGACGTCAGAATCTGACGTCTATAGACGTCAGATTCTGACGTCTAAAGACGTCAAGGGTTTTAAAGTTGTTTTATGTTACTACGCCCAATATTGATATAGGATGAAATATGTATAAGAAAAAGGCGTATTCGTATTTTATCGCCTGTCCAATCAGTGCCATATGGCTCGGTGCTATACAAAAATAAATCCTTTAGATGTTTTTCTCGTGGGTCCCTTTCTTTTGGCCTGAGGTGATGATGTTAATGTCGTACATTGCTAATTCTCAGTTCATATACATTGTACACAGACGATGATGTAAGACCTACTTAGCCACTTATCTCTGCACTTCACCCATTCATGGCTCCAGGAAAGTATATCATAAATCACTTAATCGTAAGCCTGAGTAATTATTCACAAATAGTTGGTTTCAAAACATATTTAATTCACATTATAACATCGATCAATCAAGTAGTTTCCATACATTCGTGCTCCAAGGAAATTGAATGATAAATTATAGCCTACACAATTATCTACATATATATGCACAAAAAAAAACATATATTTAATTCACAAAATATAACGACAAGCTATTCTCCACCCATCTGTTCACCCATGCAGGAAATTATATTATAAAGCATTTATTCGTGAGCTATACTTAATTGCATACAGATATAATATAGGCCTACTAAAAAAACATTCTAAAGCGATCAATCAAATTTTTCAATCGAATACTAGCCCACATTATACAAAACCTTGCTTATTATCTACCTTGTCATCTATGATAGTACATTTCCATATTATTGACTTTGTGCTGCTAAATTATACGCTATTGCTTCTCATTCATTTGTAGCTGGAATTGCTAACGCAATTTCCAGCTTCAAATGACGAAAAAAGTGCTTGTATTTATGAAAATATGTATTTTACTTTTATCAGTCGCTTGACTGCAACCTTCAAGGCAATATGTAAAGTAAGGACATTTCAAATTTTATGTGTAATGAAGAGTTAGTAAAATATTTTAAACAGCTTTTTTACTTTACACAGTATATCTACCTGGACAATATAATTTATAATATGACGGGCATATTTGTCACTATATACAACGTAATAACAAGAAAATATATCATGAATATAAACATTTATTTCTTTTTGACAAAGCTTTGCATATAAAATAAAGTGTCTATCTCTAAAATTAGGAAATGAAGAAAACATTGTTTCCTTCTAAATTTAAATTAATGAAATCGGTGCTATTACGTAGAATGGTGGTGATGTAGTCAACTCTGACATCGGCAAAATAATTACATATTAACAAAAAAGAATATTTATGTTCGATTTTGAAAATGAGCAAACTGAACAAATCAGAGAGCTTATTTGTCCAGTTGTATCATCTGTAACTATACGGCCGGACAAAAGTGAAATTCCACAACATAATTAAGCAAAAATCCCTCTATGAGGTTTAGATAAATAATTTGGAAGCATAATCTGCTACAGCAAAACAATTTTTTTTGTTAAGGGTAATATATTTTCTTAACTTAGGTTTATCTTGCTTTCAACATCGACCCAGCATTGGATCAACGTTCCGTGTTTGATGGGATAACGTCTTTGGTTTGGATTATTACCATCAACCCAGTAAACACAAAATATTTTGATAACATTTATACAATGTTGGGCCAACGTCGAAGACGTTGAGCCGACGTTGTATAAATGTTATACAAATGTTATGTGTTTACTGGGAATCAGGTAGGAGACATTGAACCAATGCTGGTTTGATCCCTTAAAGCGTTCAATCGTTTTATAAAAACATGGAGACCAAAGGGTTTTATTTAATTTGAAATCATCATATATGGCTTAGTTAGCTCTTTCTGCTTTGTTTGAATACCTATGTTATGGATCTACGTCCTTTATAAATATTTTTACCATTTCAGTGCGGGGATCGACATTGATCAAACATTGGTTTAATATCTCATGTTCGCTGTTCACGCTCACCTCACGCGTACACAAAAACGCACGCACCAAACCATTCCCGCCCAAAACAGCTCAGGTCCGTCATCCGTGAAAAAGGCGCGCGTGTGAGCATGCGCGTACATAATCATACACTTAAACTAGTACTTTATCGCCCGCGTGCGAAGAGCAAAATATGATCACAGAGCTGGCTCGTCGCGTGGTAACGGATCACACGGCATTAAAAAGCCGGTAAAACACTTGTTGATTCAGTTGGCTGCTTCGTGGTTGTTTATTGACTTCTCCTTATGTAATTATAGTCATATAATGTCAGTCACTTAGTCATAGAGAAAATAGCGGCAAGTTGTCTGGTCATTTTTGAGATTTTCTGATCTTCACCGTTTTTGTACATCGAAACCAACTTGCAAAGTATTAGACAGACATAGGCCTACATATTTTTTATTGGCATAGATGCAAATCATTACTGATTTATTTAAAGGATAAAATAGTTAGTTCGACAAGATCACATTTATATATATGTGATATCGTATCTAGAATTAACGATTAAGTAATTCAAAGGCGTGGGGTATACAGTGCTATAAGGAACATTTGAATAGCACGGGGCATAATCGTCCTGTTGTTGCGATCTTGCCACAAATTGCAGAAGGCAAATGAAATGAATCGGGCTTTAGACCACCTTAGTGCACATATAGGCTAAACTGGGCCAGGAGAACCTCCCGAGGATGGTGAGATGAATGAGATGACACTGTTCTCCAGACACAGAATTCAAAATTCGAGCCCTGGCGGTCTGAGGCCGAGCACGCTACCTCTCGGTCACGGAGGCTCCCCACAATACTGAGTGCGACGTGAAGAAATATTCACTCACTCACCAGTGTCACTTCAGTATTAACCCTTTCAGCGCGGGGACCGTATAAAGTCGATCCCCGCACTGAAAGAGTAAAAATATTGCCATGATAATTAAACACACGACATTTTGAAAGAATTACCTTATTTTTCAGGTTACAAAACAGCTTTCGGGCGATATTGGCTTAATCTATTCTAAGAGAATATCATTACTTTATTGTTTACTCGAACTAACTTTTTATCTGTAGCAGCAAAGCGCTAAGTTAAATACAGTATTCTGCTTTATACTACGTTATGGTATACGTGATATGGCAATTCTGATAAGAAAACATTATTGAAATACATTTTAGTATTCCATGTTGGTGGTCAGCCATTGAATCAATGTTATCATTCTCTTTCAGTTTTATTTTAAAATGGCTATCGTTTAGTGACATTTTAGCTTCATATCAAATCAAATAGCTTGTATTTATACTTTCATTGGTACATGCATGTAGCTGGAAATTGTGATAGATCTGGAAGCTTTAAATCAAAGCAAAACAACAGAAATCGTGTGAGCAATTGTAAAAATAACACATACTTTTGTTTGATATATTACTTTTAGTTATTTTATGCAATAAACAATTTTTAATTGCCGTGCGGCCCAACACTGGCACTCTCGGCACAAACAACATCATAATCGTGATAATGTTCAGACCTATGTTAATGCATGGCTACAGACTATTGTTTATCATGTTTATTTTAAGAACGCACAAGAAAATGTACACAGGATACTCGGATCACACCATTGGGCTGGTCAAACTGGACTGGGCTCGAGCTGGTCAAACTAAGCCAGTGATACAATATCCATACCGGGACACGCTCAGAATGAATAAATGAATGGATGAATGGATGAATGAATGAATGAATAATTGAATGAATGAATGAATGAATGAATGAATGAATGAATGAATGAATGAATGAATGAATGAATGAATGAATGAATGAATGAATGAATGAATGAATGAATGAATGAATGAATGAATGAATGAATGAATGAATGAATGAATGAATGAATGAATGAATGAATGAATGAATGAATGAATGAATGAATGAATGAATGAATGAATGAATGAATGAATGAATGAATAAAAAATTGAATGAACACCTGATGAATGGATGAATGGATGAATGAATGAAAAGTTGAATAAATGAATAAAGAAAATACATAAATGAAAAATGAATGAATGAATGGATGAATGAATGAATGAATGAATGAATGAATGAATGAATGAATGAATTAATAAATTAATTAATGAATCAATCAATAAACAAGAATGTGCACATACAGGCTATTGTTGAGGAGGACCTCCTGAGGATGCTTGAGATATATCAGGTCACACTGACCTTTAGTGACAGATCACTCTCTCTCGGGACCTTTATGATATCTTATTCCCAGCACATGGTCGACAGTGGTCGTCTCGCGCTCACACGTGCTTCACTTACGCTCAAACGACGCTCCTATTGAACTCCTTCCACAAAACATTGTCATAGAAACTTTGCTAGGAAGTTTCTGTGACGTTGTTTGTCCGTCAAATACCCTGATTTCCCGGGCTAGATACCCGCTGTGTGGCAGGACATGTTCACAAACACAGGTCATATTATTCAGCGATAAACCCCTTTTGTTGTCGTGTTTTTCACGGCGTCATTGTTACAGCACGTCTTACTTGTGTAAACTATACAAACACAGCCACACATGTCCACCAAACAGAACAGTTTTTTCCGCGCTTTCTCAGAAGAAACTCTCGGATCTATTGTAATCGAAATTCCTTTGTAGTTCTATTTCACGCGACAAAGTGTGCCGTAAGTCATATTGAATTATACAGCACGCGGGAAAGCATTTCGTCTTTGATTGGTGTGTGATGACCCCTTATATTCAACAACCAATTCTAATTGTTACAATACTTTTGAATAAATGGAATACTGATTCAGAACATAACAGTCTGTAAATATAAATAACTTATTAGTCATCAAAAATCATTCTTTGTCGTAATTGATGGCACATCTAATCTGTTGACTCATCTGCATTATTTCAGATTTTTCCATAACATACAAAACATTATAATACTAAAATACAATTATGTCTCATGGAACCTCTAAATATCAAGTTGATTATGAATTTAGCATCTATGTGTGGAATTCCAATTATATTTCCGCTTTATTCCAAGCTAGGAAGAACGCAATGTTGATTTTCAAGTGAATGAAGAAACATTATTTTTTTGTATTTGTATCTTCAATATTTGCAGTAACGTGATGTGAGCAAGATTGAAATTTGACTCCGTCATAATACAGTTATGTAAGATTTAGTATTAGTGTCAACTTAAAAATTCATACCAACAATTGAATTCAACCTGTAAAATACCGGATCAAATGATTATATTTATTATGTTATGTGATACAACATAAATCTATAAATAAGTATATTTGAAAAGGATGTTGCATATTTTTTACATCCTACTCTATATAATCTAAAACACTTAAGTAATTGTTAATTTATAAATTACTTCATCAACCCTTACAACGCTGAAATATGTTTGTATAAACCATGAAGACCAAAGATTTTTAATTTGAAATCATAATAGATGCCTTAGTAAGCTCTTTCCACTTCATTCGAATAACTATGTTATGGGTCGACGGCCATTATAATTTTTTTTATGTTTCAGCACGCGAATCGACTTTATACGTCCGAATCTGACGTCTAAAGAGATTATGACGTATAAAATCGATCCCTGCTCTGACAGAGCTAAAATAAAAACAGAATGTAGAGATCGACATCAAGTACAACATCATTTTGTCTAATAATATAAAGAGAATATAGTGTAAGGTAGCATTAACTATAAAAGCGATAAATATGCAAACCTAGTGTGGTGAAATAGATCAGAATATGCCAAGTGGAAACTCAAATAGGAAATGGTGATTGAATGGTCAGTAAAGCTCTTCAATCGTAAGATTTATAACCCATGAATTTAATATGGCGTGCAAATCGTAATTCAATCACCCGGAGATGTTTTATCCGGAAGTTCACCCGGCGGGTTCGAGGCGGCAGATGAAGGAATGGCCGGTGTTTGCCAGGAAAAGAAAGCTAAGCATGGCGGGGGGGGGGGGGTTGTAAAAGAATCACTTCAAGGAAGCATTGCTAGGAGTGACCCTTAGTGTGCAACAATTACCAAATTTACAACTTTTAATTAATGCTTATAACGCGAATTATTAGCGATTAAAGGGATGTTAGATCAGCAATATTTTGTAACTATTGATTCAACTGAAATTCGATAAATAAATCTGATAGTTTTCAATCTTTCAAATAAATAAATCTAAATAGTTTTAAATCTTCTCGATATCGAGAGTCAAAACTTCAAGTGGATTAGAATTGGATTTCCCTTAGTTTGAAGTTGGGTGATTTACTCTTGGACCACAAAACACTGCAATAGCCAACATTTACGAGAGCGAGAGATGAGAGTGTCGCATAATTTATAGTATTATCTTAGCCTTTTATACTCAGAGTAATTGTCCTAGAGATATGAATTGTTCTGGATTTTATCAGATATAAATCTGTTCATTGAGGCGTTAAGTGGGAGAGGTGAAGGGGAAAAGGCGCACTTACTGGCCGTATTCACTCTCCTAGGAACACCTGTTCATGGAGAGGTACCAACCAGTGTTGATTTAACGCTGGGCCGTCGACGGAGACGCTGGCCCAGCGGTAAATCAACACTGTGCCGGTGTGTTGTATCTGCTGGGGACCAGGTAGGTTTTTCCCGCGCTTTGAAGTCAGGCAGACGACGCCGTCACGCGCCGGTGACTTCTCGATGGCAGCGGCAAATAGGCGGCCAATGGCCAGTGGCCACTGGACACCGGTCAGCTTTATTGTCACGCACGGTCCACATAACAGGTGCACGGGGCATTCAGGGCTTTTTATTTCCCGGCACGGGGGATCATAATTTCTGGTATTGTCACTCCCTCTCCGTGGGGGTGTACCCATCACTTGTCCCGTGTTTGCGCCTGTCTTCTAGGTGGCCTTTGATGTCCACCTGTTGCCGCCATTATTGATGTATAATAACTGAGCGCATGAATGCATAATTATGGCTCGTGTCTTGTGCCTCATCTTTCTATTTGCCCGGCTTTAATACGCCTGCTTTGCTATTTGATGGACGACGGGGAATCTATAGGAATGACGGCATTCGTCCCTCTCTGGGATAACTAGCCTAGTTCTCCAAGCCCTCAAATCAATTTGCCGCTCCGACCTGTTTGTTCTACTACGTCCTAACAGGTTCTTCACATCAGTCTCTAGGTGGTCATTGTCCACGCATTGTCCATCCACCAGATGACAAAATACCGTGGGAATCACTTCTTCCCTGAATTGGTCCAATCACTGGAGAAATTCAATCTATCGGCTTTTGGAGCGTGTCCACTTTGAAGTGTTATTCAAGTGATGCCATAAAAACTGGGAATAAAATAAAATATGCATATATAATAAAATATCGCTGAAAACACCTGCGGTGTTTTTTTCGGAAAATATATGCAGAAGTCATAACTACCAATTACCATATTTTATTTCAGTGAATGAACCACAATTTCAGACAGATATTTTTTCCATTGTTTTCCGTTTCAGTAAAACAATCTTGCAAACTGAACCATCAAATATTAAATATCATATTTAAGACATTTCAGTGAGAGTTTTGTGTTTTGTTCCCGTCTCAGGGATTTTGTACCCAAACCTCCAGCGATTTGTATTCTAATACATGTACCATTTTCTGAATTTAAGTTGTCAGGAAATGTCCGTGTTTCACTTGTAAATTCTTTATATTATGCCATCAATTATTTCTATAGTGAGTAGTCATTTTAACCCTTAAAACGCTGAAATATTTCTCTATAAACCATGGAGACCAAAGTTTTTCTTCTATTTGTGATCATCATAAATAAATGTACCTTGGATAGCTCTTTCTGCTGCATTTGAATACCTATGTTATAATTTCTTTCAGCGCTGGGAACCTTTTTAGACATCAGAATCTGACGTCAATGGACGTTTTTCAACATGTTATTTTCCGTTAGAACGCGTATACAGACAAGCGTATATCGTTTTTAGATTTTTATACGTTTTTTTAAGAATAATATTGAAAGCTACAAATTTTAGGATAGCTCAGATTGTAAGTACTGCATTTATTTTTAAAAATCGGTTATAACGATTGCAGAAATCTAATGACTAGATATATGTTATTCCAATAAAATAAATTATACTGTGATAATAAATAAAATGTAATTAATGCCATCATTAGTTATTTGAATCACATATTCATGCGTTTGAATACAGACTATATCATTTTTGTTTTTCAATTATCCAGTGACAGCGAAAATAATTTTAAATTGATAGACAAAAAGATACATTTATATAATTCAACATTTTATTCACATTAGAAAGTCAATACAAACGTTTGAATAATTATGTCATTCAAATAATGGTATTTTCTAAATTAAAATAAGCGTACAAAACTGTTAAACATTAAATGTTTTGAAGCTGTACACACACATATATACATACACAAAAATAAAAAAAATGAGACAGTTTAGAAAATGATACGATGGTACATAAAGCGTTAAATCATCCTTGTGGACATCAAAGACTGGATGCTTGACCAGTGGACGCTCACTGTCCCCGGCTTGACCAGTGGGCGCTTACTGTCCACCGCCTACGGGCATCTCATCATTTGTCAGGCTCTGACAATTTGATCTGTCAGATTATAAGTATAAGATACCATGACAAACGAACAGACGGACAGGTTGGTGAAGATTAACCCTCATGTGACACAGGATATAAAAGTTATTGTTTTGTTTTTACTAACTATGACTTGAATGAAGTGAATATTTTCCATACGTGATAAGATGAAGCCGGAATATGTTTTAAAAAACAAACGAAACAAAAAAATATATATAGCCAAGCTGAAGTATTATCATTAGGATATGCAGTATAATGCTTTGATAGTGTAACTGTTATGTTATCAGTTATGGGTTATTTTCTCTAATCGTTGCCAAAACAAAGTAGAACTGTGAAAAATTGGATGATTTTAATTGAGGTATGGGAAACCTTGTATACTACATAATTATTATCTGACAAAAAATGTGTATTGATCTCGACCATGACCTGTATCGATTCTTAACATTTATCAAAATGATGCACATGTCCCTCTTTCTTCCGAACCATCATATTAAATCTGGCAATCTTTACCATTCGTAAAAGCTTGTCACTCACTCGGCCATCAGAGGCGCTCCCTTAATGTTGGCCCAGCATGCTCCACATTGGGCCAGCGTTGTGCCAAAGACCCATGTAGCTGATCTTGTTTTATAATGTTAAAAAGATGTCCGCGATCTTTGAACTTGGGGATGAAAGCAGAGTAGATTTCCTCGGGTTATTGGGTTGTAGTTTATGGTGGAGAATTGCGGGCAGTTCACACGCATATTTCCAACCTAACAGATCCTGTAAACACACTTGAGTTGTTTTGAAGAGAGGAATTTAAGCGGCTAATGGCTCCGTCAATACACCTGATCACGCCTACAGCCAATCACAGCCCAGATTACAGTCACAGAAAGCGAATTGCACTCATTGAAATCAGTGACCAATCACCAACTACTTTAAAAAACAATACGTATTTATATATATATAATCATCGAGTAAGTATGAGTAAGGGGCATAAATCGAGTCTTATTGATGGGGAGAATATGACAATCGTTAGATCAGAAGATCCAATTTTATTGTGTGTCTGCTTTATGGACGAGGGAGCAATCCTACTAGAGGAGCGCGCAGCGCGAGGGCTGACGCGAGATTATGCACTAGTTCTGGTATAAACCTTATAGTGCCTCTCTCTTTTCACCTGGTGAGGTAGGTGATTGTACAAGCATTGGCAAGAAGTCCAGGAGACAAGGAACCAGGGCAGAGGCGACCAGCCACCAGAGTAAGGGCAAGGACTGACCCTTTGAGATGTTGGGAGCAATCCTGATGTGAACCTGTTCTTTTATATCGTCTTCCTATAACCCTGATATCTTTTGTATGAACAATGGAGACCAAACAATTTTTTCATTCATCATAAATGTCTTAGTTATCTCTTTCCGCTTCATTTGAACACCTATGTTATAGGTCTACGGCCAGTTTAAGTTTTGTAATTCTTTCGGTGCGGTGATTGACTTCAGACGTCTAAATCTGACGTCAGATTCTGACGTCTGAAGTAGATCCCCGCGCTGGAAGGGATATATACATGTGTGGTGCTAAACAGTGTAGATGCAAATAATTATACATTGTGGTATATATTTTTATGGGGATACAACATAAAAGGAAGGTCATATTACAAAAAGTCAATGAATCAAAAAGCTTCAGGGATTATTTAGCACATACTGCGCCTATTTTAAGACGATTGTATCAACTAAACATAAATGTCTACGTAAATTAAATTATGTTTGCCAATTTATTTTAAATCAGGAATCACACTATAAAACAGGAAGCATGTTTGCACGAATGCGGTTTCTTATTTTCTGAAAAGCTCCTACATTTTCAGAACTATCATCACTACACTTCGACCCCTTTAAACTCCAGTGAGAATACATATTGAATGGTATCAGATAATCATCCTATACAAAAATTAACACTCACAGTTATGACACATTCAGAAAACTGTAAAAATCAGCTCATGGACAATGATTTATGTTTTGCCTTGACGCTAGGTTTGTCAACGATATATATTATGTTTCAACCACTAGCATTGTCACCTGGTAGTTGGGTCAAACTCCGGTCATTGCCATATGACGAACGATTGTGTAACTTATGTCAAAGACAGGATTTAGAAGATGAGTATCATTTAGTATTAATTTGCCCGGTTTATATAGAATTGAAAAACAATATTATTAAGAAAAATTATTTTGGACGTCCTAATATGGATAAATTTATGCAACTGGTTACAACTAATAACAAATGTATTTTAAAAAAATTAGCAATGTATCTGCACCATGCCTTCATTTTAAGGAAAACTTTAGCATTGAACTGATGTCGCCTTCATAATACATAACACCCCGCATTGTATGTATATTTACTGTAGCCTAATAGGCACTTTGTAAGGCCTTTGGTCTAATAAACTGTTACTGTTACTGTTACCGTTACCGTTACTGTTACTGTTACTGTTACTGTTACTGTTACTGTTACTGTTACTGTTACTGTTACTGTTACTGTTATTGTTACTGTTACTGTTACTGTTACTGTTACTGTTACTGTTACTGTTACTGTTACTGTTACTGTTACTGTTACTGTTACCGTTACCGTTACTGTTACTGTTACTGTTACTGTTACTGTTACTGTTACTGTTACTGTTACTGTTACTGTTACTGTTACTGTTACTGTTACTGTTACTGTTACTGTTACTGTTACTGTAACTGTTACTGTTACTGTTACTGTTATTGTTACTGTTACTGTTACTGTTACTGTTACTGTTACTGTTACTGTTACTGTTACTGTTACTGTTACTGTTACTGTTACTGTTACTGTTACTGTTACTGTTACTGTTACTGTTACTGTTACTGTAACTGTTACTGTTACTGTTACTGTTACTGTTACTGTTACTGTTACTGTTACTGTTACTGTTACTGTTACTGTTACTGTTACTGTTACTGTTACTGTTACTTGTAAAAGAGTACATGGTAGGCCAGAGATTTCAAATAATTATACATTGTGGTATTTAATTTTATCGGGATACAACATAAGAGGAAGGTCATATACAAAAAGTCAATTAATCAAAAAGCTTCAGAGATTATTTAGCACATACTGCTCCTATTTTAAGACGATTGTATCAACTAAACATAAATGTCTACGTGAATTAAATTCTGTTTGCCAATTTATTTTAAATCAGGAATCAAACTATAAAACAGGAAGCATGTTTGCACGAATGCGGTTTCTTATTTTCTGAAAAATTCCTACATTTTCAGAACTACCATCACTACACTTCGACCCCTTTAAACTCCAGTGAGAATACATATTGAATGGTACCAGAAAAGCATCCTATACAAAAAGAAACACTCACAGTTATGACACATTCAGAAAACTGTAAAAATCAGCTCATATTCTGTTACTGTTACTTGTAAAAGAGTACATGGTAGGCCAGAGATTTCAATGTGTACGATAAGTTCATTACGCCTCAATGGCTGCAGGACTGTACACTCTCCGTGAACAGGTCCAGTGACCAGGGGGTAGAATGTTGGCTCATGGGTCTCCAGACATGATATCAGACTATAAATCTGCACCTTTACCTTTTTATTTCACTCACTCACATTCATTTGCCTGTAAAATGTAGTTTACTTGTGTATTTTCACGACCCGGCCTTGCCGACACAACACTTGAGTGACAATGTCGCCTGAGGTGTCTAACTGACCACCGCCATTGACTTCAAAGACAGCCACATTGTAACAGAGTAACACAAGCCTGCTACGTCTGACATCAACACAATACCCGCAAATAATGCCCGCAGAGATTCTTCACACTTTTTCAATAACATCAGAGACAGACAGGTCAGACGCGCGGTGGCTTATGGGTACAGGGTTTCAGGGGGCTGGGGTATTGGTCACCTTCTTATTGTCACGTGACGAGTATTAGACACACCCCGACTACCACCCAGCAATCCGATATAATCCGCTGTAATTTGCTTCTCGCCGACAAGCTGCATTAAAATTTAATGTGGCGACGAGGTGGTGGAGCGGAACACAGAATATAATTGGACAAAATCCATTCACACATGGGATGTTCGGATTTAATTTTCCACCCAAATTGTATTTCGACCTTATCATTACTACGGGAATATATAAATGTAGTGTTTTCTCTGATTTACTCCATATATAAAACTACAATATATGTTTATATTTATTCTATGCATTATGACATTGCTAAAGACAGTAATAAGAATACATGGTCCTGTTATGAGTCCTGCTAAGAAACACATACTTTAATTGTTTTCCTGTAAGTTGTAATAACTTTTTTGATAATTTCTGTACTGTACTGTACTGTACTGTACTGTACTGTACTGTAGCTACTGTGCTAGCTGTGCTGTGCTGTGCTGTGCTGTGCTGCACCCACAAGACATTGAGCCATTATTGGTTCACCGTCTACGACGCTGGCCCAACATTGTGTCAATGTCTCTTGTTTGCCGGGCTGCACTGCACTGCACTGCACTGCACTGCACTGCACGGCACTGCACTGCACTGCACTGCACTGCACTGCACTGCACTGCACTGCACTGCACTGCACTGCACTGCACTGCACTGCACTGCATTTGATAACTAGTGTGGATATAGAAACGGATTACACATAATCACTGATTTCTGGTCATACATCTGTACCAGTAATAGTGATTTTGATAACTGCTTGTATTGGCTCATCTCGTCAAGTCTGTATTCACGCAGAGCGCAGCTCCAGATTGCTTGCGCGAATCACATGACAGTGTGAAGATGGTATTGGCTCCTCTTTAGCTATACGGTGTAGTCAAAGCTGAGTTTAGCTAATATTAAACAAAACTTATTAGGCTAAGCAATATTAAGAATTGTAGGGTAACGGATTACTAGCAAAGCAAGTAGAACCAATTAGTAATTATCGTGTGTGGTTCCATTGTTTGTGACCAATAGATTATGTGATTTCTCGTTAGTCAGTCAGTGAGCAAATTAACCTCTGGTCACCAATAAGTTAAATACAAATATATATTCTTCTTTATGAAAGCGTCTAGCATTATTTTAACCTTTATCCTGCCAAGCTAATTTTTAATTTTTTCAGCCACTTGAAGTTGTATCTCGCTAACGCAACCCACAACTTCAAGTGGCTGAAGAGTACTCATATTTGTTTAATTTGAGCACAAATATGTCCAAATTGTGATGTTTCCTTTAATGCTGTTTTATTTGTGAACAAACACACCATTTGTCAAATTGAGCGTTTCTGGAAAAGTTACACTGATTCAACGGAAGAGAATGATGTTAATATAGCCGTATACAAAGATCATTTGAAGAAGTACTTGCTCCTAACCCTTTAGATCACTTTTCAATTTTCAGTCACTTGATGTTGTGTCTCGCTACCGCGATACACAACTTCAAGTGGCTGAAAATATATGTTTTTTGTGAAATTTAAGTTCCAATATTTTCAGTGCTACAAGATTGAAGGCATATTTTACTGTGAACAGCTTGTTATCAGGGGGTATACAGGTGCTAATATAAAAAGAGAATGTCTACTGCAGTCGACATCAGTGCTCTAAGAGTTAAGCTTACCTCTAGTGCCCAAAGGGCTAATGACCAGTCGATAATGAATCAGACTTTAATAATGAGTGAACTCTTCTGATACCATTTGTCCGCCACCTAGGGTGCATCTACTATTAACAAGCATCCGGAATGTTACAAGAACTGCACCCAATTGGTTTCAATTGATTTAATAAAGCTGCTACAAACATGACAAAGAATGTTAATCAGTTTATTTGAAGTGCAATTTGCTTTTAGCCGTTACATGGAAATACATTTTGCTCGCTACGTGTCACTTGTGAATTTGTTTCGGTATGTTTATTTCACGTTTAATACAACAAAACGAAAAATTCAATACGGTTTGTATACATTTAGGATAAAAGAAAACATCCTTTCACTCACAGGCACTGACATTATTCTTATATTAATCGACTTGTAGAACGTTCTGATTTTTTTATCATTTATATAATTCTTCGATTTGCAGATTTGACTGTATCATTTTGTGCATTTTGTGAGGTGAGACTGAAATGTGTCCAATGAGGGCAATGTTCACCTGAATATAGTGATGGATGAACGCTGGGCAGCGGCATTACACACTGGCCCAATAATGTGCCGGCACTTTGTGTTCGCTGGACAATTAGCGGGGGTGGCCTGGCTACATCAATTATCGGGACAAAGGGTACTGACGACGGTCATGTGTGGGGGGGGGGGGGGGGGTATGTATGTACCCCGCCGAATAGAACATGTAACCGGCACAAGTAGATGTGAAGCGGTGTGCTGCAGGGGTGAAATATAACACTCATAAGGGGATAGCCACCTTCCTCAGCCAACACAAGCTGTTGAACCAATGTTGGTCTAGTGCTGGCACGCCGTCGCACTAAGCCAACATTGGGTCAACGTCTCGTGTTGACAGAATTCTCATCGGTTTAAGATTCCCCCGTATACATATTTCATTTTCTTGCATTTAAAACTGCACTTATTTATGCATAATAATTCAAAATTTGAGTATTCCTTCTCTCTGTCTGTTCTATTATTTTTACAATATATTGACGTTGGCAACGTGAATATACTATCCACAGGATATTAGGTTATCTGGGATTTAAAGGGTGGACCACACGCGAGGGGGTGTAGAGTTTTTAATTCCTTGTTGCCCAAGGGTCAGACGCGTGGTCATTAGTAGCTGGTGGGGATCACGCTTTTGTACCTGACCTGTAAACTGGAGACGTTTAACCCTTTAACTGCTGATAACGACCAGAGTTGGGGTCAATTCCTTTTTTTTCAATTCCAAATTCCATTCCAATCCCTTTTTTCAATTGCCAAGTCAATTCCAATTTCTTTGGTTTTAAGAAAAGTCAATTCCAATTCAATTCCAATTCCAAGTCGTGATTTACGGCTATAGTCGTTTTTACTCCATTTTATTAGTTGATCAAGTTGGAGGACAGTGTCATCTCAATCATCTCACCATCCTCAGGAGGTTCTCCTGGCCCAGTTTAGCCTATATGTGCACAAAGGTGGCCTAAAGCCCGATTCATTTCATTTTTTTAGTTGATCAAGTTACTGATATTGAGAATGAAATGTGTGTTTAAACATCAAGATTTTCAAATGTTTGGTCTCAAAATGAACAAATATGAGTAATTTTCACCCACTTGAAGTTGTGGGTCGCGGTAGCGAGACACAATTTCAAGTGGGTGGAAATTTCAATTATTTAATTAAGGGTTTTAGGGTTAGCCACTGCTGGAGTAAAGTTGGGCCAACGTCGCAGCTTTAGGGTCTAAGCATTTCACTTATTTTTGAATTTGAGCTCTGACTGATTGCTCAGGCAATTTAAAGTCTATGTTCAAAATATATTTTGATTTAGTGAAACCTTTGAAACTGTGTTTGCCTCACTTGCACCCAATATAACCCTCAATGCTGGCTATATATCATACCAGTCAAAGGGTTGATGAATCATGTTAGCCCTTTACCCGCTAAACACGACTATATAGTCTCTTTACCCCATTTATTAGTCGATCAAATCCCTGTTATTGAGAATGAAATGCGTGTTTAAACATCAAGATTTGCAAATGCTTGGTCTCAAATTAAACAAATATGAGTAATTTTCACCCAGTTAAAGTTGGGGGTCGCGGTGACGGGACACAACTTCATGTGGGTGGAAATTTAAATTATTTAATTTAGCGCTTGAACTGTTAACCAATGCTGGCGTAATGTTGGGCCAATGTCGCAGCTCTAGGGTCTAATAATTTTACTGCTTTTTGAATTTGAGCTCTGATTGTTCAGGCAATTTAAAGCTCTATGTTCAAAAACTATTTTGGTTTAGTGAACCTTCTGAAACTTTATTTGATTCACTTTATACGAGTACCCTACACAACCCTTACTGTTGGTTATGTTTCATATTCACATATCTTTAACCCTTAAAGGGCTGAAATATTCTTGTATAAACCATGGATACCAAAGGGTTTTTTAATTTGAAATAATTATAAATTTCTTACTAAGCTCTTTCCGCTTCATTTTTAAATACCTATGTTATGGGTTTACGGGTATTATAAATATGCTATTTTTTCGGGGCGTTAGAATCTCACGTCTCAAGATTCTGGCGTCTAAAAACGGTCCCCGCGATGAAAGAGTTAAGCTCATTGTACTCAAAGGGTTATGGAATGATGCTAAGGAGGATACTTTGCAACCTAGACCGCTGGAATCCTAAGCAGCCTTAGTAGATTTCTATTTCTATGTATGCTTTCGGAGTGTCATTATTTGTATTATTTGATTTACTTAGGAAGATTATGTTCGTTGCTAGTTCCATTCAATGCTTTTTGATTAGAAGTAAAATTTGTATTTTGGAAACAGATCACTATATCTAATAATCTATAATTTATTATTAGCCTTCTCCCACCAGCTATTAAGCAAACCTTGAAGCTAGAATGGTGGAGTATTGTAGAAGCACACCTGTCGAATGTGTAAAGCTTTACTTCTAGAACCCAAACTGTTAATCAATTACTTTGAAGTGCCGCTGGTGTACTACATGGATGTATGGGTGTCAGGTAGTTTAGTGATGAAGTACTCTAGATACTTGTAAGGCGCCCGGCTACTTACATTCAGCTTTATGTGGTAGCATTCTGTATGTAGGATGACTTGAATGGGATGTGGTATGACCAGCGGATATAATTATATAGTACCTATACTGAACACTGACCAGCGAGATTCACTAATGAGCTACGTATGTAGCTTTTGAAATATTATTTTTCACGTCCAAACAGCGCTCTTTAACAGTGAATACTGATTGATAATTGTTTGGGGTGAAAATTGACAAACCTAATGTAGAAACTAAAATATTGTAGTCCAGTGTTCCTATATGTGGTTGTGAGACATTGTACTTAACGTGGATTTCATTCAGTTCTTTCCCAATCGAAATCGAGTGTCGTTTAGTATGATCCACAAATGAGCTTAAATTTATAAATTTGTCAAAATTATGCCTGAATATTTAAAAAGTTTACTAATGAAAACACATATACGTTTCACCTTCAGAAGACGATAAAAAAAAGTATTAACCCTTTCAGCACGGGAACCGACATAGACGTCAGATTCTGAAGTCTAAAATCGATCCCCGCACTGGAAGAGTAATATTTATAATGGTCGTAAACCCATAACATAGGTATTCGACAGAAGCAGAAAGAGCTAACTGAGACATTTATGATGATTTCAAATTGAAAATAACCCTTTACACACTATGGTTTGTATACAATCTTTCAGAGCTTTAAGGGATGATATTGTTGCGATTGGTGCTCCAAGGGTTGATGACTACATTGTGATTACTAAATAAATAATAACATGAAACTTGTAAAATCACAGATCATACCCGAAATAAATAATACTATCAGTGGAGAGGTGTGGTACATTCATTATTTCTGAATGAGAGGGGCATCCGATTTCGAGTGACAGGTATTTCACAAGTATAGTATGTATTCAATAAAGGAGGATTCTGAATGATCACATCCAGTGATGTATACGGTAATCACTGTTTGAAGGCATGATAAGCTGCATGTAACGACATGACAGATACATTCCAATAATTAGGATGTTAGATAGATGAACGATAGACGTACTGCATATTGTATCCTCATGGGCAGACGTTTAATAACAGGATTGTTTGAAGTGCTGCCGCAGGATAAAATAATTATTCTTCTTATTTAGTCATTAGGCCCTAAGTTATTTCATCATATCTTTCACCACAAACGCATTAGTTGTAGGCATACACTCTTAGATCACTGTCAGGAAAATAAGTAAATGTGTTTAGATGTTATACAAATACATAATTATTTTGTAATCTGAGACATTTCCCATAATCACAAACATGTATATCATGTGATAAAGAGGACAAATACATCGGCATATAGACCCGGTAAAAAAACATGTTACGCATTGTGTCAAGTTCTTGTCAGTTTTTCTAAAGAAGATAATATGCCTATATCACTATTTATGGAATCATAAGTGCAATTCAGATACACCGCAGATTATTTTCTTTTCCAAATATCTCTACAGTATAGAGTATAGAGGTTAATGTGTAAAATGTATAATAGCCGCTGGTGATT
>OZ024907.1:15319176-15381676 GCA_964017125.1 Flabesymbios commensalis
CAGATATTTTCCATATCTTGGGGAACCCAAATGATTTGTTTGCTAAAGCAATAGACCACTGTATACATTTCTGGTTTTAGTTTTACCCCAGTTGGCTCTATATTTGTAATCTCGCTGCTATGTGTCTCACTGTTCGTACAAAGCGGACTACTCTTTTTTAATCTGTACAATTGAATTACTTTTCGAAAGCAAAATGATGTCTGGCGGTCCCACAAAAGATACGCTTTGATCAAGTGTGTGTGATTCTTTGATATATTATACAAAAGATTTTGATTTAAATTTTGTTTTACAAAATCTTCGCTGTAGTAGATTTTTATGGGTCGGCCAAATATTAGATGGTGAACGTCATAAGCCCCGCTCGACCTCAGACAGCCAGAGCCCGAATTTCGAGAACAGTGGTGATTCATCTCACCATCTTCAGGATCGGGCTCTCCTGAGACAGTTTAGCCGGCATGAGAATAAAGGTGGCCTAAAACCCCATTTATTCAGTTACAAGCTCCATAGTTGGAAATTATATCTTGATTTAAGACTAGTGTGTTTGCTCATGGATTGGGAAACATTAGGAAATATTTATGTCAAATATGTCAACGACTGTATGGGATGACCTTCATACCATTTTTGTAAAGCGAAATCCATCGATTGGAGTACATTGATTTGTTTTTCAGTTTTAATAATCGCAAACCCGTGTTGATTCAGGAAAGGTATTTCTGGTTGAATCTAGCTTTGTAAGATAACCTGATTTATTCCGCTCACGTAGTCGTCCATAGAGGGCCCGGCGAGGTAACATGGTGAGACATTCAGTCAGGGGGTGGCTTGGGCAGTACTTCCTGTCAGATATGATCAGAGGCTTAGTATAATACCATACAAAGACAAACAGCAGTAACTGCTTACTTAACAAGTAAGCAGTTACTGCTGTTTGTCTTTGCAGTAATATTACCTTGCAAAGCCAAACAACAGTAACGGATCACTTGTAAAGTGGGCAGTTACTGCTGTCTGTACAGCGGTATTCTTTCTACTGCCCATTCTAATAACTTCAGGTGTTCTGTTATAATAATTGCCTAAAATTGGTCATTTAGCCACAATATTAGTCCTGCCAATAACAATTCCATCAGATTTGCTTTTCCTGCCGTTTTGTATATCATACTTTCTACTTTCCCGCTTTTTCTAATCTCGCTTCTTTTCAGTTATAATTGTTGAAAATTGGAGATGCCATCAGATTAAACGGAGAAATGACCACGGTGTATTAAAGAGAATACCCTATACGCTGCATGAGTGGGCCTAAAAATCGGAAGGATATTACACAAAACACATCATACTTGTGAACTTCACCTTGCGGTGTGAATTGTTACCAGAATTATCAACTCAATTAATTAAAAATAATGTAATTTTATTATTTTTAAAGTGTCTCCAATAAAGCATCAGAACATCCTTTTTATGAAGAATTACACAATATTTCCTAAATATCCCATATGGTGCATAACTGTTACAAGAGTCAACAAGCTCACCTCACCAAGCAGGACCTTTTTTCAATTCGTTTTATTAGCCGTTTAAATCACTGATATTGGGAATGAAATAATCAAGTTTTGCAAATGTTTGCTCTCAAATTGAACAAATAATAGTAATTGTCAACTCGATATGAGCAATGTGGCCATTGGATGAGGTTTTTGTGTCTATTTAGACTCCTTGAAATCGAAAAATTGATGACATCGCACCGATAGAAAACATAGAAATGGTATCATATGTGTGGGTTACCATTTAGAACCTGTCAGAATTTAAGATAAAGTGACTTTTAAGATTATCGTTTTCCCTGTGTTCTTTTAGTGGGGGTGTGTGTGTGTGGGGGGGGGGGGGGATTTAAAGCTCAGAGTGAGATGATACCTGCTCCTCAGCAGACACAGGGTGGATCACGCACGTGTGAGCTGACCTGCCACTTTTAGCCGCCATGTCATCAGGCAGTATGGTCCAGTTAAACCATTTCACGCTCGTTAGCCCAATTCCCGCCAACCACTCGCTCAAGTCACATCTACCTGGACGATAATGTATGCAAATGACGGAAATGTGGGTTGTCGTCTGTCTTCCCAAAATGGCATTGGAACACACCCATTTTTGTCTCTTGCAGGAGGTCTTCGAAATATTTTTAAATATACAAAAATAAAAAATAGCAGGAAATAGCTTACCACGCATGCGCTTCAGTTGTTTGACCATTGGGTCTATTACTTTTCTTACTTATCATTTTTTTCTCACAGCGCATGATTTTTGTCATGGATATGGGTTGTTACTTCATCAGAACCCAAGTGACACATGTCAGCAGAAGGGTCTCGTGTCGAAAAAAAACCAGCGTCTAAGTCGTTTGCCCATCGTTGACCCGATGTTTTGTCAAAATTGTGTCATTTGCTAAAGAGACCAACTAACAAATTACAGTATAATAAACCAAATCAAACATTCACAATAAATTGTATATCATATGATTACAGTTTATAAGTATACCTGTTTTTCTTTCACAAAAAATGTTATTAGAGTGAGTGAGTGAGTGAGTGAGTGAGTGAGTGAGTGAGTGAGTGAGTGAGTGAGCGAGCGAGCGAGCGAGCGAGTGAGTGAGTGAGTGAGTGAGTGAGTGAGTGAGTGAGTGAGTGAGTGAGTGAGTGAGTGAGTGAGTGAGTGAGTGAGTGAGTGAGTGAGTGAGTGAGTGAGTGAGTGAGTGAGTGAGTGAGTGAGTGAGTGAGTGAGTGAGTGAGTGAGTGAGTGAGTGAGTGAGTGAGTGAGTGAGTGAGTGAGTGAGTGAGTGAGTGAGTGAGTGAGTGAGTGAGTGAGTGAGTGAGTGAGTGAGTGAGTGAGTGAGTGAGTGAGTGAGTGAGTGAGTGAGTGAGTGAGTGAGTGAGTGAGTGAGTGAGTGAGTGAGTGAGTGAGTGAGTGAGTGAGTGAGTGAGTGAGTGAGTGAGTGAGTGAGTGAGTGAGTGAGTGAGTGAGTGAGTGAGTGAGTGAGTGAGTGAGTGAGTGAGTGAGTGAGTGAGTGAGTGAGTGAGTGAGTGAGTGAGTGAGTGAGTGAGTGAGTGAGTGAGTGAGTGAGTGAGTGAGTGAGTGAGTGAGTGAGTGAGTGAGTGAGTGAGTGAGTGAGTGAGTGAGTGAGTGAGTGAGTGAGTGAGTGAGTGAGTGAGTGAGTGAGTGAGTGAGTGAGTGAGTGAGTGAGTGAGTGAGTGAGTGAGTGAGTGAGTGAGTGAGTGAGTGAGTGAGTGAGTGAGTGAGTGAGTGAGTGAGTGAGTGAGTGAGTGAGTGAGTGAGTGAGTGAGTGAGTGAGTGAGTGAGTGAGTGAGTGAGTGTTGTCTAGGTTCCTAAGAAGCCAGCTGAGGAATGTATATATTCCTCCCCATGTTGCACCTTAAACGTTCAAAGTCTTATATGGTTACTATTTCTATTTATTTAGAGCCTGAAACCATAAGGCACTATCCAGCATCAAGTAAAAGAAAAACCCAGAAATGCTCATTTCATTTATTAGAATGCATAACCAAGATTTGATTTACACATAGAAAAAAAACGTTCAATTTAAAAAGTTAAAAAAATTAAGGATGACTCTAAGGATGCTATGTGGGGTGCACGCGCCATGGGTGTTAATGTGACCGTGTCACTTCCCAAGTGGACGTGATGGTCATTCAGGAGGCCTGTGGTCAGTGTCTCATTATGGATTATGATCAGGGTCTCAACCTATTCTGACCAGAATGACCACTGGCCATGTGTTCATTGGAGGAGTTTGGAGGAGGTATAATGGTCGCTCATTGTTCACTTGTTCATTCACAGCTACATCTTCAATCTTCGCTCATGTACTTCTTGATGTGGGGCGCGATCGATTGGTGCCAGAACGAGCGGGAATAGCCCATAGCGTCCATTGCAAACACGACACATTAAAACAACGTTCGTTTAATGTTGGCCCAGCGTCTGCGACGCTGGCCAAAAATTAATCCAACATTGTTTGAATGTGTCTTATTTGCTGGTCCACTGGGCGTGGGAACCATGAGGTGTCACTGCTCATTTAGAGTCTCTACATCCATTCATGGCAGTGATCGCCGGTCATTGTCAGAGACAGAAGGTTCTACATGAAATATCGTCTGCCCCGAAATGTGGCACCCACACAAACAGGCCCGTTCTGGGTTCCTATTGAGAGACATTTAACAAAAACTAGTCTGTCCAGAAATGTGACACGCCATCTGATGTGTAGAGGAGATTTCTACATTGCCGGAGCGACACCAGAAACTGATTCCCATTAGGAATTGTATCTTTCAAATTAAATTGCGTATAAAATTCCCACAATTAGCTTAACGATTTGCTGACTGGTTTCTTATGATGAAAACACAGCCATATATAACCAATAGAACGTCAACCGTAACATAGAGATTTTGTTTTCAGTAATTCTTTACGAACAGCTTTTGAAGGGTTAGAAGGAGCCTTGTATTACATTTTTTTGTATTGTTTCAATCGGAAAATAAAGATATCTAAACCAACAACTTTTTAATCTGAAATTAACATACTTAAGTATCACCACTAATCTATTCTATACCTTTATTAAGACGCCATAGTTGTAAAACTTAGAGGTATATACAATATATCAAACAATAAATTGTCACACAATGCAGTACAGCGTTTTAATAAAATATAAACAAAATTCAAAGCAAAATATACAGAAATACATGTCACAAAATATTTTTCGATGATATATATATTGCGAAGCAAGAATTCACCACGGCGATCGTCATATATATACACACGGTAGTGAATTATACCATTTTATACCCAGTAACAGGGAACAATAATTGAATATTGCTTTACGTAACAGTACTAATGATATGATATGAATGAAGTAATGATGACTCTAAAACCGTCGTTAAATTTCTTTATCGTCCAGTTTTTGTTACGTTTGCAAATAATGTTTCACAGGATGAACTATATAACCTTGTGCTGCTGAATTGTTTGTTTTTATTTTTTTATTCTTTCGAAGCTGGAATTTCTAACTCACTTTCCAGCTTCAAATGACGAAAAATATTTATATAAATGCAAAAATAGACATCTCCAATATTGAATTTTTGGATTGACTATAAGCATCTACCAAAAACTAAATTATCAAATTTAGTGATATTTTTATTGATCTAAAACATGCAAGCAGCACCAGGGTTAACTGCTCCACCGCAGCATTGAATGATTGGCCTACTACCTTGATTATCCTATCATCAATTTAAAGTGTACATCGCGGTTTGGACTCACCACAGCCAACTGAACTTTCCCTCAGACTCAAAACGGTACACATTGTGCTAAAATAAATTAAAATACGGTTTTAATTGGAATACATTTTAATAAAATATATTTAAAAATGTAACATTTGTGGTCATAACTTTATACTTTATTTATTCTTCCCTCCAGACACAAGATTTGAAAAACTAACCCTGAGGTGTGGAGTCGAGAACACTATATCTCTCGATCACAGAGGTTCTCCACTATTGAAACTTTTCGCGTGGACGAGAAAGAAACATTTTGATTCTTAAAACATGAATACTGCGAGCGATCAACAAACCCGCAAATCACTTTCAGGAATAATGTAGTCAGTGATTTAGACGTTGGTAACTGTGGGCCCGTATTCTCGTACAAGCTACGATATATCGTAGGCTTCGGATTGGATCTCGACCAATCCGAAACCTACGATATATCGCGACTTGTACGAGAATACAGCCAGAAAGGTATTTTTAATATTGCCCTCCCCAGAGAAATGTTATATGCCGTTGAGCTCTGGAAGATATATACTTTATGCATCATTCTCAGGCCCCCTCTGAGTTAGATTTGAATAGACGGTGTCCTTTAACAAACAGAGGAGCCTGAAGCATTTCGCGAGGTGTTGTTAGTTTTTGCTACACTGATCAGATGGAGTGATTAGAACTCATCACTTCTACAGGGGAGCCCAGGGCCCTAGTTTAGAACAACACAACTTCTCTCTTGGCCTCCGGCTGGTCACTCGCCCGGGTGAACAACCAGTCCAGCCAACAGAAGATGCTGAACCAATGGTGGCTTATTGTTGGCCCAGCGTCGGAGACGATGGGCCAACAATAAACCAACATTGGGTCAACGTTTCGTGTTTTGGGGAGAAGGGTAGGGGCAAAGAAGCAACATTGTAAATTCTGAAGTATCAAGGTTTTGAGACTGCCACATGTTTTCAATTTCACGAAGTAGAGATTTTGTATTTCTTCTACCTCCTATCTGTACCAAGTATTCATATTTTCTTAATTAAAAATCTGAGATAGTTATATCCAAGTTGTCTGAGCAATGCCACAGGCCTTCTGCCTTTGCAGAACAGAATACCAAGCGCGGATTCAAGTGATCATGCCATATTCCGGGATAAGATAGTTCACCTAAGGACAAGTAACACTGGGGTACTGTTGGACCAAAGAATCGAAACGAAATTTTGGACACTCTAATATTTTGCAGTTCTTGTTATTTTATTTGTATTGAGAGATGTAGCATTGAAGTGATCACGTTGTAGCCTAAAGGTGGAGAGGATTCCATAAAATAATCTAGGGTTTTAGAGAGTGTTAAAGGCAGCGCTGGGATAATATACATAGGGGGGGGGGGAGGCATATGGAATTGGCCGAACTTAATTAATTCATCACTACTTTGTTTTTTCCCCGTGACTCTGCTGTAAAAAATCGTATATTTGTACCATGTCATCATTGTTCCACTTTTTGGTGATATTTCTTTTAAACGTAGGGGACTACATAGGCACATAGGAAAATCTATCTAACAATGCCCATTTAAATATTTGTATATATATATCTCTGTCACCGCCACACTACAGATAGTCCAAACATCTCATTCATTATTTGGCACCATTCAGACATTTTTTCTAATTTTAACCCTTCTCTTGTTGTGTGTTTCTATTTTTTCATTTAAAGCTGGAATTGTACGAAACAAAATGTATAATCATTTATGAAAATTGACATAATCGCAAATTGAGTTATTTGATGACTTTTGTTATTTCCAGTGGCATTTTATTTGGCCTGGGGTAAACATTACATCTGACACAGACGTATACAGAGCATTCTTCGCAGCATTCTGCACTTTTATTTCTATTAAAACACACCACTATATTATTTTCTTTGTCTGAGCACTACATTCTAAGCCGGGAATGAAGAGTTATGGTTAACCTAGTACAGACCAATCATCATGGTAGGCCTATGATACTATTATCATTCAGGTGTGACCGAGCTGTTGATTATGAGGAATCCTCATTATGGTCGGATGTTTTTTAAGTCAGTTAAAACCCTCGGAGTTCTACATTCTTAGCTGTGAAAAAGGTCTCGGCCCTCGGCCTCGGACTCTTTCATAGCTAAGAATGTAGAGCTCCTCGGGCTTTATCCTATACATAAATTGTTTTTTATCAAAGTGTTCGAAGTTGGATTTTGAAACAGCTTGTTTTTCAACATTTATCGATATTTCGCCTGACATTTTTCTATTTTCATTTCTTTATTAAATGTAATAATTTCAAGAATTTTGCATTTAAATCCGCTTTACAATCAGCTTACAACTGTCACAATAAACTACACCATCCACATCTTATGATAATACATCAGTTTGTAGTTTAGCGCATCAGATTTTTTAAATTTCTTAAAAAAAAGTCGATCTAAAATATGTTGTCCTTATTACATGTTTTCACTACAAGATGATTATTTGCAATGCATTGGGTGTATAGAAACCTTCCCCTTTGGGTGATGAGACATCAATCTTGACTCCTCGCTTTGGAAACTGGCTTTCCACAAAAGTGACATTCACATACAGAGCAGGCCTGCCAGAATAGAAATTCTCACCATTATGACTTGAAAAAGACGCATCAATTATAATATATGTATCATGTGGGTTGGAAGTGAAAAATGAGACGAATACAATGTGATTGGACACAGCTAACAATATACCCAAAGTTGGTTCAATGATGGCCCAGCGTCGCAGACGGTGGGTCGACATTGTCACAAGATTGGTTTTATGAGTTGTATTTAGTGGAGACCCTCTATTCAACTCAATTTTAATGACGTCTTTGCTCGGTGGACAAGCCATTTGTCATTGCTGGACTTAACACTCTGAATACTAGACGCGCTTTTTAAAATGTCATTATTCATAAACCCGCTTAGAATTACACAGCAAAATTATAGCCATTGAACACTTTATATTATTAAGCTCATATATGAAAAATATTATATAGAAGTACATGTGTATTTCCAACTGAAGTATTAAGTTATTTCCTAGTTGCGCCCTGGGTCTTAAAGACTTATGAACACGCTCGCGGGCAGGAAAAGTCTCACGGCTTTGGGCAACGCTAAAAAAGAACCCACAACCCAGAATAAGGAGACATTGGCCCTGAGCTGGCTTAATTATGGTCCAACGTCACAGACGATCGCCCAACACTGAACCAATTTAGACAAAGGCATTGCCCCCATTCCCTGAATTTGGTTGACTTAATTTGGATATATGGCCATCGAAGCTGTTTTACATTCCGTATGAATTCTTATGCATCCATACAATAAGCCTATAATTACAGGTAATCAATCATGTTCCAAACATTTGTATAACATTTATACAATGTTGGCCCAACGTCTTCGACGTGGCCCAACATTGTATAAATGTTATACAAATGCTTTGTGTTTACTGGGGTAGCACGTCTATTCATTCTAGAAAATCATTTTTCTATGTTGTATCAAATTATGTTTGGTTTTGGTCAGTTTTTTTCACCCTTGCCACCAAAGATGTTGCGGACAGACGGCCAGTTGCCCCACACTGCGAGAGGTTACCGCACAATATTGGGTTCTCCACTGGGTCGTGGCCTCGAGGACAGGTCCCTGGGGTTAGTGGTCGGGGACCCCAGGGGTGACTGGGGTGAGGGATTTCCCCCCGACACCCTTCATCTGCCAGGGTTGCATGTTAACTCAGTAGTAGAAAACGAAATTTCATGAGAAAATATATTTCCGCTGTTTCACTCTTGTGTTATATGTCATAGCGTTATTGGCTGCCTCGTCGCCATATAGCATTACTCAATCACCACGAAAGCAAATTAGCTTTGTATCTATGTAGGCCTACTTCACCACAAATGTTACAAACAAATTACATTTAACACAACGTTTTAAACATCGTACCACTAAAACTTGGTAATTGAGCAATAACTGTTGTGATAGTGAGCAGCGGAAGGCCTCAATGCACGGCTGCGTAAAATGGTAGAGAAAGAACTATTGTTAAAATATGATTTTATTGTTGCTGATATGTCAGTGATATATAGCCAGATCTCTTTCATAATATCCGTGTGGCTGCCGAGACTACTGGCGTGGTAATCGTGGCCAAAATTGTCATCAAATGTATCTACAATTTTCCATTTTCATAAATTGAGTTATCCGGTGGTATTACTGCAAACTCAAACAGTAATTTGAACCCTACCCGCTAAACGCCACTATTGTCGTTTTCAATTCGTTTTATTGATGGATAAAATCATTGATATTCAGAATGAAACAGGTCGTTAGGAATCAAAATCTATTAATGTCTGATCTCAAATTAAACGAATGTGAGTAATTTTCACCAACTTGAAGTTGTGTATCGCGGTAGCGAGCCACAACTTCAAGTGGGTGATAGTTACTTAGCACTTAAGTGTTAAATTATAACGTTAACGAAATATTACTGAAAAAAAATTCGCACGCCAGCTTACAGCTGTAGTGTCATATAAGGGTTGACGACTCTGGGATGCCAGACCAGGGGAGCCAGACAGTCATGTCGGCAGTGGCCAAACTTAGGGAGCCGGGCAGCTTAACACAAGACAATGTCAGCTGGTTTAGTCCGGCTGACTGCACGGGTGACGGCCCTGGTCAGTCAATAAGGCCAGGTCAAGCCAACCCGACCCCAACCTACAACCTGACCTGACCTCAAAAACACAACCTCACCTCACCCCAAAACATTCTTCAACATAGTGGACTGCTGAAATGTGTTAGACTATAAGGGTCGAACGTGCGCTGCTGAATTGTTTGTGTGTATTTTTCATTCATTTCAAGCTGGAATTGCTGATGCAATTTCCAGCTTGAAATGAATAAAAAAAAAAAGATTATTTATAAAAATAAACATATCTTAAATTGAATTACTTGATTAAATGAGCATCAACCACAAGATATGTTACAAATTTTAGTGGTAGCAAACAAGCTAGTTGTACACCTTAAGGATGGTTGAATGAAGGCAAAGCATTGGGCCATATATTGATGCCGTCGGCCCACCGCTTGGCAGATAATCGGTGCTGCAGGTAAATCCCCTCAGAGCCCTCATTTTCAGACACCAGTTAACGTCGGTGTCTTTCATGTGCCCTGGATCCAACTGTCAGAGACGGTGGGTATTTGCGGTATAAAGTGTTGTATGAAGCACATAAATCTATTTACATGGCAGTATACAACTTGGAAATAAAACTTTTTCAGTGCTTTTGAATTTTTAAAATTGACATTTCAACAAATGCTGTCCATTTCATTAATTACGATAGAAAATTAAAAAGAAAAGCAAAAAATTAAGTCAGCTTATTCAGCATAATATCTCTTCTCACAATCAGTCTAAAATTATAAATAATAGGCTCTATCTAATAATAGGCTCTAACTAATAATAGGCTCTAATAATAATAGGCTCTATCCAGTAATATGCTCTAACTACAAAAATTCAGACCTTAATTTTAAGCATATAAAATGAATAATTCGATGTGGCAGTTAAGATACATGGTGGTATTCATATTCATTGCACGTTTTCCTCAGTAAAGCATCTCAATCCAGTGCTGTTTTCTCCCACAGGGTGCGGTTACCATGGCAATAGAAAGGGTAAAATCAGGTTGACCACAATGTGACCACCAGTGACCGTCTCATCTGAAAGTATGCTAATAGATACCCCGAGGGGTCAAAGGTGGAGTGACCCCTCAGCCACATGAGGGCCCGCCCTCTGTTTGCGCCTCCCATCTTAACCACCCCCAGCAAAACAACAAACATTCAGCCAATGCTGTTTTAATGTTGGCCCAGCGTCAAAGACGCTGTTCCAACGTTAAAACAACATTGGGTCATTGTCTTGAGTTACGTACCTGCATCTCACCGCACTGTCTGCATGCAAAGTCACCCAAAGAAATTGTAAATATTATGAGACTTTTTATTTTACATAAAACAGAACTGCTCTAATGAATTATGATTATAAACAGCAATTTTCATATAAAATCAAGATATTTTGTCTACACTCATGACAAAATCACAATTGCTGATCTTATATAACATTGGTTGTTGGCCTATATGGAGCTTATAACGTATTTTGAAATTCGCATTTTTGTATTGTATTTTTCTTCGCTAGACGCTAGAAATGCTAACGCAATTTACAGCTTTAAATGACGAAAAATAGTTTTATAAATTATTAATCCTTTCCCCGCTAAGTTATGTTATTTAAAATTAAAATTTTAACCCACTTGAAGCTGTGTCTCACTACCGCGACCAACAAGTGGGTGAAGATTACTCATATATGTTTAATTTGTGACCAAACATGGAACATATTTTGATGTTGAAACACACATTTCGTTCCCAATGACAGTGATTCAGTCGGCTAATAAAGAACATTTAAAACGACTTTGTGAGCACAGAAACCAATGTTGTTTTAATGTTGGGTCGGCGTCGAAGACGGTGGGCCAACATTAAAGCAACCTTACTTACTAAGTTACTTCTTATTGGCAATATTGCATGTATCGTTGAAAAGCTTAAAGTTGACGCTACTACGTTTTAAGCAAGCTAATCTGCCCCAACCAAGCTAAAGCTAATCAATTGGCCGTATTTTGGGCCAATGCAGGTCAACGCTGGCCTAAAATTGGACTAACGTTGGGCCAGATTCTCGTGTTTGCTGACGACAGCTCAGATAATCCTGTAGGTTTTGACAGGTTGTCTCTAGACGGGTCTACCGCCGCCTCTATCTCTCGCGTGCCTACCACCTCAGGTTTCTTTGATGGGCCGATAATTTTCGCCCCGGCCGTCTAAGTTTATAAATTGTAGAATCGTGCCTGCGTCGTGTCAAACTCGTCATTATAAGTTTGATTACAGACCTCGACTTGGCTGATGGACTTAGCGCCGCAGTTAACCCTTATAGAGCTGAAATATACGTGTATAAACCATGGAGATCAATTTGAAATCTTCTTAATTGTCTCAGTTAGCTCTTTCCGCTTCATTTCAATACTTATGTTATGGGTCTACGACCATTATTAATATTTTATTTATTAGGCTTATATACACAAATAACACAAATATATACAATTGTAAGTAAAGTAGTGTACATTAGGATGTCAAATACAGGTGACCAGCACCAATACTATGTTTGGCATCCAGGATAAAAATTATATACACTCGAATTCAAATTAGAGTGTAAAAGATAATTTTTATATACATATAAAATATATGTTTCCCGTGCCAAAAGCAGAGATAAAATAGCTACATATCATTATAAAAAATAGCAAAAAAGACACTCTTTCAGCATAGAGATCGACTTTAGACTTCAGAATCTGACGTCTACAGACGTCAGTCGATCCCCGCGCTGTGAGGGTTAATGGAGAAAAACTAGGTTCACCACTGGTTAATTGATTCAGTCGCCTGTTCTGTGAAGTCTCGCGCTCAGAGTGATTTCTGGAGATCACAAACCGCGTTAACGAGGAGGGAATCTATCATCTCACAATCTACTCTACAATTACACAAATGTGATTGATTTTTCTCCAGTTGTCGCCTGATAGGTGTATAGGTGTTAGGAGGAAGGCGCGAGTGTCAATGTGTGAAGGTGATTATCAAATTGATGTGAGAGCTCGGGTACTCTGTAATTTAAATCTGGCAAACACATTTAATGAACAATGATTCTTCGGATGTACATTTGTCATTATTGAACCCTAAAAATCAACGGCTGTATGTATATTTTAAAAAGCTTAAAAAACGTTAATTTTTTATTTTATTGAATTTGTATCCATACCTCTCATAGAGCAAATTTAAAACCTCACGTTTATGGGAATATTCAACCCTTAAACCACTAAGCTCGACGTTAGTCGTTTTAAATCCCCTTTTTTGGCCTTTTAAATAATTATTGGTAACGAAGAAAAATAGTGTTAAAATGTTCGACTAGAAGTATAACATATTGTTGTTTATATATATCAAAATACAACAAATGGGCATTTTTCAAAATTTAACATAGAAAAGTAAATAAAATGTAAAAGGGAGTAAATTCCACAGATGGAATATGAAGTAGAAACGTAGAAACATTCTAACAAATGATTGACATTGCGATTTTTTTATTCTAATATAAAATGAGCTATTGCATTTCTCAGATGTGTATGGTTTACTATGAGCACATATTAAACACTATAAGCGTTCAATAACTTGATTCATTTAATTAATATGTTGCATTAGGTATTTTTCACTCACTATAATTTGTTTCTCTTCACCTTGACCCACAACTTTAAGTACGTGAAAAGTACGATTATCTGCCTGCGAGCTGGAAGTGTTCCCGCGAAGGTAATTTCAGTACAAATTGCAGAATAAGCTCACCTTAAACACAACCATTTTCAGAAATATGAGTCAATCACACGAGAGCTGAAGACTGATCGACCTGTCAGATCATGTTATAGATATATTATCCAATTCACACAAAACCTCACAAGTGATTCTTATCATAAGTATCGATATGGTGATACCAACGGTCTACAATGTCAAATTGATTTAAATGTTGTGGTGTCTGTCTTAGGTACTCTTCCTTGAACTTCAAAGATTCAATCTTGGTATTGAAAAATATATATTATTTAAATACATGTATGCACCATGTCACACACATATTTTTTTCTACGCTTAACCCTCAAAGTACTGAATTAATTTTGTATAAATCATGGAGAACAAAGGTTTTATTTCAATTTGAAATCATCATAAATGTCTTAGTTAGCTCTTACCGATTCATTTGAATAACTATGTTATGGATGGGTCTATGGCGATTAGAAATATTTTTATTCTTACAGCGCCGGGATCGACTTTAGACGTCAGAATCTGACGTCTACAGACGTCAGATTCTGACGACTAAAGTCGATCCCCGCGCTATAAGGGTAAACCGCTAAATTTAATAATTAATAAATTAATAAATACCGCGACACACAACTTCAAGTGGGTGACAATTACTCATATCTGTTTAATTTGAGACCAAACATTTGCAAATCCTACTATTCAAACGCTCATTTCGTTACCAATAACAGTGATTTCATTAGCTTATAAAACGGATTAAAAACGACTATAGTCTCGCTTAGAGGTGAAAGGGTCAATATGTAAATAAATCCATCAAAATAATGAGACTATTTTCCGTGATTTTGTGTGTTATTAGAGTAAACCCTTTGAGCGCGGGACCGTCTTTATACGTCAGAATCTGACGTCTGTAGACGTCAGATTCTGACGTCTAAAGACGATCCCCGCGCTGAAAGAATTAAAACATTTATAATGGCCGTAGAATCACAACATAGGTATTCAAATGAAGCGGAAAAAGCTAACTAAGACATTTCAAATTGAAAAACCCTTTGGTCTCCATGGTTTATACAAAATATTTCAGCGGTGTAAGGGTTAATTCCCCTGACTGAGAGAGTAGAGGGTGGAGATAGCCCTGAGGGTAGGACTTTTACTGGGTGTGCTCTGTGGCCGTGTGTACTGTTAGACTGGTGACAGGGGGAGGGACACTCACTCAAAACAGTCAACCACATCTTATCTGATGTACAAAGACCGAAGCCGCACCGAAACCAGTAAAATCAACAAAATACCAGTGGACATTCTATGCTAGAATGTCTGATAAGCTGGATATTAAAATGCAGGTTTTACTGGGATGTTGGTGAAAGCGGCCCATGGTCCACAAAGGGTAAATTAATACTAAAAACAGTATATCACGAAATACCTGATATGCAAAGATGATACAAGTCGAAACCGTCAACAATCAAAATTCATGGAGACTTGTATCCTGTTTCAGGTTATATAATAGTACAGTACAAGCACTGAGAGTTAAGGCATTTTTTTCAATGTAGAGTATAATCTACTTACCGACGCTAGCACAAAAAGGAACTAGGCCTACATGTATTATGAACTTGAAAACTGGCCCCGGGCAGATTTTATAAAGATCTGAGTTCACATTGAGAGCACTCTTAATAACCGCAAAGTATACTGTGTTGGAATTTTTCACTCACAATCGCGATCCCTAAATTTAAGTAAGTGGAAATTATTTGGATTCGTCAAATTATTTGTCAGTCTTTTTTAGATATGGCTGATTGAATAACCCTTTCACCGCTAAGGCGACTATAGTCGTTTATAATCTACTTTATTACCAGGTTAAATCACAGTTATTGAGATCGAAACATGTGCTTAAACATCAGGAGCTGCAAACGTTTGGTCTATAATTAACCATTTAACCGCCGGTGCCGCACATATCCGGTTTTCATTTTTATTAGCACATTAAGCACCACATTTTATATATGTTTAAGATAAAATGTTGCATCAACCAACAAGATTTTAAAAGAGTTGACCTCCATCTTGTCTAATCTGATTAATTTTCACTCACTTCAACTTGTGGATCGCGTCAGCGAGACACAACTTCAAGTGGGTGAAAATTCAAATTGAATAATTTTGCGGTTAAAGGGTTAAACAAATATGAGTAGTTTTCACCCACTTGAATTTGTGGGTCGGGATAGCGAGACAGACCTTCAAGTGGGTGAAAATTTAAGTTATTTCATTTAGCGGTTTAAGGTTTAAAGGCACTATTTAAAGTCGTAATAAATAAATAAATAAATACAAAGTAAATCAATCCGCATCCGCATCAATCCGCATACTTGTTCTCGGACTTGTTTGACTCAAATATTAAAAGAAAAAAAAAGGGAATTAAAACAATAATACGGAGGGTGCTAGGCTCCCTACTTGCGCAGACTCTTGGCTGAGTCAATCAGCGAGTTCAAAATCATATCAATTATCTGATTATAGAAATGTATAAAGATATACTCTTCACCCTATTTAGAAAGTGTGGAACCACAACCAGGGCAGTGGTAAAGACACAACCGAGACAGTAGCACAAACATCTAGGTAAACTTATAATATTGAACCACTTTTTAGAATAATGTTGCTGTAGAAATATACTTTGCGATTGTAAAAGATGCATAATCTACAGTATCTCATTCTGCACAAAGGAGAGGATATACTTACATTCATTGCATCAAATAAACCTTCAAAATATCCTATGATATTAAACACAAAATAAACGTGTCTCGAAGTTTAACTGAATTTAAATAACAACGCAATGACGGGAGGGACTTCACCTTGATACCGTTTTGCTGTGACAAAGTGTTTTAAAAAAGTAAAAAAAAAACTTATATAAGTATATATGCATTAAGGGCCCACACAGCATCTCACTCTATACTATCTTTGGAATCCTTGTGAGTATTGGGTATGTATTTCCTTAGTTACAATACCAGCACTTGATTTTGCTACTGATCCAACGTCAAAACAGCGTCTGAAAAAATCTTAATGAGCAGATATCAATGGATCGTGCCATTCTTTCTCTGTCCAAGTGTATTTTCCAGTACCAATGAGCCTGAACACTGCTACTGTCAGTTTTACAATGTAGAGATAGTGGGGCTGGGTTTTGACAATCACTTCTCAGCAGTATAACGGGCGTAGGTATAAATCTGCCAGTCATCGCAGGAAAGACCTCCAGATGAGATAATTACACATCATTTGGCAGCGGACGAGCTGGAAGAATGAACAAGTGCTGTGTCTGAATGCTTGTCTCCTACCAAATCACGTCTAGTGTCACGTGACTTTCCCTGATGAGCGCATGCGCACGTAACGACATCCTGTGGGATGGACCCTGACGTGTCAGGTTAAATAACAGTGTGTAGGTACTGCTTAGCCCATAAACGCGAGACGTTGAACCAATGTTGGCTTAATGTTGGGCCAGCGTCGCAGACGATGGTCCAGCATTTAAACAGCATTAGAATGATACATTGACCAGATGTTGTATTAAAGCTGGGCCAACGTCACAGACAGTGAATCAGCATTAAAACAGCATTGGGTCGATGTCTCGTGTTGTCTAGGTAAATCCCAGGTACTGTTGGGGGTACAGGGGTCTGTATCTGTATCCCAGTGTCAAACCCAAATGACATGTACGGTACCGGGGCGGTCGCTTCAGGCCAGTAAACTTATAATGTGTACATTTAAAATACACTACCCTGCCAGTTAAATAATAGTACTTTTTCCTGTGTTCTGACCCCATAGTCTGACGCATCGTTATAACTCCTCACTGAACTATTTCGAAATCTTTGACTAAATACATATTTTAATTTTAATTTTAATGATGACATAAGCAAAATGAAAGCTATACATTTATTTCACAAATCCTTGCAGTTTAGGAAACAGAAAGGATCGACATGGTTATCAAATGTACTAGACTATTATTGTGTCGGTTATAGAAGCCAGTAAAATATTTCTATTAGTCGTTCGCAACATTAAAAATGGTGGATCCCGAATGAACCCTCCTACATGTATATAACGGCTCACTTTCATGCACTAGATACGTTGATACAATGGTTGATACGATCATGGGTGTTGTGGATAAAATTCGCACGTTAACATTTTTACTCACTGCTTCGCCCTCATACTTCCTCGTCATTTAAATATATAAGCTGTGTAACATGAAATAAACAGTGTTTAAGGTGGTGAATGTAAACGCTTTACAAAGGCAATGTATAAACGCCCCCCTAGCGACCAACAAGGGATGTGACCTTGAGGAATCAGTGGTATGTCAGCGTAACTATGTTCATTAACACCCCATGTGACCTCATCTGTCACCCCTACACAACCAGCTATCTCCGCCATGAATCAGGTCATACCCCATCAAGTACCCGTCTCCGTGCAAAGGCAAACAGCAGTAACTGCTTACTTAAGAAGTAAGCAGTTACTGCTGTTTGCCTTTGCTCGACAGCACTGGATGAGTGAAGCTGATGTAAAGCTACCTCAACGTCTGACAATGTCACGTAACATCGTCACGTCAACGTTGTCACAACGTAATGCATCCACGTGACAAAATGACGTCACCTTTGTTACTAAGTAATTTTATAATAATGGTATAATTCCAGAGGTGAGCGAAGTTAAGAACTGAAAATTATGTGAGATATCCTGGGTATCAATTTGAGAAAAATAAATATGCATATTTTGCTAAATATATGTATATTTTGCTAAACATAGGGCTATACTAACTATATATGTATATTTTGCTAAAAATTGCAAAATCTTACTCTGCATGGCAGACGCACACAGAGACCAGAACCTCCTAGGTAATGCTAATGAAATGAAATGAATGGGCTCTTAGGCCCCCTTTGTGCACATATAGGCTAAACTGGGCCAGGAGAACATCCTGAGGATGGTGAGATAAATGAGATGACACTGCCCTCCAGACACAGGATTCTAAATTCGAGCCTTGGTAGTCTGAGGCCGAGCATGTTACTTCTCGGTCACAGAGGCTCCCCACAATATTGAATCCAGGAGTGAGCGGGGAAGAAACATTTTATTTCTTTTAAACTTAAAGGTCGGAGTGGGCTTCGAACCCGCGATCTTCGACTTATCAAGCAGGCAGCCTTAACCACTGCACCAGCGCCCCCACCTTCCCTGATAATGCACTTCATTTCATTGCTTTGTATTTTCATGCTATGGTCATCCTCCTCTAAAACAATTGGGTCGTCCCGAGAGCGTTTTCAATGATTTACCACAACAAAAACATGCCTTTGTCATGGCAGATCAGCACCTTGCAGTTACTATTGCATGTGGACTGATGACGTCGTAGTATATTATTTGTGTTTGTTGTCTGCCGCTATGGCACGTGCGCACTAGACAAGATTCATCTGTTTTAAGTCAGGTCACTGGCAAATACAGCACTGTCTTGACATCGACAAGATCACAAGAGGATCGTCTATAGATTACGTTGTTGTGTCGTTAGCATTGTCTAATATTCCACGTGTCTTGCCTTGCCTTGCCTTGCCTTGCCTTGCTTTGCCTTGCCTTGTCTTGCCTTGCCCTGCCCTGCCCAGCCTTGCCTTGCCTTGCCTTGCCTTGCCTTGCCTTGCCTTGCCTTGCCTTGCCTTGCCTTGCCTTGCCTTGCCTTGCCTTGCCTTGCCTTGCCTTGCCTTGCCTTGCCTTGCCTTGCCTTGCCTTGCCTTGCCTTGCCTTGCCTTGCCTTGCCTTGCCTTGCTTGCCTTGCCTTGCCTTGCCCTGCCCTGCCCTGCCTTGCCTTGCCTTGCCTTGCCTTGCCTTGCCTTGCCTTGCCTTGCCTTGCCTTGCCTTGCCTTGCCTCGCCCTGTCTTGCCTTGCCTTGCCTTGCCTTGCTTGCCTTGCCTTGCCTTGCCTTGCCTTGCCTTGCCTTGCCTTGCCTTGCCTTGCCTTGCCTTGCCTTGCCCTGCCTTGCCTTGCCTTGCCTTGCCTTGCCTTGCCTTGCCTTGCCTTGCCTTGCCTTGCCTATCAATGCTATGTACAATGGGCTGATTTCAATGTGGGAGAACCTTCAGGCGTGACAACACGATGAAGAATGATACGATCCTCGAAACACAAAATTTCATCCAGGATCCCGATTAGAGAGCGAGAAGGTTACCTCACAAAAGTGCAGATATTATTAACCGTTTAAACGCTATTTTACTGGCACAGTAAATCACTATTATTGGGAATCAAATGTGTGTTTCAACATCAATATTTGACATTTTTCGTCTCAAATTAAACAATTATGGGTAATTTTCACCCAATTAAAATTGTAAGTCGCGGAACGAGACACAACTTCAAGAGGATGAGAATGTAAATTCTATAATATAGCGCTGAAGGAAAGTACATCATTAAGTATAAAAAAGTAACAGTATTGATGTCGCAGATCAATACTTATCTATAATTTTAGTTAGTGTAAATAAGTTATGTTACTGTGCCATATACTGATTGATTGATATGACCTGACCAAACGGTTACATTCAGCTCTAAAAGCAGGAAAGGAAGCAGCCGTCAAGTTAACGTGAAGTAGATCGAATCAATCCTGGGCCAACGTATACAACATTGACCCGATCTTAATTTGATGTTCATACGTCCCTCACGTACTTGCTGGGAGTGGTGGGGGTGGAAGTAAAAACGAATACTGCTCAATGTGTTGATGGAGAGTTGGGTCATGATTGGGACAACGTTTGCGACGTTTTCCCAACCAAAACCCAACTATCCACCTGCATCTTATGTTAAGGTGACTGTGGGAGTAACAACTGCCTTAACTTTCACACCCTCATTTCCTTAAGGTCATTTAAAGGTCACAGACATCCCGGGTTTCTTAGTTCCCATCTTAGTGACCTCTCGTCTTGACCCCTCATCCCTGATTCATACTAGGGTTCCAGCCCTACTCAACCCCTTCCCTACCCCTTTGTCAACTTTGACCTTTCTGGGGGAAGTATACCACAGCAGCACGCAGGTCCGGGGTGAGATAGATAGCTGGAGTGAGCTGGGGCTTGACCTCCGTTCACACCCCCCAATGACCCCTGTAGCTTTTCGGGAGTGACCAAAGAAACGCCGGACAATGCTTCATGTCAACTAAGGGGAGATATATTTTGCTGGTGGCAACTGAAAATCTTCGAGACGGCCCTTTTGCGTGACACGTACGTCTTCTTACGACCCCCGCCCTGTTATGCGACTATATAAGTAAAACCCCGGTAAATTCGTCTTTAGGTCTATCTGTATAATTATTTTCCTAATTGATATTTTTTTTCTATAATTTGATACATGACATAGCTACAGATATTCAGACATCTATGTTGTGGTGTGTGATATATGGTACATAAAGATTGCGTGATACGTAGCACATTCACAGCTCTGTCATGTCAAGGGTGCTCGTATTATAGCCTGGCTGTTGCATGTAAAGGGTTCCCCCAGGTCTTACCTTGTGACTTCCACTCCATCTTAATATCCACGTGATACGAGGTGTCAAACGATTATTCTTCAATAATGATTGTCGCTAAACAACCCCATCATGGCTACAGTGAAATCCTGTGGGAAACCACCAGTAAGAGGATACAGTCCCGCTGTGGGTCAGCTAGGGAAGACGTGGACCCAGCTGTGGGTCAGCAAGGGAAGACACTGACCCAGCTGTGGGTCAGCAAGGGAAGACACTGACCCAGCTGTGGGTCAGTAAGTGAAGATTCAGACTCGTTCATTTTCGTCTCACCAAACATACATAGCCCTATATACACAATTAAAACATTAGCACTATACATTCAATGTTAGAAGTATATAACAGTTGACCATCCATATTTGGATTATGAGAGACGCTCGACTAATAAATATGCATGTACATAAATACATCAATAAATAAATAAATACAAATTTTGCATACAATATCAATATACCTTGTTTTGAAGTGAATGAATGAGATTTATACAAATTATATTAAATAATATTTCGCACGTATTATTTTACAAGTACACAATTGTTCCTCGATGGACTATAATCTCATGACCTGATGACAGGCTTTGGTGGAGTATTTACAGATTGAACTGAGGATAAAACACAGTTTTTCAATATCACTCATGCTCGCAAAGTTAAAAGAGAAGACGTGGCCCCAGCTGTGGGTCAGCAAGGGAAGACAACCCAGTCAACAGAAAACAATAATACAACGTTGATTTATTGTTGGCCCGCCATCTTCAACGGCGGATCATCAAATCACTGATATTGGGAATGAAACGAGTCCTTAAACAACAAGATTTGCAAATGCTTGGTCTCAAATTAAACAAATATGAGGAATTTTCACCCACTTGAAGTTGTGGTTCGCGGTAGCGATACACAACTTCAAGTGAGTGAAAATTTAAATAAATTAACTTAGCAGGATAAGGGTGTTAAGTCGACATTAGGGGAATGCGTAATATTTTCTAGGAGGCCCCTGAATACATTAGCCAACTCTAGTATATGCTGGGCCAACGTTGGCTTCATCCTTTAACACTTTCACCGCAGGGGCCGTTTTTAGACGTCAGCATCTGACGTCTGTATACGTCTGAATCTGACGTCTAAAGACCCCGCGCTAAAAGAATTAAACAAAATATATTTGCCTTAGATCCGTAACATAGGTATTCAAATGAAGCAGAAAGAGCTATTAACCAAGGCATTTATGATGATTTCAAATTAAAAAACCTTTTGTCTCCATGGTTTAGATAAAGTTGTTTCAGCGCTTAAAGGGTTAAGTATAATAACGTGTCTAGACCATTGTATTCGTATTTCAACTCAATTTGTTTGGTGGGTAATTTTTTTGTGTTCAATTAGAAAGATTAGAACACGTTGGCGCCTAATTTGATCAAATCATGTAAAATGAGAAAATAGGAAAAATACCCATGAATATCTAAGCAATTTTAAATATTAAATTGAACAAATATCAGTGAAATATGATTTGGGTTTTAATTAATGGTATTTAAAACACGTTCAATATTTTTTGTCTGTGGGTAGACAAGTCTATTTTACAATTTTTTTTAATTAGATATTTAGTTTCTGGGTTATAAAAGAACCATGTTGTAATCGGTGTTCTTTTTTTAGTATGTTTTTTTAGTATGTTTTTTTCTGTTATTTCATAGCTAGCGTTATCTCACACTTAAACGTACATAATTAAGCTATTTATGTCAAGATAATTATATATTAACACGTCGGTGGTTTTACCCTCCTTATAGTGCTGAAACATTTATGGCTGTAATCCATGGAGACCAAAGGGTTTTTTCAATCATCATGAATGTCTTCGTTAGTTCTTTCCGCTTCATTTGAATACGTATCTCAGTGGCGGATCCAGAATGTGCAAGAGGAGGGGGCGTAAGCCACATTTTGGCTGAAAAGGGGTTGTTAGCTTCACTTTATTCCAAAAAATGCATGAAAATGTAATATTTTCACCAATAAGGGGGGGGGGCGTACACCGGGTACGCCCTATGCTGGATCCGCCACTGTATCTTATGGATCTACGGCAATTATTATGTTTTATATCTTTCAGTGCGGGGATCGACTTTAGACGTTGGAATCTGACGTTTTTTGACATCAGATTCTAACGTCTAAAGACGGTCCCCGCGCTGAAAGGGTTGAACTATAATTCACGTATTGCTACGTATTTCTTGCAAGATTGAAGCAGGCTAAGAATGAGCAGAATGAATGAATGAATGAATGAATGAATGAATGAATGAATGAATGAATGAATGAATGAATGAATGAATGAATGAATGAATGAATGAATAAATGAATGAATGAATGAATAATTGAATGAATGAATGAATGAATGAATGAATGAATGAATGAATGAATGAATGAATGAATGAATGAATGAATGAATAAATGAATGAATGAATGAATGAATGAATGAATGAATGAATGAATGAATGAATGAATGAATGAATGAATGAATGAATGAATGAATGAATGAATGAATAAATGAATGAATGAATGAATGAATAAATGAATGAATGAATGAATGAATGAATGAATGAATGAATGAATGAATGAATGAATGAATGAATGAATGAATAAATGAATGAATGAATGAATGAATGAATGAATGAATGAATGAATGAATAAATGAATAAATGAATGAATGAATGAATGAATAAATGAATAAATGAATGAATGAATGAATGAATGAATGAATGAATGAATAAATAAATGAATAAATGAATGAATGAATGAATGAATAAATGAATAAATGAATGAATGAATGAATGAATGAATGAATGAATGAATGAATGAATGAATGAATGAATGAATGAATGAATGAATGAATAATTGAATGAATGAATGAATGAATGAATATGACTTTATGTAATATAAGGTATAGTTGCATTATTTATCATTTAAAAATTGCAAAGTGCAAAGAAGATGTAGACCTATAACTAGTAAATATACATTTTCTATTTGTATCAATTATATCCACCCTTTAAGAACAACTTGGTGAGTAAAAATTTCCACCAATAATTTCTTTATTTAAAATTGACAGCCTAAAGCTATAGGCCCCTATGTTCCTGTAAAGCTATTTTACACATTCTGTGTATTGAATGGTAAAACACTGCCCTAACTTTTCAGTAAGTATCTATAATTTTCCTTCAAACTGGAATTGCTTATCGATTTCAGTTGTATTGAGTCTTTCAGCGCATGGGTTGACTTTAGACGTCAGAATCTGACATCTATAGACGACATACTCTGACGTCTAAAGTCGATCCCCGCACTGAAAGAATTAAAACATTTATATTGGCCGTAGACTAATAACATAGGTATTCAAATGAAGCGGAAAGAGCTAACTAGGACAGTTATATGATGATTTTAAATAAAAAAAACCCACTTTGCTCTCCATGGCTTAAACAATAATATATTTCCGCGCTGTAAAGGGCTAAATCTGTTTTTACACTTGCTTGTAAACGTCATATATACAGTCCTAGCGGGTCAGTGGTTAACATGATAAGAACAGGTTGTTTGATGTGGTGACATATCTTTACAGGTAGCAGGTTTACCAGGTACATTTATTGTATGGGGACTAGTAAAGGCAAATATAGCAGAGCAAGATAACAGACCTAGCATATGTCTTAATACGGAACTAAGACATCAGGTGAGTAGAGGGGGGTGGCGAGCCTGGCCTTAATTATCTCTGGATAATAACAGGTTACTTTCACCTGCAACAACTCATAACGTGATTCAAATGATGATAGCAATAATGTCACCCATTTGACGTCGTGGATCGAGGTGATGAGTGCAAATTGCACATGGTATTATAGTTATGGATAAGTTTACCAACATTGAACAGTATGATTTAAAAGTAGACCAACGGGACACACATTAATTGTGGTGATTGTAAAGCCTTGGATTTGTGTTGCATTGCTGCCTAAATGTCCATCTGAACAATCAACTGGAGGCTTATAAAAGTGTCGATCTTTGCTATCAAGCTTCAGTTTGCTAAACACGAATCAACAAAAATTAAATTGCACTAACTCAAATAGAAAAATAGATATGGAAAACACATTCGAGAGGGATTGCAATCTATCATAGATCAATAATTTAATTTAGAGTAGGATTTTTTTTATAGTTTTGCACATCGCATATCAATAAGCCTTCAATTGCAGCTTCAATGTAACTGGAACAAATTATATCTAGACAGCTGTTAGATTGCAGACGGGATTTCAAGTGGCAGGCGGTTTTGTTTCCCCTTTAAATGCTGTCAGAATCTTTTGAATGCTGTTTTAATATTGTACAATTTTTTCGAAAATTTTCGACGGTGCGCAACAAACTTTGTGACAGGTAAGAATGGTAGCAAACTTTCCACAGTCTTTGAAATGCAATCAGGAATATACTGAGGATTCTACATTCGGTGTCGCTCGCTAATACAATTATTAGTTTCTGATTTATGCTTAAAATCGCCATATTGGTCTCCATAGACAGAACGGCAAGTAAAATAGGAATCGCCCATTGCCTGCGTCCGCATGTCAAGGCGAGGTCATAATTATTTGTGATGGTGTCTAATTTCACGTGGATAATGTTAGTAAATGATAGATAACAGTTTCCTGGTAGCCATGCGTACTAGGCTTGTGTTATACGCTATTGATAGCTTAATCCTTTCGGCGCGGGTACCGTCTTTACACGTCAGCTTCTGACGTCTAAAGACGATCCCCGCACTGAAAGAATGAACACATTAATAATGGCTGTAGATCCATAAAATAAGTATTTAAATTAAGCATGAGGAACCAACTAAGACATTTATAGTAATTTCAAATTGAAAAAAACCTTTGGTCTCTTGCTTTATATAAAAATATTTCAGTGATTCAAGGGTTAATAATACACCTCACTGTATGAACCATATCTGACCAATCCATGAAGACTGCAGTCAAAAGCATATGTTCACTTAACAATAACATAAAACCATTTCAGATTATTATCAATTTACAACATTCAATCATCGGAGGTCAAAGTGCAGAACGTCACATCTGGTTGGGTACCCTGCAAACACGAGATGTAGCACTGTTGGGGTAATACCGGACCTTCGTCGTAAACGCTCGCCCAGCATTAAATCAACATTGATCAACGTCGTAGTCTGCTGGATGGGTGGCTATAGTGAGGGAGTGAGTGGGTGAGTGGGTGAGTGAGTGAGTGAGTGAGTGAGTGAGTGAGTGAGTGAGTGAGTGAGTGAGTGAGTGAGTGAGTGAGTGAGTGAGTGAGTGAGTGAGTGAGTGAGTGAGTGAGTGAGTGAGTGAGTGAGTGAGTGAGTGAGTGAGTGAGTGAGTGAGTGAGTGAGTGAGTGAGTGAGTGAGTGAGTGAGTGAGTGAGTGAGTGAGTGAGTGAGTGAGTGAGTGAGTGAGTGAGTGAGTGAGTGAGTGAGTGAGTGAGTGAGTGAGTGAGTGAGTGAGTGAGTGAGTGAGTGAGTGAGTGAGTGAGTGAGTGAGTGAGTGAGTGAGTGAGTGAGTGAGTGAGTGAGTGAGTGAGTGAGTGAGTGAGTGAGTGAGTGAGTGAGTGAGTGAGTGAGTGAGTGAGTGAGTGAGTGAGTGAGTGAGTGAGTGAGTGAGTGAGTGAGTGAGTGAGTGAGTGAGTGAGTGAGTGAGTGAGTGAGTGAGTGAGTGAGTGAGTGAGTGAGTGAGTGAGTGAGTGAGTGAGTGAGTGAGTGAGTGAGTGAGTAATTTTATCCCCTTAGATCTGTGGGTCGCGGTAGGCGGACCCAACTTCGAATGATTAAAAAAGTAACATGGCTGTTAAAGAGATTAAGGGTCACTTTTGTATCAAGTAATGAATTAAAAATGCGTGAGAATTATATTCCAGTTAGCAACTACTAACGTCTCAGAAACACGTTGTGGGACTAGATGTCTCCACCTAAGGCGACCTGTAACTGATCTGTTTAAAGCCCAGAAAAGGCAACCATTAACCCTTTAACCGCCGGTACCGCATATATTCGGATTTTAATTTTTTATTAGCACATTAGGTTCCACATTTTAAATATGTTAAAGATAAAATGTGACACCAATCAGCAAGATTTGAAAAGAGTTGACCTCCGTTTTGTCAAATCTGAATAATTTTCACTCACTTGAAGTTGTGGATCGCGTCAGCGAGACACAACTTCAAGTGGGTGAAAATTCAAATTGTATAATTTGGCGGTTAAAGGGTTAAGGGCCAGAAAAGGCAACCATTAACCAATGTCTTTCGCATTTATGTAGCATAATTATAGGATATTGTCTATAAAACTCATTGAAAGAAACATGGCATAATCCATAAGTACCTTCTTGATTTTCGGGGTGGAGATATCTGTATGAGATTGCATGAATAAAATATTGACTATTTAGTGTATTAAAAGTATACTGTTTTTGTAAAGAATATTTCAGTTTTGTGCTGTGGTATGCTCAGATGACCTTGGTAATGGCTCGCTACGAATACCTAGTAAACTATTCATATTAAAAATAGAACCTTACGTTTTACTAGTGTCAAGGTACGCAAATAAACAAATATTCAGAATAAAATATTACTTTAATACTATGTTATTCCTTAAATTATATGAAATATAATATTGACAAAGCAAATAAAAATAAAAGAAGTTGAAGTGTTAACGTAGGCCTATATACAGACACATGTTTACCACCTGTGTACTAATTATAGCTATGGTTTAGCTAAGAATAATTGTAGAGTAGAGACTGGCTACAAGGCAAACATCATCCATCAAAGAAAAGTGCCAGTTAGATCAGTACTATACTGTAAATACTAGATGAGCAGCCACCCAGTTTGCAGATACATTACGTCAGTGTTGTTTAAATGTTGGGTATGCGTCGTAGACGATGGGCAAGCAATAAACCTGTCAGAATCTGACATCTACAGACGTCACATTCTGACGTCTTAAGTCGATCCCTGCACTGAAAGGATTAATTCTAGATACGATATCATATATATTTATTGTGATTTTGCCGAACTAACTATTATATACCTTAAATAAGTCAGTAATGTCAAAAATAATCTATATGTCTGTCTGATGCCTTGTAAGTTGGTTTTGTGTACAACATATTTATAATGTCCGTAGACCCATAACATAGGTATTCAAATGAAGCAGAAAGAGCTAAGACATTTATGATGATTTCAAATTGAAAAAAACCTTTGTTCTCTTGGTGTATATAAAATTAATTCAGCGCTTCAAGGGTTGAACAGCATGATTTCTGTTTGGTGGCCAACTGTTTTTTGTTCGTTGCACGCCTAATGAGACATAATAACATGCTGAGTGTCTCTTGACACTTTACACAAACAACCAGTCAGTACATCACAAACTAACATGATATATTATTTTTCTGTAACGTTTGTAGTCGCATGAGTAAAGTTTATCTTCGTCTGGTTTAGTTTCCATCGAAATTTAAGTACTGTTCAATACGAGACATAGGCCGAATCAGATAATGCTGTGTGGTAGTCGATAGCGCTACTGGTTGTCAAACACAACGTGACAAAATGATGTAGGAATTTTAATAATTCTGATAATTCTGATAATAAGGTATATAATAAAAAATGTGTTGTTGGTCGTGCAAATAAAATACAAACGTTGGTATTTTTCATATTCCTTAGACAGTAGCTATATTGTTTAATACCACACTGAAATCAGTAAGCTCATCTACAGTGCTATCATTCAGGTTATATTTAACCCTTTCAACGCGGGGATCGACCTCATACGTCACCGAAAGAGTAAACTATTCATAATGGCCGTACACCCATAATATAGGTATTCAAATGAAGCTGGAAGATCTAACTAAGACATCTATGATGATGTCAAATTGTAGAAACCCTTTGGTCGCCATGGTTTATAGAAAAGTATTTCAGCGTTGTAAGGCTTAAAAGCTGACGTATAACCAGAGTTGATATATAGATGATCTGTAGAACACTGTAGGAAATAACACTGTAGCCAATTTAAAGGCCTACTGATTTCACATGTATAAGCCTGTACAATGAATATGTAAAATATAGTACAATAGCGTAAAATTTACTGTGATTCGAATGTATCAATCTCAAGCGAAATCAAGAAGAAATATCTATGTGTTGAGATGATTAGTAATATGTTATCGAATTGTCAAGTGGAATGTCAAAAGAGGGCCATAAGAGCTCTACATGATTCGGATACCTCGCCGTATTCAAATATATGCTAGAGGTTGAGATTGATTTACAATTCAATATTACGCATTATAATGTTGTGAGAAAAAAACCCAGGAAAATATTCGATATTTACAATAATTATTTTTAAAATAAATATGCAGCGACTTCTGACATTTCATGCTATGCATCAACGATCATATTTAATGATTATGAAATTTCGGAATTAAATAATCATTACCTTTTTCAAAATTTATCAGAATGAAAATAATAGATGTATGATACCATACATAACAGTTTTTAAGAATATTTACAAACTGAATGCACGATATCAAAAATAGGGTCTGCCACATAACCGTATTAAGATCCCCTCTTGACTAAATGCAGGTGTCACTATAACAGGAATGGCACCGAGATAAGCCACGGTCTGTTAAAAAGAGCTTAACATTGGTTTAGTTTTATCCGCCTTGAGTATATGTCTTGTTTAAATGTAAATAAAGGTAGTGCTCTTTTCTGTTCTATTCAGATAAAATCCTAGCCATCTCTCCATCTTCATAACACACAGGAATGTACGGCTTGTCGTGGTGTAAGATGGGCAACCTCATTGGTTCAATTTTAGGCAAACGTCAATGACGTTGGCCCGAAATTGAGCCAACGCTAGAGGACTGTAAAAGGTAGATCTGCTGACCGTCACGAGTTCGTGTTGACTTGTCTTGAAGCAGGTGTCACCTTCATACCTCGTGTCGTGTCCGACATCAACTCGTGCTGTGTCTAACACCACTCGGCGCCGTGTCTAACACCAGCGGCTGAGACATGTATGGCTATTGCTTATGTAAGCATTTGTCTATTCAACTGTCCCCACTTCACTACTGGACGTAGACAGAAACAGAACACTATATTTGAGAACTATATATTATACGTAGAAGCTCCATATGCCCCAAATCTTTAAAATTGCAATACATGATCCACAGTTTGCTTTGAAATAGTCTTATAAAATGGGAAATTTAATAAAATATTTTTTTTAAAGTTTGTTGGTTGATATATATGACGTAAGCAGATATGTATCGCTTAAAAGAAAATAATTCAACCCGAATAAAAAACTTCAGTATATTTTTTCAGCAGAAAAGGTTATTTAATAGGATATAAAGGGATGCTCTTGGAATATGCAATATTCAATTACTCCAAATAGTCAAGTGTTTGCAGTGATTTAGCCATTCAGAAAGAAAACCTATATTGTACACACACCACGTGTCTTAGCACTGTCGTGCAAATCCAAAAGGCAGCAGCTGCTTACGTCTAAAGCAACCAGTTACTGTTATTTGACTTGGAGTGACAGAGCCCATTGCGTGCACGTTCGCAGATTGTCGCCAAGCCTTGTATTTCATAATCTTTGCCACTCGACGCTGCCACAAGACCGAGGAGCTGACACCGATAAGGCGGCCTGCCGGGCTTAAGATTGGGGTGCTGAGGGGTAGCGAGGAAGTGGCTGGGGCATTGAGACCTCTTCACCCCCTTAACCCTCACAGCACTAAAATATTTTTATACAAATCATGGAGACCCAAGTTGCTGTTTTTTTTCAATTGAAAGCGTCATAAATGTTACTTTCTGGTTCATTTGAATACCTATGTTATGGGTGTACGCCATTATACATATTTCAATTCTTATGTGAGGTGATCGACCTTAGACGTCAGAATCTGACGTCTGTGGACGTCAGATACGTCTGTGGACGTCAGATTCTGACGTCTAAAATCGACTCCCGCGCTGCAAGGGTTTACCATTAAAGCCCTACGTCATATAAATCAAAGGTTTACGCTGTGCCTCGCTACCGCGATCCACAACTGCACGTGTGTAAAAAATATTTACATATAGGTACAATTCGAATAACACATAATCTCAATCTATGAAATATATATGTTCATTTCACCTTGACATTTTCTTGCTTGAAGGCAAATAAGAAGTCCGAAAACGGCTATAAACGTGATTATTACTACAAGGGTTAACACACCCTCTAGTGTCATCACGCGCCACTACTTATACCCCACGTGACGTTAACACTTCAGAAATACTTATTCACTATTTCATGCTATATAATAATTTGTAATTCATATATGCTTGTTTTAATATTAGTTAACACAAATCAAATGAGATACAAATTGACTGGGAACATGGAGATAAGACTCCTTGCTTCGCGTAGCTGTAACGCATTGCTGAGGTGTCACAAAACTCATTTAACTGGGTTTTTTTTTTAAATGAGTCTTCTTGTTGCACAAACTATACGTTGAGATTATAATTTTTAACATAGCGCATTATATTTAACCCTTTCAGCGCGAGCACCGTCTTTAGACGTCAGATTCCAACGTCTAAAGAAGATACCAGCGCTGAAAAAAAATAATAAAAATTTAGTGGGCGCAGACCCATAACATAGGTATATTAAATGAAACGGGAAAAGCTAACTATGACATTTATGATGATTTCAAATTGAAAAAAAAAAGGTTCTCCATGGTCAATGCAAAAATATTTCAGTGTGGTAAGAGTTAGGGGCGACACATTCCACAGAAAAAACTAGTGTTGATAATACATATTGACTGCAAACAGAATGTAAGATAGATGGTATTTACACATCTTAGGCGTTGTGACTGCGCGATATCTGAACAAACTCACAAAGCAAAACTATGTCACATAATTGACCTTTGCTGGATTTTAAAGCCACGATACACCTGCTATTTCTTTATCAAGAGGAATAATCGTTTCCACGATTTCACGTTTACTATAATTTTAAATCCGAGATGGCTATGGTGATTTAAAGACTACACCTGATTTAAATATACCCAACACCAATATTATTCCTAAGTCAAAACTATATTTAGACTTATTTGCTTTCGATTGTACTGCTCAAATGCATTACATAAGCCTGTCCTAGAATTTTCGGCTCAAGTATGGTATTCTAACCACTAATTTAAACAAAAAACTGAATAACGGTGATTGGCCGATCTCGTCATGCGACAGGCTGGGCTACTCATCGATTGGTGGGGGGTAGAATACTAGACTTGGTCCAAATTTTCAAGCAAACATATATATCTGTCTATTAAAAAATTACTCACACAACTCGTAATGATAAATGTAACATTTTAATGAATATTTTGTGTACTGTACTAGTGGAATGGATTTTTCAAATCCAAGATTTTTTAAAATCAAGTCACCTTCCATTATAGAACATCGACATTCTGTAATTCATACATCTTGAGCTGCTACTTCTTAACTCAGCCTGGAAAGTGTGGCATATCATGTTACAACTCTAATGGAAACCTTTTTCACTGATTCCTTATAATATACTAGCGGAACTGACATGTTAAGTTTGTTGAGAGATGCTTCAACACTCGAGAATAGGAAACAGTTTAGAAAACTGAAAATGTAAATTGATTTGAAGTCATTCTAAGTAGATTTTTTTATTTCTCAAAAGTCTTGTATTTTATTCTACTTGTTTTGAGTATTACTTGAAAACCGCACATCAGACAGACGTTGTAATTGACGCCCTCTGCAATTACTTGAGGTAGATCTTTTAAATAAACATTAGCGAACAACAGAGGGTTTTTTTCAACGCACTCTTAGCATTACCTCTAATTCAAGTGTCAGTAATACTGTGGACAATAGACAGGCGAAACCACAGGTCGAGCCAAGCTGCTTACTAATACTAGACAATGACTACATGACAGCAACAATGTGCTCGGGAATAAGCTTACACTGATAAAACGTGACTAAAATAAGTATGATGTAACTACGAAAACCCAATAACTTAACACTGCTAAATACATGTTTCTTTCAGTAGTCTCATTAATATGGTGTACTTAAAATGATTAATTCCCCCTCGACAACCACCGCAAATTATTATTTGAAACAATTGTTAACCTGATCTTGAATACTGAGAATCGTGTGGAGAAATAATTTAAATTTGCACCCCCTGGAAGTTGTGTCTCGCTACCGCGACCCACAGCTTCAAAATTACTCACATTTGTTTGATTCGAGTCAAAATTTTAGTAAAAACCCATTTCATTTCCGATATCAGTGATTTTGTCGACTAGTAAAACAGATTTAAAATAAACAAAAACGATTACAGTAGTGCTTAGTGGACAGTCTTTATACGTCAGAATCTGACGTGGTGTAAGTGTGTTAAACCAATATGATTTTACATAGTTTTACGCTTGAGCCACAGATATATGGTCACCTTAGTATTGAAGGATCATATCTGCCCCTTTTTCAATTAGTAGAAACAACCCTTTAACCCTCACAGCGCTGAATTTGTTTTGTATACACCATAGAGACTAAAGGGTTTTTTTTCATTTTGTAACAATCATTAATGTCTTAGTTAGCTTCATTTGAATATCTGTGTTATGGGTCTACGACCATTATAAATATTTTAATTCTTTCAGCGCGGGGACCATCTTTATACGTCAGAATCTGACGTCTACAGACGTCAGATTCTGACGTGTAAAGACGGTCCCCGCGCTGAAAGGGTCAATACTAAAGTGACACTGATGAGTGAGTGAATATTGCTTCACGTCGTCTCCTGCAATTTGTGGCAAGTTCGCGACAACAGGAAGCCCGAGATCATGCCCCATGCTATTCAAATGTTTCTCATAGCACTGCATGTATACCCCACGCCCTTGAACAGTTTGTTGCACTGTATATACACAGCCACAATAAAAAAATCGATCTAATCGGGATTCAAAAGGTACCTCCAAGTCCAAACCAAGCCGAATGGACCACCGTAGCTGATGATATGTTATGGTAGTGGAGGAAGTACGGGGGAATTGGCAAGTGTGTGTCAGCTTAGAGGAAGTACGGTGGTATTGGGCCGTGTGTGTCAGTGGATGTGTGTAATCAGACTGACTGACGCATAGAGTATCACGTCAGGTGATGGTACTCCAATAACAGACGTCATAACTCATCATTCACCTAACAAAACACGTTTATCCAACGTCAGTTTAATGTTGCCTAGCGTCGCAAACGCTGGGCCAACATTGAACCGACGTTGGATGAAAATCTCGTGTTGCTTGGTTGCTGATAGCCACGTGCACGCAAGTATCCCCAGTATTCTACCCGATATATTCAGTATCCTATCTTATCTTTTTAATAACCCTGCGGACTTATGTGGAATGCCCCTGAAACCTGACATTTTGTCAGTCATTTCCTGTTAAAATTATAGTTCATATGATTACTACAAACCTTCACCGCTATATCAGCATTGTTTTCAGCGATAGTTGTGGTCACGTGAAACACGCAAGGCCTGTCGGTCCTGTTTCTTCATTGTTTGCATGAACAAATAATCAGTACTGCTTCTAAATTCAATCCCGGTGTTGTTATTTCAGTGACTTTACATAGCCAGACAATCATTTCTGGTTGTCTGCTGGATACGTTATCTGCATGAATACCCGACCAGTACTGACTGTGGCTGGATTTGTAACAGAATACAAAACAAATATTATTCTGTAATTTTCTTTCGCTGTTATCTCATATTTGCGTTCCTCTAAAGAAATATTTGCCATTTATAAAAAGCATCTCGGCAGATACGAGGTAGTGACTTATTGTTGGATTAATGCCGGGCCAGGGTCATAGACGGTGAACCAACAATAAACCGGCATTGGATTGATGTTTCGTGTTTGTTGAGACAGTTGCTAATAATTTCAGCCCCACAAAGCATGTGTACCAAAAAAAGTATAAAACCTGAGGGCTAAAAGCACAAGAAAACATCCAAAATGACAACGAGAAGTCAGTCACAATAAAAAGAAGTCAGTCACAAAAGCAAACGTTAAATCTAAAAACGATTTGACAAAGAAGAATAATAGATAAAGAAATATCTAAGGACACGAAGAATGTAATCATGGTTGGTTTTTAAATGTCAAAACCGAAATGTCAAAATATTTCTTGTATATTGTTGATTGAATAGCTAGCTATACTTACATGTACTTGGTCAGCTACAGTCTGTTTTACAAGATCCAGAGAGTAGCCTTTTTTAATTTTCTCGGCTATTGTTTAATTTTTTTGTGTGAAATTTTGCATACAATATTTTTTCATTTCCCCTCCAATATCCCTGAAAAATTGGTGGAATTTTGCTGTGTATTTTTGAAAACCATTTGGCATGTAATAAAATATCAAAATAAAAGATCTTATTTCACCATTACCGTAAAACAAGAATTGTATCAGTTGTCAAACGGTTTAACACAACCAAATTCCACCTAATTTTCGGGGATGTTGGGGGGAAGATGAACGTATGATCGGAGGAAAAAATTCACAGCGACAGAGAAAATTGAAAATAGGCTACTCCCAAGATCTGGTGAAACAGACTGTATAGTCACTCTGTCAGTGATGTCTATTAGATCTATGTCGACAAAATGAAGACTATATGTTTGTCTTAGTTAAATGTGTCACAGAAACGACTATCATCCAAATGGACACCGGGCGACCATCTACAAGAAAAATATCGACATTTACTGCCAAAGCCTCGTATGCACCACTCATATGAGTGGTGCATAGAAGGCTCTAGCAGCTAGAGATGATACTAGTATTTGACATTTTCTTCTCGTGTCAGGTGAAGATGTCCAAAGGCAACACCAGAGGCTGAAAACAGAAATAAATGAAATGAATCGGGCTTTAGTCCAATTTTGTGCACATACAGGCTAAATTGGGCCAGGAGAACCTCCTGAGGATGGTGAGATTAGTGAGATTACACTGCCCTCCAGACACAGGATTCGAAATTCACACCCTGGAGGTGTGACGCCGAGCACGCTACCTCTTGGTCATGGAGGCTCCCCACAATACTCAGTTTTACAAGTGGAAGGAGAAGAAACATTTTGGTTTCTTTCAAACCGCTGAGACCGGGAAGCGAACTCCAAACTCTAGCGTGAAAGCAGCGGTGCTAACCACCACCCTAGGGCCCCCGCCCGTTTCTGGTAGAAGCTGGGCTACTTTGTTTACATTGATTGCATGATAAGTTCACTTATGGAGATGATGAGGTTGCCCAGCGCTACTCTGCAAAGGCAAACGGCGGTATCTGCTTACTTTTAAAGTGAGCAGATACTGCCTTTTGCCATTGCGCGACAGGGCTCTATAGGTATGCTAATGGTAAAGTCAAATTTGGAAGCATCTTCTGTTCATTAGTCGTTATCTGTTTGAAAAAGATTCCTAACAGATAGCAGGTTGTTAACAGAAATTCGATTCCGCAGTTGACATATGTCGCCATTGACAAGAATAGCCATAAAAACCCTCGTGAACAGAATCTGGTGCGAGTTAAACAAACGAAAACTAGCTGCACCTCCCAGTCCGGTAGGAAACAAAACACTGTGCATCCAGTGAACAATAAGTCTACTAGCAGACAATCTTGTAGGGTGACATGCTAGACCTGTCATTATCTCACCCACACTACTACAGCCTTATCTGATGCGAGACCTCTATCAGGTCAGTGCTAGTGGGCCAGGTGTGGCTCGAGGGCGGCCCAATATCGTGCAAAGTGGCCCAACATAAGGCTAACAGTGCGCTAGCATTGTGGTGATGTGCTGAGTGTTGGATCATGCTGGAAAATTGCACTGACGTGGACGCCCACAGCGTGCATGAAAAACTCTGGATGACTGGATGAAATACACATCTAGATAGAAAGGAATGCTTCAAATCGATGGTTTATTGACTTTATTACTTTTTGGGATACTATTTTTTGATAATTTGTGACAATAACACAAGCGTGTTATCTGTAAGTCACATCGCATTTTACCATTTTAAGCCTTAAGGGACTAATCTGTTTCATTAGCAGGTTTCATCACAGTTAGTGGGGATGAAATGAGTGTTTAAACATCAAGAATTGCACATTTTGCTAACAAATTAGGCAAATATGAGTAATTTTTAACCCACTTGAAGTTGTGGGTCGCAATAGCGAGACACAACTTCAAGTGGGTAAAAATTGGCATAAGCAATGAATGGGGTTTTACGCCACCTTTGTGCACATATAGGCTAAACTGAACCAGGAGAAGCTCCTGAGGATGGTGAGATGATTGAGATGACACTATCCTCCAGACACAAGATTCGAAATTCGAGCCCTGGCGGTCTGAGGCCGATCACGTTACCTCTCGGTCACGGAGGCTTCCCACATTATTGAATCTTTACGAGTGAGTGGGGAAGAAACATTTTTGTTTCTTTAAAACTTGAAAGCCGACTTTCCAAGCAGGCAGCTTTAACCACTGCATCAGCCCCCCCCCCCCATATTGGCATAAGACAAGCTGCTAAAATTGGCAACCAGACAATCTGAGACACGGGCCCAACATTAAACCAACCCAGGCTGAGCTGTGTCGTGGTTACTGGACTAAAGTGGTCATGGGTCACGGTGGCAACGGACCACAGACAACTCCAGGCAACGCCTCCAGACAAACCTTATTAAATCATGGAGGTGGACGTCTAAATTATCACTGTTTAAATTATCCACCAGCAAAGGTGCTAACCTCACATGGCGGATGTAGTTAGGTCAAATAATGTACTCTGTCATACGAAGAATACTTAACTCATCTCCTGATTTCAAGTAAAAATAAGGGGGCCATCATTCAATTACAAAGGGGGGTGGTGGAGTATTTTGGAATAAATATTCTCAGACTAAGTTTTTATGAAATATAATAATTGTCTGAAGGACATGTTGTAAATAAATATTTAACTCTAAAATAAATTTGAAAAACATATCATATAAGCCTGCGAGGCAGGGCAACATCATTTAATAGCCCCTTTTTTTAGTTTAATACCAGGCCTAGTTTGGGATCCAACTTTGTAGGCAGAAAAGGAAGTGAAATAAATATTTATCTCCACACACACTGAAATAAATATTTTGTTTCAAATAGTCAAAACAAAAAAATAATTTTTATTGCTGAAAATGTGTGATAAATATTTCAACAAAAAATCAAAAGGCTCACCAGAAAAACTTAGACTTTTTGACGACCATGACTAAAACTAGTTGTTGAGCTCGTCCCTTTGAGTATGGGATTAGACATCTGATATATGTTTATATTTTTTGTGATCAACCCTTACACCGTCGTTTGTATTCTGCTTTGTTATCAGGTTAAATCACAGCTATTGGGAATTAAAGGATTGTTTAAACATCAATATTTACAAATATTGGGTTTCAAATTATTACAAATATTACCAATTTTCACCCACTTAAAGTTGTGGGTAGCGGTAGCGAGACACACCTTCGAGTGGGTGATTTTTTTTAATTCAGCGCTTTAAGCGTTAAGACCTCTGAGCTCGGTCCGCCGAGGATTTAGGTGCTATGGAAGATTTATTGATTGATCGATTAAGGCATATTTTAATATTTATCTAGATGTTATAAGTAGATATTTTGCATTAAGCATAGTTTTGTAACCAAAGGGTTATTCTGTGGAATGTCCACTACAGAGGGGCACCGTGATCTGCCCCCAGGGGGTGACCAAGCTGCTTGGAAACATCCAGCGCCGGCTCAATGCCGGACTAATTCTGCAGACGGTGGCCCAGCAGGGATCCACCACTGTGCCACAATCGTGTGCTTGACCACGTCGCTTACCACACTCATAACTCACGTGGTCGCAGGACAAACCAGCAGGTAGTTTAACACTTATGCTGCCGAGTTGTTTTGGTTTATTTTTCATTCACCTGAATCTGGAATTGCTAACGCAATTTCCAGCTCCAAATGACGAAAAATAATTATATTTATGAAGAAATCAACGTCTTCAAATTGCTATCTTTATATTAACTAAGTGTCTGCCACAATATATTTTAGCAATTCGAGTTCAATTTATTTGGTCCGACATTTCCTGATTCTGACGTATAAAGACGATCCCCGCACTGAAAGAATTAAAATATTTATTATGGCCGTAGATTCAGAACATAAGTACTCAAATGAATCAGGAAGAGCTAACTATAGACATTTACGATAATTTCAAATTAAAAAAACACTTTGATTTTCATGGTTTATAAAGAAAAAGTTCAGAGCTTTAAGGGTTAAACTACCTGGTCTGTAATCCCTCAAACAGCACCATAGCTCACCCCTGATAGGGCACCCATTACAGGGTGACCATCACTGACCCATTACTACTACAAGGGGTACGCAGGGGTACTAACACTCAACCAGGCTGTACTGCAGTGCAAAGCCAAAAGACAGTAGCTGCTCACTTGTAAAGTGAGCAGTTACTGGATTTTGGCTTTGCACTGCAGTACAGTACTGCCTGGAGAAATACTCTGTAACTCAAGACCAGACCACTGGCTGCCAGGCCGGACAATAGTATTAGTTATAACAAAGACGACAGCTCCGGTTCTAAGCTGTCATTTGTAATTGTAGAAGTGTTCAGGATCCCTTTGATGTGTTAACAAGTAATTGGTGCGCCAATGAATCATAGTTATTTTAAGACAATTTCCTACGTTAGCATTCGTCTTGGTTGTTGGATATTTTTCTTCATGTTCATATGTGACCATATCTGGCAAAATAAGTGGTAAGTCGCATATTGAAGTATCAGAGATATTAGCAGATCCTGAATCTACACAAAATTACATTTAAAATGGTATATCACACAACTCTGGTAAGCTCTGAAAATATGACTCGGTCAACTCACAGAAATGTGAAGTGTTTATTAGATTAAAATATTTATTATCTTGATAATATTATCTTGGCAATGTGTGATTCTTTCTCTGTAGGGAGAGTAATACGTTAATATGAATTGTTTTTCTAACGGAATATGGGAATTTAATATTTGTACTTGATTTAATATCGTACTTGAATTGCAATGACATGTAAGTCTGAATAAACTGTAAGTTCTGGTGTATAACAAAAGATCTACTAGTATCTGCCTATAGTTTAAAACATTATTTTCATAATATAAATGAAGAATAATAAGTATACTGAACGGCATTCATTAAACAAACAACTTATGTTTTCTCGTTTAATTCGCTAGTAGTGATGCGTTTGTTTTGTGAAAAGTATATATACAGTATGTGCTGACTTTTGGTGAGTAAATGTTCAAGTATTGTAATTTGTACACTGTGCTTTACACTTGATCGCAATATTGAGAGTGGTACAGACCCGAAACTCGTATATATTGCCCTACTCTTTTTGAAGCGATGACAAGTGATGTTACATGTGCACATAACCAGGGAAGTACAGCCGTGCAAATCTAAAAGACCGTATCTGCTTAGTAAGCAGGTACTGCCTTCTGGCTTTGCACAAAAGAGTACTTCAGATCACAGGTGATTTACCGGTAAACCTCTCTTATATATATATAAATACTTATATATATATATACATATAAATACCCCCATGACATATTTTGAATAAAATAATGCAAGAGTAAATGATATGACCCATCACAATAAGGTGGTTCTTAGCTTTGAAATATTACATTTTAATATTTCATAAACCAAGGACATTATATTTCACCTCGACAGTAATTCCACATGTCAATGTGATGAAAATGCGAAGAAATACCTGGGAGTTTTAAGGAATTATACTTATTGCTAACCTCCCGTGATATAATAACGCGCCAAAACTAACATAATTATAAACTATTTAACCTTGACTTTATTTAACCTCGTACATGGTCCCCATCCAACTATTTTGAATCAAAACTATAATTGCTCACTATAGAACAGGCCTGGTATTATCGTACAAGTTACGATGTATCGTAGGCGTCGGATTGGTCGAGATGACCATCTCGACCAATCCGAAGCCTACGATATATCGTAGCTTAAACGAGAATAGGAGAATTTGCTAGTCCTCCGTACATGATTGAGATAGATCTGAAATTCATAGACACTTCAAGGACACCAAGGCGAGATGTAACGGCTAGGTGTCGACACAAACGGCAAAGCTATAAGAAAAGTCTGAACTGACCACAAGTTTTTCATATCATTTTTATCCAAATAAACATTTCACATCTTGTTTTTAATATTTTTTACAAATTGACTAAGAGCCTTAATGCATCGTCAGATATGCACAAGGTGTGGGCCTTAATGCGAGCATCTGATGCATTGGACATGTGCTGTATTTTACAATATCGCACGTTTGTATTATGTGATGTCAGTTTGTGAAAATATGACAGCGGGAGAAATAGCATATGTTCTCAGTATCTAATCTATTATCATGTTTTTTATTGATTTGTAGATCTGCAATGAGCTGAGAGTGTTCTTGAAGTGTTTTTTTGAAGTAATGAAAGGCGTTACAGCTCATTACCCATAGGGTTGAATGGAATACCCGAGTTAACACACGTCCAGAGTGATACTACAACCAACTACCTACATGCGATAGTCTGATTATCGGTTTTGTAGTTTGGTACATAGCTTTCTCGAAATGAATATAATTTTAACAGGTTAAAACAACAACAACTAGATTCAGCCTTGCACAAAGCTGATCTCGGTTTAACCCGATTCTAGCCTTTATATTTGTCTTTCAAACAAGAATAAATCTAAGGAGAAATTAACAATAAATTTTATAGATTGACATCTGCTTTGATTCCAATGCTATATATAGTTATGTGAGTAACGTTCGCGCACTTGAAATTGTGGGCCGCGGTTGTGAGACACAACTTCAAGTGAGTAAAAAAATAAATTCTGTAATTTAGAGCTTTTAGTTTTGAGAATTCTAAACAACATGATGCCCCAATTGTTAAGTTACGAGTCAAACGAAAGCGAGCGTCTTGTAAGTCATTATCTATATTATCATGACTACATAAAGGCATAGTCTTGATAATATAATATATATATCAGAGAATAGGTCTAATTCGCACAATTTATTTCTAACCCAACTTTGATATTATGATATTCTATCTACATAGATATACATCGTATCGTGATAAATATAAACACTAACTAGTAGGCCTAAATTATTTGAGGAGCACGAGTTCCACACAGACAAAAAAATGTAGCGGGCGGGGGGCATCCTTCGGTAGCCTCGTTGTCAAATGACGGACACCAAGTTTTTATGTCAAATGGATGTTCTGGTTGCGGATATTTCAGTGAAATGTGGACAGTTTTACTTGATGCTAGGCCTACTCGAATACTGGCACCGACATATGTGATCGTATTAAGCGAGGGGTTTTCTTGTCTTATGCATGTTATAGGCCTCTGGAAGTTATCATCCAGAAAAAAAATCATTCAGTGAATCTATATAGGCCTAGTTCCCCGGGAGTAGATTTCCACGGGGTGAGTGAGCTATTGATTGACATACCATTTCAAGATAATATTTATCGGCTGCTCCACAATGGAGACCGTGTATCTATCGTGACTAGGCGATTACGTTAAGGGCAGTCTCTCGATAATACCATAGTTTATGGTTAATCTATGATATCACCTTACTGTGCACAAAGTGACGGTAAACGCAGTAGGCCTGCAACAACAACAACGAGTTGCTTGTTTTTATTTTTCATTCTTTTAAAGCTGGAATTGCTAACGCAATTCCAGTTTCAAATGACGAAAAATATGTCTACTTATGAAAAACGGTCATATGAAAAATGTAATACTTTGCTTAACTGAGTATCTATCAGAAACTATTTAATGGATTTCAGTGGCATTTTAATTAATTGGTCTGAAACTTGCTTGAGACGGGTTCCCGCAGCAGAGAATTAAATCAATAATCAGAGGACAAATTATTACCTCTGACCCGCCACACAGAAAGGCATGTGACGCCAAAAGTTTTCAAATTTGATTTTTTTGTGGATTTGATTGATAGTCGAGGCCATTATGTCTCAATAGGCTACATCTCATTAATTGAAATAACTTAGAAAGCACTTTTTTAATTTTATGAGATTTTAAACTCTTTAATGTCCGTTACCAGGTTATGTGATCATTAAAATTAAAATGTATGACGTCATAAAATAATTGTAACGATGTCGCCTCGAGGTACTTTTGTGTAGGGCTGGTAACAATTGTACCTCGTGATATAAGTATACCAAGTAAACACGACGTATTGAACCAATGTTGTTTTAATGTTGGGCCAGCGTCGCAGACGGTGGCCCAGCAATAAAACAACATTGGTTTAATACATAGTGGCCACTGAATAATGATACTTAAACGAAAAGAGGAAACACAACAATATCTTCATCAACAGAACGTTTCATTTATTTACAAAACAAACAAGTTGTAACAGCAGAAAACGTCTATAGTATATTTATACTGGCATGGCCAGCACTGCCCATTCAGGGTAAATGCATGTATGTCATTTTGATAATGTGTTGTTTGAGCAGTGCACAATACGTACACGTGTCTCCATACACTCACGCACGTTCACGCACACAATCACATACACACAGGCACACTTCCTGTGCACGTCACACGCACACTTCACACACAAACTACACTTCATTTTGTCTATCTTCATCAGTGTGACACAGTGTCAGCTGGTATATGATTGACATAGTGTCAAGACCCGTGATACTACCTACCCAGATACTCAGAGATGTTGACCCAATGTTGGTTTAATGCTAGTCCAGCGTCAAAGACGCTGGACCAGCATTAAACCAACATTGGTTCAAAAGCTCGTATCTACTGGGTAGCAACTAAAAGGTTCTTATGTGTTGGTTGCCAGGCCACCAGTTCAGTTTATTTGCTCGGACACTATAAAGTGTCTGGTTGACATTATTACTTGTAGTTCCAACAAACAACCTGGCAGCTCATAAAACTTAATGGTCAGTTCAGGAAACACGATTCACAACACATTCATAAGTATCAGGGGGGGGGGGGTATTTGAACTGTAAATCGTTTTAACACCATTTTCGACAGACTATTTGTGAAAGTTCTTGGTTTTAGATTTCCCACCATCTCGGGTGGGATCTCGCCCTCATAACGTGTCGCACCATACAAACATAACAGACTCGTACCACGTGAAATTGTTTATGAATGAGATCTATATTTAGTGAGATTGAATGACTGGTCAATAAATGCATGATGATAATGAACTACCAAGGAAGTTTATCACAGAAGTTCATTGTCGGCCAATATGTCCATATCGATGAGGTCCACTTCTTGTGGAGTGAGTTCTTCACTTAACACGTTTATCAGGTCTTCCGTGGCCTGAGCAACGCGGTCGTCTTCCTGACATAACTTTGTGAAATTTGCATACATGTCCATATCAGCTGTGGTTTCTGAGAACTCGGGTTGGAATGAATGTTCTGAGGTATGCTGTGAGGTAAATGAGGTAGAGTTTGTGGGTGAGAGGTTGAATTGACTGTAATCTGTTGTGGAGGGATGGTAATGAATCTGTTTTTGACTAACACATTCTTCACAGCCTTCGCAGGTATCACATACGTCCATTGAGGTATCCATTGTGTTGCTCTCTGGCTCCTCCACCCACGGCTGCCATGGCTTATAATCCCGGTGTTTGGAGGAGTGATTATACACGGGCAGATCACAGAGTCCTAGTCGCTGCTGGACCTCCAGGATATGCTGGCGGAGTCCCTCCACTACTGGGTGGTTCACACTGTACTTCTCCACCTCCAGAAGGTATTGGATGGCAGACTCCCCGCAATGCTGGAACCCATCGCCAAACACTGGAGTGGGAAGAACCTGGGGCAGAACCTGAGGCTGGTAAAACTGGGGGTGTGGTACAGCTCCTGGCCACATGATGGCGCTCTGTAGCTCTGCTCCAATCATGATATCAGCGTCTGTAACACATAGAGAGAAATAGATAAGATATACAGGTCATCAAATAAATGTGTACATTACCAAACCGAGAACTCGTGAATCAATAAATGTGTACATTACAAAACCGGGTAACTTGTGTGAAGCAATAGTCAATGAAAAGAAGCAGCGCAAATAATTCTTACCTATAACAAATACGTTTTTTTAAGTTTAAATGGTATCTCTACAAGTACTCCTTGTGATGTGATGTGTTCCTAAGACTGTGTTCCTAGCACTTAGAGAATAATATTAATCTCTTGTTGTCCTGTTCCTGGTTGTGTGGTGGTGCAGTGTGTCAGAGTGACTAACAGTTATGGAGACGAAGCTCTATTTAAGGATAAGTAACGATGTGGTCGTTTAGCCGCACGTGACCTCGTTAGCATTGTAGTTTTTAGCTGGTAATGGTCACTCAGGTCCGAGTGACAGCGTGTCTATCACACAAGCCCGTGACAATGACACAACAACACAGGACCCCCTACTGTCGACGTCAACGCCTCCTTATTCTACTGAGCGGATTATGGCAGGTGTCAACAGCACCCAATGCCGAGAAAACACATCCCAGGTGATCAGTCCAGAATGACATCTAGCACGTTCTTCTCAGGGTTTAACGTGATCCTTAACCCTTTAATCCCCGAATCACGTATTATTCGTAACAACAAATATTCAACAAGTTGAATATTTGTTGTTAAGAATATTATGTGATTCGGACAATTACTTTTCATAATTTCCCTTATCTACGTCACATAAATAATGCAAATTTTACCAAGGATAAAGTTCTTAAGACATTATTTTTTTTATTGATATATGGTTAACCCATTGTAGACTTAGTCTGTAATGGGTTAATCATCAATTGCTATCTTATGTGACAATCACTGTTGTTTGTTAGCAATCATCTGATTAGGTGAATACACCTGGGGGACCCCCTGCGAGGTATTAGTCAATGGGTCTTAACGAGATGACACGCAATGGGTGTTTATGTCATAAAACGACAAACATAACTACACCTTACTAAGATTATGTTTGTTGGTTTATGGGCTGTTTTATTAGATGTTTATTTATATCTCCATACGATTGAACAGTATCACCATTTGTTATTATATTGAACGTATTACATACATTTATCATTTTATCTACATACACTGTTTTAAAACTAACATACTTGCACGCTTGGTAAGGTTAATATTGAAAGAGTTGTGTGTCAGTAGTGAAACAAAGATTATAAGTCACAAGTTCAACTTCTACTCGGAGTCACCTGACCAGAATTAAGGTGTGTGAAAATTATGCAGACAAACCTGCTAATTTACAATATATGACTAATTACGAGATACGCGCCTTGGAGGTGTTATTTTTATAAGGCAGACATGAACTTCAAAGTGCACTGGTACGCCTCGTCTACTTTTGATTTTGAATATTTTATTCTATTTATTGGTTCTAATGACCGCCACTACAAAGCTGCATGAAGAAGGCCTTCGGGATAAAGTTGTCTTATAAAGCCTTCAGGTGCTAATCGCGAATTCATTATGTTTCTGCGTATATTTTTATTGAGCTACGAGCGAAGTGCGTCTTTATAAGTGAAATAATATATATATTACGTTTCACTTGTGCCTCGTGTCTACAAGACCCCCAATTTTAAAAAGTGAAAAATAAAATTCTTCAATTTAAATCCCCTACGAAATTTCAAACGATGTTTTACTAAGAAGTGTAGGATAGAATTTACAGATGAATTTTTATATATTTGAAAGATATATAAAAATAATGACGGTGATACGAAAGCCTAGCAAGTTATTATTCGCGTCTATCTGAGATAATATCGTCGCCTCGGAGCTAAATGATCCTATCTGCCACTCTGACGAGTGTCAGATAGGATCCTTTAGCTCCGAGGCGACGATATGAAGACAGTTGATACAGCAAAATTTACTCATTTTTTAGTTTGAAAACCGAGAAAGTATTACTTTATTGAGACTGGGTGGCATAAAGGGCTGTATGTATAGATCACAGTCAGTGAGGTTGACGGCCATAAAACTATAATACGTTCTTGATATGTGACAGCTCCGGGAGGTTTGTCATAAACCAGGCTGTGAGGCAAGCCTTTTCACCAAAAGAGGAAATAATCATTTTTTTAATACTGCCGCCCGCTGCAGGAAGTGGCCATAAAACACGGCGATATGAATCAGTGAGTGTATGAGTGATGTACAGGTGCAGGGATAGGCCATGTCGCCCGGGAAGGGGGCTAGATCTCGTAACTTAACACTCTGAAATACTCGTTTTAACTGTATTCCGTATGTTTTAAAAGAGTTATTACTCAGCCAAACGCTCAGGTTGATGTGTTAGAAATGTCATCATTTGAGTTTGTTAACCGTTCATAACCATCCATACACATCTAAATCACAGCTCTATAAAGAAACATTTTTCAATCTACCGGGGTTCTTATTATAATCTAAAATAATTTAGCTTCAAGATAATCTGGCATAAAGTCATAAAATACTCATGAAGTGTCACCAGAAATGATAAGAGAGGGGATGTAGGAGGTAGTTTTGCTGGCAGGTGTCTGTGGTTTTTTTATTCTTCACGCTCACTCGTGCGTACACATACATACTCATTCAGACTACATGTACTGCCTATGTGTATCAACCTTCAACTCACTAGCGTCTATATCATTATAGACTTTCAATAGTTAATTATATATGTTCTCTGTACTCAGTGATTTATGCGAATAGGACGGAGAATATCCCATTTTACCATGCGCACTGCAAACTGAGAATTGAAAACTTGCGATGAGCATGTAAACGAATGTAAAGTATTGTATTGTATTTCCTTAAAACAAATACAATACAATACTTTACTTACAGACACCTCGTAGCGTGTAATGTGTTGAGTTGTGGGCCATCTGCTGACAGTTAACATGTATCTGCCATAAGTACTATGCACTCAGTCACTTAGCAGCTACCTGTCTGTACCCATGTGCTAAATCCACTAATGTGCTAGTAATTTGCTTTGAGAGACTTTAATTGCAAGATAAATGAAGGCTGCATTCTACGACATACAAGTGAACATGCATCTATATATACACGATTTGTCAACCCCCTAGGTGCGGAATTATCCTTCTTTAATTCTCTATAATTATAATGGCCTGAATCGCAACAGTGTGAACACTCACATTCTCAACAAAATAAATAAAAGTGTACACTTTTCTTATTTGGGTCACTAACCTGGATAGAATGCTGAATGCACATAAGAATCATACAGTAACATTATTTGACGTCAGAAGAAAATATCAGAGCATACGAACGAAGGCAGTACAACATATATCTGTATATAGGATCTAGGCTACCATGGCTACTGTTATGTAACTTTTAATAATGTGAACTCATCTAGTGGACTGAATTTAGGTCATTGGGGGGCTGAACTAACAATCATTGTTCGGAATATAACATGTTGTGAAGTGGACAATAAACTTTGGTCGGTATTCTCAAAGGGATCACTTTGTAAGGCTGAAGGAGGCCAAGATAATTATGAGAGAAATTAAAACTGGGCAGACAATGAGATGATAGAGCAGACCATGAGGTTGTTAGAGGGACGTGTGACGTAACAGTAACACTTGTTACGGGGTCATTGTGGGCTTCTGTGTACACCTGTATCATAAAGGCTAGTGATCATCCCTCACCGCCACCCCCCTCCTGCACCTGTCCAGGACATCAAAGCCCGGGTAACAATGAGCGTACCGCGCTAACAAAGACAGCACACGCGCATCAAACGCGTGCCGGGCGCGCGCACCTACACGCGCGTATGTCTGTGTAGGGCAGGCTGCCTTTGTTGTCGCCCCCGTTGTTACCCAAGGCGCACCACCAATGATCATTTGTCCGCTCACTCAACCAGGGAGCACTCATTGTTTCACCTGTTGTTGAGTGCACCATCTGCCGCCTGTTTTCATTCCTGGACACAACAGGACGGCCCCCTTAACAAGGCCGCTGGCTTTTGATCTGAACACAGTTTGCCGGTTAATTGCTAAACAGGTGCCGTTAATTTAGATGTCCCCCATGGTTGGTGTCTCTGATCAGGCTACAAATGAGGGATTATGACGAGCCAGAGACCACAACAGATGTTACAAAGGATTATCATCAGAATATATAAAATGTAACGGTTTATTGACAAAGCGAAGATAACAAGCGAGGAAATATATCCTGCAAAACTTGGCAGACTGTCTAAAATGTCAAGTGCATTGCAAAATCCACTCATGCCCCAAACATGTTTATAATAAATACCACCCATGGTGTTCTTCCTGAGCGATGTTTGCCAAATTCTTGGGTCGGGCTGGAGGTAGCATTTTTTGAATTCTAAGAATGAATAATCATATTAAGTGCAAATATAATTTATAGATCATGAGGGTACTAAGTGCAGTGCTCCGAGTATCCATGACCTTGTGTCGACCGAAAAGTATTCACTTACTCACGGATTTATTTATAGATGAATGTAGAGGTATAGAGTTATTGTATAAGCCGATATAATAGAAGCCCTCGAGACGTGTAGATTTGGATGTGGAGTGATGAACGCCATGAGTACTTTCACTGTATATCACTACCAACTCTGCCATTAAAAGGAGTGCACCGGGTTACCTATATTTATAATATCAATAAATACAAAAATGCATTGTTTGCTTAGCCTGTTGTTTGCTCTATAATCTTGAGAAGTACTTGAGAAGTACTGAGAAGACCCATCACATCAATTGGTGAATTAGATCGTTTGGATATTTAATAAAATTAACGTTATTTATGATTTGTTTGATAACATTTTGAGATTGGATTCAAGTTTTACAGCATACATATTAAGATATAAGTGTTTTTTTCGTCTGCAAAGTGTGTCAGTAAGGCGCGAACACTGGTATCAGTTGGTTTTTGTAATGTGCCAGACATTGTCAAATGAGCTGTAAAGTCCTACAGGGTATATTCTAAAGTGAAGTGTCAGACATTGAGACCATCCATCCCAATTTACTCAAGCAGACGACATCCAGCATTAAAAGCAAATTGTCGCTGAGCGGAAGGAAGGCCTTTTTCAGACATGCGCATAGTATCTCTCAGACTAGGGTTTCGTTCCGGTCTGTGAGTGAATTGTTGGGAGGTTTTGGCTGACAATGCTTCTCATTTTGTCACCGCTACGACTAGAGGGACAGGTACATTGTGAAGGTGTCAATGACGGCCGAGCACACTGACGTGCTAAATCGTCTGTCATCATCCCTAATGTTCCTTAATTCTCAGATACTATGCCCCTGTCAAGCTGTGCTTTCTAGGCGCACTTTAAATATAGATTAGTACGTGCCTACTACCAAACGTGGTGGGGTCCACGAGAGAGGTATTTTGACCCCTAACATTTTCGGGATTTAAAATATTCTATTTTGGAAACCATAGAAATGTTACACCCCGAGTTAGAAATGTGGGCTTTTATACTATGAATGATTATATTGCCCACCTTAGACATTAACACTTAAAATTTTTAATTTAATTTAATTTTAATGTGCTGAGAAATGATACTTGAACAACACAAGACACACAAGTTTGAGACCATGCAGACTAAGAATACTCTCAACTGTTGTCTTTTGTATGGTCTTAATGCTGCAATAACTCATATTACAAACGCCGATAACCATGATAACACAATTCAGAAAATACTTTATATCGAAGATTTTGCATTCCTAGATAGGAATAGAATGCGTCTTGTTTCTCGTGATATATCTTTAAATCATAAAAATGGCAGCCTCTGTGATGATGTATGTAGCCTATCATTCAATTGCCATCAATCTGTGCCAAGCCGGTGCTGACAACAGCCTCATTGTCAGAGTAGTCTAATGACTACAGAGTCATAGTGTGGGCCTCGGCGGGTTTTTCAGTCCTGATGACAGTACTTTTTGCCACACAGTGACAAGTAGCCTGCATTATGTAGTATGAATGGCCGGCAGTTTTCTGACAGTTGACAAATTATGGGTCATGGTGGGGTCAAGCGTTATCTAGCTAACTCTCTAAGTGTTGGTTTGGCTGTCCTTTAATATGTATGTGTCAGAATACTACAGAAAGCCCCAGCCTGTAGAATGGACACCCAGCTTCAGGCTAAATTGTCAATCAAAGTAGAGATTTGACCGAACAATTTCCTCAGAAACTGACGAACACTGACATACATCATAGATGTGATAAGTTGACTTCCCAGCACAAGAGTTGTATCAATGTTGGGTAAATGCTGGGCCAACGTCGTAGACGGAGTGCCAGCATTAAGCCAGCTTTGGTTTAATTCCTCGTGTGTGTTGGCTTGTGGACTCCAGTGACATACAAACGCCAGTGTCGCCACCTTGCGATTAACAAGCTGATAACTCTAACCATGCTAACTGAATGGTCGACCAGATGACAGCATACGATGACTAATGTCAAGATGATATCATAACCATGTAGATAAGCATGGTTAATAATAATTTATTTATTTCTCCGTATTTGGGAGTCCACAATGTGCAGATGTGTCATTATTTGTGAATAAAGCCACATTCTATTCAAAATAGCCATTGTTCAAAAAGTTACTAAAATGCTATATTTAGCGTTGGGGACTTAAATATCTCGACAATAAAAATAGGCCTGTGGCAAATTTACATATCTGTCTTAGTAAATAATCAGCTATACGGCCATGTGGTGAAATTCCCACGTTGGTTTCCGAAGAGGTGCCGTTTTAAACAACATAGTTCATTTGAGACTAAACTACACAAAAACTACACATTTTCATTATTTGTTTTGCTTCAAATCAATACAAACTAATGTGAATCTATTGACTTAAAAAAATAAAAAATAAAAATAAATAAAATGCCTCTATTTCAGATAGGCCTAATGCCTTTATAAACTGATTATTTATCTAAAAATTCCAATGTACTCTAAGCTAATGTAAATATTATATTATAGTATAAAGTATCTTACCGGTATTAACGTTAGGAGCCATCGTCAGTGGTGTATGTGGTGGCAGTATGTTGCCAGTGACAGTGTCAGCGTCAGTGAGTGATGACAGGTGATTGGTGTCACTGTCTACACACGGCGCCTATCTCACTTACTCACAGTATCTGATACCAGGGCAACTCACGCGAGCTTATCAAGTATCTCGTATGGATGGATACTCCAGTAGTAGCAGCTGATAGCGCGGTGTCAAGTATTTCACAGGTAAATTCCAAATACGCTGGGGTTGTAGTGGTGAGCGATAATAGGGGAGAACTCGGCTGGAGCACCTGCCTGTTGGACGTAGTGTGAGCGCGTCAGTCACGGTGGCTACTGTTTGGTAGTGGCTTCATTCATGGGGCACTTATATAGAAGGGGTGGGGGCCGGCGCACACCGCAGCCCCCGGGGCTTCACCTACACAGCGGTGACAATACCCCCCCCCCCTACATGGTGACCCACCCCCTGTATGTCACCGGTAAGCGGACCAGAGCCCCTGATTGGCCAGGAGGACAGAGCTTTGGGCCCCAGGGGACATACTCTATATTATTGTAGATATGAAATTTCGTGAGGTGTGTGTTTTATACAATTTCGCGTTCGCGCGAATTTGTATAAAACACACACCTCGCGAAATCATAAGTAACGATAATCAATAGTCAATGCTAGTTAAGAAGACATGCGCGAAGTTGTTAGAATGGGGAATGCCTTATATGTATAGCTGACTCTCTTCGCGAACGCGAAATTGCATAAAATGCGCACCTAACGCAGTCATAATAAAATTTTTAGTGGTAATCGCCAGTAAAATTTTCAAAAAAGGATAGTTGATATGACAGTCGCAAAATTGTTGAAGCGTGAAAATATTTAATTTTCCGCAGCACCTATAGGCCTACATGCACACTGGGTCGTGGTTTGTGGCTTCCTCCCCACACACCGTGCACCATGGGATGCCGGCTGACACACAAATGTCCCCAACTCCTAAAATGTCATTAGCTTGTTTGCCAGTTTTCACCACCTCGTTTTTTACACTTAAACATATCCATTACAGGTAGTATGCCTGTATCTGGGATATTACTGATATAACTGTGTCTGAACTGGTTTAACTACACTAAATATATAATACAATATATGTATTGAATCGCAGATCATAACACCATATGATGCAAGAATTTACAAAAGAAATATTTTAGTCTGTCTATCAGTATAATAAGCATGTAATTAACAGATGTATTTCTCTACCTCGTGCATAAATGGCTGAATGGATGAATAAATGAACTAATACATGAACTAATACATGAATAAATGAATGAATGAATGAATGAATGAATGCTTGAATGAATGAATGAATGAATGAATGAATGAATGAATGAATGAATGAATGAATGAATGAATGGTAAACTGAAATAAAATGAACGGGGTTTTAGGCCACATTTATGTACATATAGGCTTATCTGGGCCAGGAGAGCCTCCTGAGGATGGTGAGATGAATGAGATGACACTGCCCTCCAAACACAGGATTCGAAATTCAAACCCTGGTGATATGAGGCCGAGCTCGCTACTTTTCGGTCACGGACGCTCCCCACAATACTGAATCTTTACGAGTGAGCGGGGAAGAAACATTTTGTTTCTTTGAAACTTGAATGCCAGAGCGGAGTTCGAACCCGTGATCTCTGACTTTCCAATCAGGCAGCTTTAACAACTGCACCAGGGCCCCCGCCGAATGGTAAACTAGGTCAGGATGCCTCCCTGGGGATGGTAAGATGGAGAGGATGGCTCCCCATAATATTAGGTTTTTACGAGTGGACGGTGAAGAAACATTATCATCATTCTTTCTTTGTTTTAACCTGAATATTGAGATTGGGGAATAAGTATATACGAGCTCTACCGTGACAGGCGGTAGCGTTAACCCTTGTGCTGCTGGAACCGTAAATATCAGATATATATGGTTTCAAGCATGTTTTAGATCAATGGAAATATCACTAATATTTGTTAGATGCTTAGTTAATTCAATACTTCAATATTAGAGACGTCACTAACTGTAGTATAACTATACTGCATGTAATTGGACATCGCATATCGTCGCCTCGTCCTATCTGACACTCGTTAGAGTGGCAGATAGGATCCTTTAGCTCCGCGGCGATGATATAAATAAACAAGATTCTGTTACGTGAAAATCAAATTATTGGGAGGTCAGCCTACAACGTATCTTGTAAGACTCCAAGAAATAACTTGGCAACAGACCATGACTAACTTTATAAAGGTTAGTTTTCCGATAGTGAGTGACAAACGTTGTAGGGGGTACGACACGGCGAGTTCCTATATAGAGAAAAGAAAGGTACAACGCACCTATTCAAAACATATCACCAGTTTTCTTCTTGTCTTTAGAGGACACCACAGCAGTAAGCCACAGGGAGTCAATCCCCCACTGTGGTATACAAACTGGTCCTCTATATATGTACAGCGGGCCAACCTCAACCAAAATACTCAACTTCAAAACACAAATATGCCAGTGTTTTTTTATGGCAAGTGTTTTGGTGTCTAGTTACTCATATGGGCGGTCGTCTATAATATGTGATAACGAGCAAATAATGCACTGGCCACACACGTTAAAACTAAACTAGCCAACTTATAGTATACTGGCCCACATTTTACTTTAAGATTGGTAGCGAAGATTTTCGTATTGAGCAGTGTTGAGGTTTGTCGTGTTTACCTTGTGTGAAAATAGTCTATTCATGGTTTATGTTGTTTTAATGTTGCCAGAAACGTACACTGTCGTTCAACTTTGAAGCGAAATCGGGTCAATGTAAAATATTACTACTTTACATAGTTTTAATTTTAAGTGATATCGGGTTTAGTCGATAATAAACACACAATTGTGATATTCTATATTTCATATTTTTACGCTTTCATTTATTCCCACTCTTTATTTTCACACTCTCCATTCTGACATTCGTTTCCGTGGCTTCCTCTCACCAACACATATATGAGTGTTTCGAACTGTCTTAATGTACTTTCTCGAAATTTCCTTATTTTGCCTTTTTGCAGTCTCGCCTTTTCCTTCGCCTTTGCCTTTTGCAAAATGGGAAATGGTGATGCACGAAACGGTGATGGGAACGGACGAAAAGGTGATGCGGAAACGAAATAATATGTTCAATTCTTCGAGTGCCAAGATATTTAATTACTGCTCATTAATGTGATAAATCATACTCCTACTGCCTGATGTGACAAACTGCCTACTCATACTGATCTGATATCTGGCGTAGTGGTTATGCCGAAAGCTTGTCACGCCGCAGCTTGTAGGCTCGTCCTGTGCTCTGATATTCAGGCTCAAACAAACAAAAGTTTTTTTCATGTCCCCTTTTAACCCTTTCAAGCCTGAATTTACCATTGTCATCTTCATCCACTACAAGCCGCGAATTGCTGTCGTAATTCTCGACTTGCAGTGAATGAAGATGACTTAAATTAGGTGACACTTGCAAAAAATATATCGCTATTATTAAAACAGTTCTATGAAAATTGTCGTTCTAAAACCCCTAGTTAAGTCATTTTTCAGTGTTTCAAAATGATGCTTTGATGCATCGTAAGGGCCTAAAGGGTTAAATATTAGATATTATGGAGAGCCTCAGTGTGGCGTGTTTGACCTCAGAATGCCAGGACTTTAATTTCGAATCCTGTGTCTGGTGCACAATGCCATCTCATTCATCTCACCATCCTCAAGAGATTATCCTGGCCCAGTTTAGCCCTATTCATTGAATCATTCATTTTGCAATGAACACAAAGTATCGTTCTATAAGGACATATAAGTCAAAGCCTTCCACCCATAGTCATATATAATGTGCATTTATCCTTTTCATAATTCCATGGAATTATTAACTTTGCTATCAGAGTATGTATTTCGTATAATCCAGATGATATGTTGTGACCAAACAGTCTGTCTTGATAAAAGAACAATTCTCAGGATCTTACATGCGAGATTGTGCCATATGAATGTTTGTTGATAATAGAAATTTATATGTTAAATAATATAGAATTCCCCAAATAGTTTATCATTCTTACAAAGACATATTTATATGTATACTACTGGTACTGATATTGTGTTGATCATTAAATATGGAGGCTATTTCTCGAGACAATACATCTTACCTATATTTGCCAGCCTGTCTATGTTGTAGCTGATGGACCCATACATCCTGTGCTGACCAGACTTGACAAATTTGTAAATGACTGAATGTGATGACAAACCCTCGAGTGAAGTAGACGAAGCAGTCCAGATATCTAAGGACATCTCAGCAAACACCAGATATTGAACCAATGTTAGTTTAATGTTGGGCCATCGTCGCGGACGGTAGACCAACATTAATGCAAGTTGTCTTTTTTTTGTTGGGATCATACGAACCCTTTAGCCCCACGAACATAATAGTTTTTAAATTTTTAATAACATGTCTAATATATATATCGGCCCCAATTTTATAAATCCCAACAATTTTCGCTCTCTTTAAAATGTGTTTCGCCGACGCGATCCACAACTTCAAGCGGGAGAAAATTTTAAATCAATAAATTTTGACTTTAAGGTTCAACCCTTACAGCGCAGAGATCGGCTTTAGACGACAGAATATGACGTTGTGGACCTCAGATTCTGACGTCTAAAGTCGATCCCCTCACTTTAAGAGTAAAACTATTTATAATGGTCGTAGACCTATAACATAGGTATTCAAATGAAGCGGAAAGAGCTAACTAAGACATTTATGACGATTTCAAATTGAAAATTTATACAAAAATATTTCAGCGCTTCAAGGGTAAATGTATCATTCAGGTCAACATCACTGACACCGATCTAAAGTCTGGAGACAAATTTAACCAACACCTACCTATAAAGATAAATTATAAATTGATCTTTGGCTCGCAGATCAGCAAAGGTCTCACACATCCAGCAGTTTACCCCTTACAACGCTGACATATTTTTGTAAAAAACATGACCGAACGTTTTTTCAATTTGAAATCATCATAAATGTCTCAGATGGCTCTTTCCGCTTCGTTTGAATACCTATGTTATGGGTCTACGACCATTATACATTTTTAATTCGTTTAGTGCGGGGATCGACTTTAGACGTCAGAATCTGACGTCTATGGACGTCAGATTCTGACGTCTAACGTCAATCCACGCACAACTTAACTGGCTCCTCTAAATTCCCTTTTATTCTCAGTTGTCAACAAGACGTTGTCTGATTATGAGCTCGCTCGTAGGTCAAAACTCTGGGTAAAAGGTGGTCCTTCGCGGTGAATACTATTAATATTTGTGCGATCAAGGACTTGTGAAAATTATCGTATTTACAATCCTTCGAAAAGAGCAGAGCATCGTGCCACATTGATTGGGCTTTGTTCTGAATCTGTATTGCCCCAGAGTCCAGAAGGAAACGTATGCAAAGAATGAATGAATGAATGAATGAATGAATGAATGAATGAATGAATGAATGAATGAATGAATGAATGAATGAATGAATGAATGAATGAATGAATGAATGTATAAATGAATGAATGAATGAATGAATGAATGAATGAATGAATGAATGAATGAATGAATGAATGAATGAATGAATGAATGAATGAATAAATGAATAAATGAATGAAATGAATGAATGAATAAATGAATAAATGAATGAATGAATGAATGAATGAATGAATGAATGAATGAATGAATGAATGAATGAATGAATGAATGAATGAATGAATGAATGAATCAATCAATCAATCAATCAATGGATGAATATATGAATGGATGAATGAATGAATGAATGAATGAATGAATGAATGAATGAATGAATGAATGAATGAATGAATGAATGAATGAATGAATGAATGAATGAATGAATGAATGAATGAATGAATGAATGAATGAATGAATGAATGAATGAATGAATGAGTATTTAGGTCATTTCCTCTACGCACATGCTAAACTGAACCAAGAGATCATCTTCATGATGGCAAGATAAATTAGATGACACTACCTTCCAGACACAGGGTTCGAATTTCATAGCCTTTCGGTCGAACAAGTTACCATCCAGTCACAGAGGCTCCCAACGATATGACATTCAAACGGTGTTAATTTGATTGCGATATGGGAAAATACAGCACTCGTTCAATGAATAAGGTGTGAGCCTATGAGCTGTATTTTCCCATATCGCACGAAAAATGAACAACGTTTGTATTTTCTCACACATGACATAACTGACACACATTGTAGTTCAAACTGTAACAAGTGTGCGATGTGGGCTCATACCGGTATAGGTCTACGGTATGAGTAGTCAAAACCACCGCAGTGCGAGAATAGTTATTTTCAGTTTGGTTTGGTTTATTAATCGATTAGATCGATTATACTTATTGCATTGCATTGCATTGCATTGCATTGCATTGCATTGCATTGCATTGCATTGCATTGCATTGCATTGCATTGCATTGCATTGCATTGCATCATAACGGATCATATCTGGTTAAGGTGGTAGTTTTCGTCTACAACATCGGTATACGTTTGAGCATTAGGCCTATATAAAAAAAACGTAAGCCGTAAAACCTCCTCCATCTGTCGGCCGTGAACGACGTGTGTCAAGAACCGTTTAATATATAATTCATAGAGCCGTGTGGTGCGCGTGTTCATGTATTGTTACTGTCAGTCACACGTGTTTTAGTCGCACCATCTGCGGCTGTCACTATACCCCCGGGTGACGTCTGACAGCTTGTGCAGCAATGAATGAGCTGATATATGCCAAGTCTAGATTATAAATTATTGAAAATTATGATTGGGGTCAATGATTGCTTGCCCTGTACAAGGGGTCCGTTGTTATTAGTTGTTGTATTGATGTGATGCTGGAATTGCGGCGCAATATCCAGCTTTATGTGAATGAAACTACATACATAATGTTGAGTAGCGTTATCAAGTGTCTATTTATTTAAAAAAATATTTAGAGCTCTCCATATATACATTTGAAGTTGTGATAGCTGGTGAAAAAAATGGTATATTAAATGCATCACAATAAGAACGTTCTGAGCTTCAATATCTTATATTTTGTACTGTAGAGGATTAAAGTAATTTCATAGATCTTCCGCAATTTAAATTTCAATGTGAATGAAAATAGGAATAAATTAATAGTTGATAGGACTGTAGGATGGTTAGTAAACATAGTGTAGTAGTGTAGTTATATTGAACCGAAAGGCGACTTTATATCTTGATTTCACTCATGCAAGTATGTATCGATAATAAATCTGTCAACTTTAGCAGATGTTGTACCGTTAGAGTTTACACGGTCTGTTAGTTTATATGATCATTTAGATGAGTTAATTAGGCCTAGTCGCCGGGTCACTGTAATTAGCACATCCTCGCACATCTAATCTAATATCCGCCACATGAATTGCTTCCCCTTGGTTAACTGCGGATATATTGTTGTTCACTGTTTATCCAATGATTTAATTATTTAGCTCAATTTCGTTTTCTTTAATTCAGGCGTTAATATCAGGCGTCATTGGAGGCGTTGGAGTTCATATAATTTAATAACATTGTTATTAAAAATGCAATCTATCTAGTTTCAATTGAAGAAAACAATTTCTAGTTTTTTAAAATAGACATCTCCTGATTAATAACTAAGCTGATGCCGGATAATATTTTATAAATTTCAGCGACATTTTTATTTAAAACTTGTTATAAAATGTACATGTGTGCGACCAAACAGGACAAATGAGATACTATCTGTTTTTATTTAGATTGTCATATTTATATATGCGTCATTCTAATTATTGCATAAATACGCTTCCAATAATTTGAAATATGTAACCTGCTAAAATAATTTTGATCTGCAAAACCATTCATTATCCTGCTTGTTTCAAAGCAGTTTCCATCGACATAAAATCCCAGCAAACACGACACGTTGGAACAATGATGTTTTAATGTTGGGCCAGCGTCGCAGACGTTGGGCCAACATTAAAACATCATTGTTTCAACGTGTTGTGTTTGCTGGGATACCACGTTAATTACCCTTTAACCTCCAAGTTATTGTGCTGACGCGAATCACAACGTCTAGTGAGTGAACTATTTTGAAATATTGTTTATTTATGTCGCGTGTAATCTTCAACATGTTAGAAAACTGGTTTCAATGTGCTAATAAAATATGAAAAACCAGAATAGAATCGGGACCGACGGTTAAAGGGTAATAGAATAGTTTGTGTGTAAATGAAGCTCAGGTAATCAGATAATTCATGTTGTCGTAATTTGCGCCTGGAAATTGGGGTAGCAATTCCAACTTCAAATGAATAAAGAAACTATAATCAAAAAGGGTAAAATAAATAAAAAAATCTGCTGAAGTAATTGAGACTTGTGAGGATGGACGCGTACTATTGCCCGAGGCGTGAAAGATGATATGTATGGGATGGACAAAGAAGCTAAGTAAAGATTAAGTCTAAAAATCCTGAGATGTCATCACCATAGACCAGTGGGCAGGGCAGATGACTGATAGCATCACCAGAAACTAACACAAGACATTCACCCACTGGTGGATTAATGTTATGCCATCGTCGTAGACGATGGCACAACATTAAACCACCAGTAGGTCAATGTGCTGGATATAGACAAATGACCAGAGATTATATCAGCTGGTGTTTACACAGCAATCTGATAAACAGATTATTACGGAATGGGCCATCGGTCAACGCTAGACAACAATCTCAGCCGGTCATACTGGACAATGACCGCTGCTGACCACTCTATGGGGATCGGCGGGGATTAGGCGATTATCACAGGATCTCCAATCAGTGTTTGTCATCGCCTGTCAGCACCTCGTAGAGATGATCCGGGAAACGCCCAAGGCAAAACACACCAGGATGCTTCACGGAAGCTGAACGGGTCTAGAATATCACAGAATACGTGTCTCCAATCGCGACGTGCGGAGGTATTGAAGAAATGCGTGAAGCTTTGACAGACGGTGAAGATATAATCACTTTTTATTATGTAACAAAAAGGACTGGATAAACATGGTATAGGGCCTGAAATGACGTCTTGATTTTTTTTGTTTTCCCCATGTGCCACAAGGTGCAAAATGTCCGAGGTGCAAAATGTAAGATTAAATCCCAATTAAAGCAAAGTTATTTTTAAAGGTAGTAATTACACTATAGATTGGAAAAGTAGTATTTTTGTTTGTTTCATCTGCTTTAATCTGCACTAATTTAAAACACGTGATATTGAAATATGGACATATTATCAGCATGTTCCAATGTAGTACGGGACAGATTAGCGACATATTTAGTAAGGAAGATGTGAACCGCAATTACCACTGAGAGCACTTGAGGCACACTTCAAGTACAATACACAATTTAACTTGGTCGTCAACACCAATCCATACTTTAAATTAGCCAGGCAGATTAGTGTGGCATTTCTAGGGGAACCTCCTCGCAGCTGTTGTCAATGACTTGAGACTGCAGTGTCTTATGCCTTACAATACCACCCACACGCCTCCTAAATAACACCAGCACGTGGTCATATCCAACTGGCAGCTCTTGACCGGTGGTCAAAAGCGCGGACTCGTATGTCCCCGTACTTAGGGGTGGGCCGTGCATGCGGGGGAGAGGCCGGGATAGAATTATACGCAAGACGCCCCTCTCACGCGTGACACGTTACGCAAGCGACGGAAGCTTGTTTTATTGTGAAGCGTGGCATGCGGGGTGAGACACCCCATATGTGCAGCTGTCCCCCATACGCATAGAAATAGTCTCAGCCATGCAATGGCGGGGACTATTTCTATACGTGCGGGGAAAACGACAATACAATTACCCGCACACCTCCCAGCTCTACCAACGTCCCAGCTGGACATTGCTGTCACAACCCAAATATTGATAGGTTTCCGGTCAAAATGGATTTGTTACATCGATATGTCATTGTAGTGATGAAAAACTCTCACGTAACGGGCATTGAGTTTAAATAAGAGCGATTTGCAGTTCTCTCCTTAATAATGGAAAGTGGGAATACCCCACATACTGTGTTGTGACAATGCGGTGTGACAAGTTGTCTCATATTGCGCGCCCATTACACTAATATGTTAAGGATATCGTGAAAAGTAAGCGTAATTAGGGGCTAGATTAATGGGATTGTCATGTTACACATAATACGCGGTTATAATATGCCTTACATAGTTGTTATCCTACTGTAAACACTGGTTAACTAATCAACACTATTTAAACGTGGAGAATATATGTGGAAATAGGCCTACACATAATAGTATAGCTATAGTTTTGTTATCTGAAGGTTAGTTATGTCATTAAATGCTTCAAATATACGATTCACGTCCATCATGTCCATTGAATTCATATAAAGTGTCCGGCAAACACTATTATTAGCCGAATGTCGGGCTAATGTTGCACCACCTACCACGAGGTCTGCCCTACAATGGGTCAATAGCTTGTGTTTATAAATTGCGATTGATTTGCCGTACTTACAACAAAAAATTGTTTAGTCATAGAACTGCAAACTGTTGACCTCTAGTAAATAGAGGGTCTCATGTACCGCTCTGGTAGTTCTATGTAGTTTTTAATGAAACAAAAGGGCTCCAGTTTCGAATCCAGTGTATGGAGGGCAGTGTGATCTGTGATCAGAAGCTGCTCCTGGTCCAGGTTATCCCATAGACCTACATGTACGCATAATATGCCAGAAGCCATATTCATTCATTCATTCATTCATTCATTCA